>OX638400.1:30841503-31364205 GCA_951813805.1 Limnephilus auricula
GCCTGTAACTTGTATAGAACTTCTAATGGTGTAATTAGCATTTAAAAGAATATAAGTACAATTTGTACGTGTTTGCTGCAAGTTAGCAATCCTTAAACACCCCTTCCTCTTCCCATCTCCCTTCACCATTGCTGCCGAACCCGTGCAGTTTAATACTTTACATAAAGTGATGCCTTCAAAGTGAATTTTCCCAAAGCGGGAAGTTTATTTTCCTTTGCATCGCCCTCACCACCCTGAATATAATATTGCAAGGAAAGCTCTAACGAGTAGCCGCTATGCCGGAAGCACCATTATCGCCGGCGATATTCCATAACAAATGCGTGAAGCCCCTACTTAGTTTTTGCAGGATTTCACGTTAAAGGTCGCATTGTTGTAAGAAGCGGATGTTTGCCCTAATAGCATGTTTTGCTATGAATGTGAAAACAGGACTAACATTAAGTTAACGCGTATGTCTGCCAGATTATAGCGCAAAAAGCTCTTAACAAGGTTTTTTTGTACGGTTTGTGATTACCGGAATAACATGAAGGTACGCAGAAGATAGACTAAAAGCGTTCTTGGTATGAATTCTGTTTACCGCACTCTCCAAATGCGAAAAATTGTGGAAAACAACAAGAATTTTTTTCTCATTTTTGAGAGTTATTCTTATTTTAAAAGAACCTTTGTGTATTTTAAGACTGTTCATTTCCCTTTTAGTGAAGGAATTTGGAAGATCAAAGGAATTTTATTGCGATTTAACAAAAAATAAATACAACCAAAATCTGTTTGGATATTTCGGAGACGTATTTTTGCAGCAAAGTAGCCATGGAAACAACGTGAAGCAGGTATCAGATTTCTTACAAAATAAGGGTGTTTAACGATGAGGAAAACTTGATATTTTTTACCCCTATTTAACATTTCGAGTGGTCGGGGGTTGTGTTTCAGCTACCCTTCCCACACCCTTCTCCTATCGTTCATCGGAAAAGTTAGGCAGTTTGTCACGTGGCCCGATTATTGTTTCTACTGGAAAATGTATGAAGAAAACTTTACGACTTAAAATAGGGGATGTTTCGTATCCGTTTGAAAAGTTGCTTCTTCTCTTAGACGTTTTATTATGATTTATTATTCGGGATTAAGCCAATTCCTTTGTAAGACAACAGAAGAGTTGTGACTTGGTCGAACTCGAAAATACTTTTTTCAACCTAAGTAAAATGGATTCCCCGCAATTCAACATTTTTCAAAGTTGAATATAATATTTTTAGCAAAAATTTTAAGTAGAAATTCGAAGAACTAAATAAATTTGGTTAATTAATTAAAACTCACAAGTTTAATTTAGCCTTGGCCCGAATTTGTTTTATTAAACTAAAAAGGTTTTTATCAAAGGAAAATATTTCTTTAAAATCACACTTAAAATGAAAAAAAAAATGTTTTTAAAGATTAAAGTAAAGAAAATTGTCTAAATTTAAACGAAATTTCTTAACATCATTACGCACTTAATATATTTTGAATTTTTTTGCGGGGTAAGAGGCGACTGCGGGTGATGTTTCAAACTAGTTCATAATTCTTTTCTGAAACTTTCGATACTATCGGTGTTCACAAATACACAAATTAATGTACAAGTTTTGTAAATAAAGTTTCTATTAAATATCCATTTCATTTTCATTGATTAAATATATTTTTTAAAATGGCATAAATTTAATCACGCATTAATTTATTGCATTAGAATACACGTAATTATGGTTAATATTTATATAAAATTAAATTTTCAGAAGTGATGATTTTTTTTAAACCAGTTCATTAAAATAATCATATAAAATAATGCATACCTGTCGGTGAAAAGAAAATCCCACAGTCACACACAATCCGTATTCCAAATAATATTTTTTGAATTTAGAACACGCGGGGGGTAACTGTCAGAATAATTTATCGCGGAAAATTCGCTTTTATGTGTTCACTCGAGGACGGACACGGCAATACTGAGTGGACCGAGTCTGCCAGGGTGTCAAGCGAGCGAAGAGATGTTTTCCCCGACCCCACCGGGAAACTGCGCTGAAATTCGCCACTACGTAAAAAAGCACCATATTATTATATACAGTCATGTATTTTTTTCCTACAAATACTGCTATCTTTTTAAAATGTGGTTTATTTTCACAACTTGACATTTATTCAGGAAATATTTTCCTTGTCCCTGCTTGGAAATAGTGCTTAAATACGCCAATCAGTCGCAAAGGATCTATTTTTTTCATTAAATCCTTGAATTTCAACAAAGCACTTTTAGACACTTTTTACTAAATGTTATATTTTGTTGACGTCTGGATTTGAAATCAGGAGATGTTTTTCACGTCTCGAATTAAGAAATTTACTGAAGTAATCAATCTACTGAAAGAGTTCATAATATTTGTAATAGCCAGATTTTCAGCGTTGTAATTTGTGTGCGGATTTTTGACAATGTGGCTGATTTTAGCGTTGGTTTTTGTATTTGTATGAGTTCTTATGGAAGCCTTAAGAACATTTCCATCAATTAACATGCAAGGAGCGTCCATTAGAGTAAAAAGGAAATGATTTATATCATACGACGCAAAACAGGGGACAAAGTCTGTCGTCGCTTTTTAGTTCAGGTTAACTTTAGTTTTGTTATTGAAACGTTTATATAAAACAAGAAACAGTTATGTATGTACTAAGAAATAAATGGAGATGGAAAATCTTAATGGAATTGCTATTAATTATATTAAATGTACTTATATATTTAAATTCAACGAACTAACAGGAAATATAATTTTTTGTTTTAATTAATGACGTGACGTGAATGTGTTAATTAATTGATGGCCTCCGTGGTCAAAGGGTAACGCTCTCGATGAGCAATCTGAAGAGTCCCAACTGCTCCCAACCGCCTGGAGCCAGTGAGACTATGGCATCTCCAATTTGGGTATTTTGTAAGGCTGAAGGTAGTTGAGGAAAAGGAGATGCGAAAGAGGAGATGGGATTAGGTACAATATAACACAAAATTGTTTTTTACGTTTTCAAAATTGGAACTAATTTGTTAAGAAGTTTTCCTGCGAATTTTCACGGTTAGGCGTTGGTATTATTTCAATTGAAAATAAAACGTTTGACACATTTTTAGTTGTACCCTGCTGATATTTATTTATTTATTTATTGACTACCTATTGGGCTTTTAAATATCGAATACAAATTTCATTTGTAACAACAGTATAACATATATTTAAAAAAAATTACAAAGTATATAAATAAAGCATAAACACAACGTGATAAATTAATAAGAATATATCTAACGCTAAATCCACATGGATGACTTTAGAATAAAAACACACACAAAAAAGATAAGAAAAGAAAGGAAACAATCGAAACAAAAGAAAATCGAAATAAAATAAAATGATTTCTCATTCATTATTTACATTTAAAAAATGGTAGACTAATTTGGCTTTAAATGTGGCAAAGTTTAAATTAAATATGTCTGCGACATCGGTTAGTTCATAGCCCAACCTATGTATTCTTTCTAAGACAAAATTCATAGTATATTGTTGTAGAATAAAATATTCCGTCTGGTATATTTTGGAGGTATATGTATAGATAGCAAATGTATAGCGTCCGGGCAGGCCAACCTTGAATGAACAATTTTATATAATAGAAGGAGATCACATATTATTCGCCTTTCAGGTAATTTCAATAAGTTAAGTTTACTGCGTAAATTGACAAAATTGATTTCAATAATAGGAATACCAATTTTAAAATTAATAAAATGTAAAAATTTATTTTGAATTTTTTCAATTTGTAAAAAATTAGAGTTAAAATGAGGACACCAAATGCTTGAATTGTATTCAACCTGACTTCTAACCAGAGACGTGTATAGTAATTTTATGGTTTTTATGTTATTAAAGTCTTAAGCGATTCTGAGAATAAATCCAAGCATTTGTAATTCCTTACTGGTAATACTAGTAATGTGATTCAAGAAACGTAATTTGGAGTCAAAGAGAACTCCAAGGTCATTGAATTCAAAGACTCTTTTTAGAGTGGAATTGTTAATTGAGTAGTCGAATAATAAGGAGGTTTTAGATCTATGGAAACTGATCATTTGGCATTAAAATTAAAATATTTTGTTAGTTATTAGCTTATTTTATCTATTATATTTCTGTAACCTTTTATAATAATCATTTTATTTCACATCTACTAATAATTTTAGTCAGCGTTTATCAAATCGATATCTAGATGTGTTAAATATTCATAACGTTGGAAAGGCCACTTCTTTTTGGAATATTTTTGTAAACGATCTAATTTCAGAAACGGAGTTTATCTTTCGAATTTAAAGCAAATTCTCAAGGTAAAAACACACAAATTTCTTTTTCAAAAGTAGTTCCGCTGTAACTTGTAAGGTCACTTCAAAATGTGTACAAAATAATGACCTAAATAATGTTTTTTTACACAGCTTTTTATTAGATATGAAATTAAACAAATTTTCACTTTGTTCCAGCTTTTAATTTATAAAGTGTTTTAAGGGATGTACTTTACTTTCTTTGACCAGTGATTCCTGACATTTTTTGTCTGTCTGGTCACATTTTTAATGTTTTTGTTAAAAAAAAATTTCCTTCAATCCTAAAAAAAAATTAACTTCCGCATGTCATCACTGGTCACTCAGTAGAGCAGCCGCCTATCACCTCACCCCGACCTTAACTGGTTTTGTTATGTTTTAAATTGAAAAAAAAAAAAACATTAAAAATGTCACCGGAGACCAAAATGTCATTTACATTTTTTACCCCAAAAAATGTCAGGATTCACTGGTAAAATTAAGTGAAGAACGTCCCTGTATAAGTTGTGAAACCAGTAGATACCTTGGCTTGTTTTGTTAACTTATGTATTTAGGGAGTAATATATATATATAATAATAATGTAATGTTATAATAATATATGCTTTGGTATGTATATTAAAGAAAACCATGTTAAATTAAACTTTTCACACACTGCCCGGAGAAAAATGTTATTCTAAATTACGATCATTTTATTCGTAAAAACGGGACTGAAGTTCTTACGAACAAATTAAAAGGGTTTCAATGGTTATTAGCGGGAACATGTAAGAATAAATTGTCGGTATACGTAATTTCGTACGTATACCAACAAATTATTCTTACATTTTCCTGCAAATAAACATTGAAACACTGTTTATTTGTTCGTAAGAACTTTAGTCCCGTTTTTAACCGTTTTTACGAATAAAATGATCGTTTTTTAGAATAAAATTTTTCTCCGTGTACAAGTGTCCTAAAAAGGTATCGGGTGTTTGACGGTTAAATAAAAATAAAAAATATAAATAATCAAATAAATTGTTTATGTTTTTCTTGCAGACACTGAATGGAATGTTTTTTTAGAAAAAAATAATAGTGTCTAGATATCAACCCTCACGCTGCGGGCACCCCTGTAAACTCAAACGAAGATTTGGTAATTTTTGACTTTTACTCGAGAGACTGCTGCTATTTCTAATGTGATATTGTACTTCAATTGCTGCAGATATGTCGGTATATCTATCCCCACAGAAAATAGTCTTGGAGGACTGAGATCGGGACTCTTGGGAGGCCAGTTAATGATTCCTCTACGAGAAATAACCTTTTTCAGGAATAATTGAATGGCTAGTTAGTATCTTTGAAATTCTTGGGCATAAATACCTCTTAGCATTTCGCAGTTACATTCGCTGTGTACAGTGAGTGCCCTTTTTTGAATGCCATCGTCACTGCGAGAATGATAATTCGCACGATAGAAAAGCAGAACAGAATCACCGTTTACGTAAAAAATAGGCTCACACGCAAAAAACGCGTTGAATCTCCAGGTACGACTCCATTGCTACTGCATCTCGACAAAGTAGTGCATGACGCTATCCTTACCCCACGACCTTGCACCACTCATTTATGACGTCACAAAAAAATATACCGCTACCCTTTTTGGAGTAATGTGTCAAAAATTACCAAATCTTCGTTTGAGGTTAGAGGGGTGCCAGCAGAGCGAGGGTCGGCATCTAGATGCCATTATTTTTTCCAAAAAAATTTCCAGGTCGGCATCTAGATGCCATTAATTTTTCCAATAAAATTTCCAGTTCAGTGTCTGTAAATAAAACATAAACAACCTATTTGATTATTTATATATTTTTTTTATTCAAACATCAAACACACGATACCCCCCCTTTTGGACATCTTGTACTTTAGTACACAGATTATCGGGCTATTAAAAAAATATATTAAATAATATTGAATACTTAAAGTCTGGCTAACCAGATTAAGTAATACATTTATACTTAAATATTAGAATGTCTTTCACAATTTAAGACCTAACCTAGACCCCACCAGACGGATTATTTCGACCCATCGCCTTGCATCGCAGTGGGATTGATGAATTCATACACTCGTAACTCCGGGACACACTGACCCTTGCCCCTTCCTTATACCCTTTTCCTTCCCATAACTTCCTCTCCTTTCTTTCTCTAAAAATACTCTCCACCCAGCATCCCTAAAGAATGCATAGCCCTGAGGGATTTTTTCCTCGGGGACTCCTGCGTTTCATTTTTCGTATCATCCCGACCTATATATTGTTGAATATTATTTATCTTTATTTATATTCAGTATTTTCGTAAGCTATACCGATGATTTATTATTGAAGAAACTCCGGATAAATGGGACCATTCTCCATTTTCCGTTCACAATAGATTGATAAGTTGGGTACTTTATTATGTATTATTGAAATCTCTGGAGGCTTATGCTCTCCTGGCATCATCATACAACCTCCGATGCTTTATTTATCTGTTTTCTCTAAAAAATATATTTCAATAATCGAAAAACTTGTACTCGTACATTTTTGTCGCGATTTAGTTTTGGAGTATTATGGCTTTTCTTCAAGACCTAAAATCTCAAAAAGACCCCCACAAAGCACCCCCAAAGAAGAGGCCCCGGAGGAAATTATTTTCCTCGGGACCTCCTGTGCAGAGTTAATGTAAAAAACTATTGAGAGCTCGCAAATTTATTTCAATATTTTTTCTCTACTAAAAAAATATTTTTCAAGAACTAATATTAATTACCGATAACAATAATTACCATTATTAAAAAACAAAAAGTAATATTATTAAAATACTGAATATTAGATATATCTTTATATACCTATTACACATCTGCCCTGATGGTGGACTCTGCAATGCTGTTAGAAACGTTGGCTATAGAAGGAGAGAGCAATAATACCCGAAAAATAAAACTTGATATCATTATTCAACATGTTCCACGCTCATTCCGATAAACTTTGGAGGATGATTCTGCAAAAAATATGCTTACACTTTTTTATCGGGATTTATTTTTGGGAAATTATGGCATTTCTTAAAGACCTAAAATATCAAAAAGAACCCTCCACTCAGCATCCTCAATGAAATAACTTTGAAAAAATGTACTTTGTAATAAAATGTATTTTTATCATGATTTATTTTTGGGTATTATGGCGTCTCTTCAAGACCTAAAACATAAAAAAAATCCCTTCAAACAGCTTCCCAAAGATGAGGCCCTCAGGGATATTATCTCCCTTATGGCCCCCCGTGTGGAGTTTACGTAAAAAAACTATTGTTCAGTCACAAATTCATTTCCCTCATGAGCTATACATCTTATACATATATATCATTATTACATTATACATCGAGAATTAATGCCAGTGTTAATTTTGAAGTAATGAGTAATGAACTTATTAAATAAAATATATTTTTCTTCTTATTTCTCATGGTGAGAGGTAAAAATCATCACAGTGCTATATCGAATGTCTTACACCGTACTTAACACCTCTAGTTCTGTGCAAAGTTATACATATCCTGGTAAAACTCGGCGGCAACAGCGAACTAGGAATACAATAGCTCACCGTCGGCGTCGCGACGCGCGTCGCTTCGTGTTGTATAGACGGCCTGACTGCGCCGGGAACACCGATCAGATAATTCATAGAAGTGAGATCTAGAAATCTAAAGTCATGGTGTTTGAAAGAGAGAGTACGAAAACAGTGCGCAATATAATTGTGAATGATGAATACTTGAAGCAGGTGGATGAGTTTGTGTATTTGGGAAGTATGTTTACGAGAGATGGAAAGTCTGATAAAGACTTAGAAAAAAGAGTAAATGCAGGTAACTCCATTAATGGAGGACTGAATGCAGTTGCGCTAACAAAAAACTATCCAAAGATCTGAAGCTACCAGTCCACTGTGGATTACTGGTACATACCCTCATGTATGGCAGTGTGGCATTGAACGGGCAGAGAAAGGATGAAACTAGACTGTATGCTGTAAAAATGATATACCTGAGGCGTATTAGTGGTAAAACCATGTGAGAAATGTGGAGATAATTGTGAAATAACACAAATTAATCAAATAAAATTTATTTGCGGACGCCGTGATCGAAGCCGCGATCTTCGGATTGGGAGTCGAGAGTCTTACCCCTCGACCACGCCGACATCAATGGTCATTAACAAGCCAGCTATCTTGCTTGTTTACCAGTACCTTCGAGATCACTAGCCAAGTGGAAGGTAGGAGAAGCAGAGGAATATTACTTATGCATTGGAGTGATCACATTTCAGAGGTCCGTGTGGAGTGGAGGGGGAATTTGACAACGTGAAAAATTGAAAATTGTTCTTACTTCATACACGCAAATAAAACACTTCTATCGTTTTACCTGTCCAGTGGATGAGATGTTTGCCCGGGCCTTTCCCGCTTTCTACCCCTGGCGGACGTGCCTTCGCAACCAATCGGCTGTATAAATCTCACGTTACAATCACGTAAATTCCTCCTTAACTCCAATATTTACTGAGATACCAATACAAGAAACTTTATTCGATTATTGCATAGTGCTAAGACGCTACCTGCATCTGCCTCTGCAGGCACGAACCCAAGCAAAAATGGTGGCCGATTTAATGGTTTGTGTTTGGAAATGCTTAGATATAAATTTTACAGGTCTATTTTCTAACCAGCAAAATACGTAACACGATTTTAAAAATATTTATTACCTGTGTGGATTTTTTAAGTTGATTAAACAAATATGAATATTTTTAAAGCATGACAGAAAACAACTGCGCTCGGTGTACAATTAGAACATCGTCATTGAGTGCAAACTTGCCTAATTTTCTTGCGCGATAAATAATGCTAAAGAGATCATACATTAAATTAACAAAAAAATATATATAAAAAAATCTAATGGGATCTTTCACACACTAACCTGATACGGTGACATTGATTATGTGACGAATATTCATAAAAATCACTCGGCTTTAGGGTTTCTAAAACAAGAAAAACGCTTGAACGGCGAGTTCTGTCATCATGTCAAAATCTTAATTGGATTTTGAAGGTACTTACTTAAAAAATATTCGGCTGGCAATCTAATTTCCATTATGAAGATGAATTGTCCATTTCGTTGTAATTTCGTTGTAATCGAAGAATTGTTCAAAATCTGTGAAACAACCCGTCCTGAGATAAACATCATATTGTTTTTTTTTCCTTGTTTGTTTTGCGATCTGATCGATGTGATCTGCCGGATCTGCCCTGATGATGGACACTGCAACGCTGTCCGAATCGTCGGTTAAAGAAGGAGGTAGCGCAACACGGCATAACACCCCAAAAACAAACAACGAAAATGCTTTTGGCCGTGAAAATCTAAAAACGCATCATATTGTTTGTTTCATGTATTTAATTTTTGCTATATTTTTCAATACTCTGTGAATGCGTTTTTTGGATATTTTGATAATCCCCTTGCTATCGTTTTCACTAGTGTATTTATTTATTATGTTTATACTAACGAATTTAAATTTTTTTTCACAGGTGAGTCACCCCGAAGTTCTAGTGTACAAAATCATTTTCCGTGAGTTTTATCACATGCAAAAGTAAGTTAATTAACACATTTCATTAATTCATCTTATTCACCAAATCAAGTGAATGCGTCCGGTTTGCAGAGTTGTCTACATCTGTATTGCCTCACTGATCACTCCTTCCCTTCCCCCATTAATTTTCGTCTCTTGACATGCCCTAATTGGGGGTGTTTTAGTCCAACTAGCTCCCAGCAATGATATTCTTGTGTCTTGTTTCCATATTTTAATGTAGTGATCCCGCCTTTCTCTCCTTGTTGATTAAAATTGCAATTGACACCGCTGTGCTCTCACCAACTAGAAAAGAAGATTAAAAATGTTAATGAAAAATTCAATTTGTATGCTTTTCTTCATCAAATTTTCTTATTAGCATTCTTTCCGCCAATTATAATTTATCGTTTTTTCTACGGAAAAACTTTTCCGTTGCGAGAATTCTCTTCTAACTAAAACTGATTAGTGGAAGAATAGAAGATATACCAATTCTATTCATAGTTCGAAAGAAATGTTGTATTCTTCTAAAAAAAATGTTTTTTTTTACATGTACCAAACACTTTGTGGATATACATAATTATAAATACGACATTAAAATTAGCTCTTGAAATAAAATAAAAATTATTAAAAATATATTAAAAATAAATTAAACCAATTTGGTGAATAAACAGTTAGATTTGTCAAACAGACCCATTTTTAACATATTTCCCTTCCTTATGCCTATTTTTACCCCCTCCCTCTTGGGTACCTACCTCCCTAAGTTGATGTTCTCTCTCTCTCTCTTGTACTTAACATTTAAATACTCTAACTCTGTATTTTGTTTAATACATTTTATTCACCCCTGATGAAGGTTCAAGTTGAACCGAAACCGGTTTGTTAAAGATATATAATAAAGTGGAATTAAAACAAGTTATTTTGTTGTCATTATTATAATAAATATTTCATTTTAAAAGAGTCGATATATCTTGAAGGTTAAAGTCGATACCGTTAAACAAAAATGTGTATTAAGTATATCGACTTACAATAAAGCGATGTTCTATTGTGTACCTAAGTGTTATTATGCTTCTCCCCTCTTTTAGCTTTTCATTGTCGGGGACATGACAAAAGGATGTTTTCAATATTCCGTGACACGTTTTTTCATTAATTTAAGCCGAACAAATAACGTATGTCCGTAATTTGATAAACCTCCCATTCGATTTTGGAGAACAAGTAATAAATTAGTCCCCCAATTCATCAGCCTCCTCTCCTTATGACAGCCTACGAAGGCATCCCACTTTATTCAGGCTTTTATCCGAGACAAATTATTTCGCATAAAATACTGTTAGCCTGAGAGGCTGGGAGGGTCGGACACTAAGAAGAATATGTCATTTCCCGCTTCCTTATGACTATTACCATTTCTAGTTATTCCCATCATTTTGATTGCCATGACAAATCTATATCATTATTCAGTAGCCCCTCTTTCATTCTGTTTATGTTTTTTATCTCCCCTTCTTCCTACCAAACCACCCTGGTTCATTATGTGCTTCCGTCTCGTATATTTGAATTATTCTTTTGTTCCCAAAGAATAATAACAGTGTGAAGATGTTGTGACTTTCTTTGTGATTTGCATCTCTGGTCTAAATGTTTGATGCTCGCTTCCTTTGCTCCCTTTTCCGAGAAATTTATACGTGCTCATTATGTAAATTTGTCTCGAAATTCCGCATTATACCTTGGCTCGTATTCGATCAAAGTTGAAAAATATATTTGCCAAATTGTCGCGCTGAATTAAATTTTCACTCGTCTTTTTTTTGCTACCTTTTCGACGAGAATTAGAATCAGATCAGCAATTTGATATTTTGGCGATGCGAAATGATGTTTTTCTAAAATTTGCGGAATACAAACATTTCCAAGTTGTTGGGCCTTGATACAATACACAGCTACATTTACCTACATATATCATGAACCGCTGTAGATACTTAGTATTGTTACATATTTTCCTTCGTACCTCCTCCTGTAGACCTGTCATTTTTCTATTACCCATAATCAGTCATCAATCAATCTTCACCGCATAAAAATCTCCGCATCAATATTCCGCTCATTCCCTCTTTGCCGCCGCTAAAGAAAGTACCGCAACTATCAATACAAATATTTCCGCTATACATGCACTGCAATTCATGAACCAGCTCGACAAAAGAAAGTGTTCCACAGTAATTTCTCTCTTTTCCTTACCTGTGTGTGCATATTTTTTACTTGTGCCGTGGTTTCATTAAATTACACACATTTTGTACGAAGGTCCTTCGATACACAAAAATTACACCCCACAAAGTCTTATGTTTTATTCTGATGACTAATTTATGTGTTAAGTCGTATAACAATTTAAGTATCTTTCTTGCAAGTTGTTGGCACAAAAATGGAATTATTCCGCAGTTTGTACTGTCCTTATTTAAAAGCTTTAGCGTAACTTCAGAAAGGCCTTGCAAGAACACTTTGACCGTCTCCAACCTCCAACCCTACATCCCTTTGACCCTTTTTTGTCTGCCAACTCCTGGCGTATCATAAATATGCAAGACCTAATGTATTGTTGTCCGCTAGTAGGGAAATTCCTCCCTTCACTACTCTACTTAAGATACATTTTCCCTTGCGGCCTGGGGAAGACGTATGAGCTTGTGGTATTTTACGGCCGATTTATTGTTTGCAGATGTCACATAAAGAAGAAAACTTGAAGACTCTTGTGGGCTTTAGTTAGGTTCGAAATTAACTTTTGTATCAAACTTGTGGCGACATGCTTATCGAAAATGTCAAAGTAAAAGTTTAAAAGCAATGTTTTCAATCTAGATTCATTTTACAATCTTAATTATATTAAGTGATTTTATTAAAATGAAGGTGCCCTTTACAAATTTACGACACCATTCCGCTTCAAAGTTAATTGTGTTTTTTATATATTTTCTCTGAATAAATTAACACATTTTCTTTGAAAACGTTCAAGTATTTACTAACCGATGATTTTTAAAATTTTGTTTTCATCTTGTTTCTTATTTAATCAAGTTACACGAATCAGAAATCTGTATTTTTCTGATTTCTCGTTTCCAGAAGGGCCTTATTAAAGTTTACTGTATTGTATAAATATATTTATTTAACCCTCCAGCACCGGAAGGGGGTAATACACATATCCCAAACAAGAGTTTTGTGCGATATCTGAGTTGTTTTTTACATCTCATAGATACTCTGTAATTTAGGTAATCCCTGAAAAAATATTTGGTAATCGAAATGCACTTAAAAAATATCTTGTTACTGTTTTTTCAGATATTGAATAATATCTATCCAATTATAATGAAATTACTCTCCCTACTCTCTCTAGAAAATAATATTGGTAACTCTTATTTTTACTTATAGTTTTTATAATAATATTTGTAATTTAAATAGATGTAAAAATATATAGTTGTCCTCTCCTAAACACAAGGAGAGTGATTCAAATGTTATATTATATTAAGTTGTAAATATTGTAGGTAACACTAAACATGTTTCAAATAAAAAATATCTTTTTATGATTTTTCAGTTTCAAATTTTCGCTTGAGAGTCGCTAGTGTTTTCTTCAAAGATTAATTGACAGACAGACAATCCTTATATTTATAGCTATTTTCAAACTGTAGTTATACCACTTTGAGGCGACTTATTTATGCAATTCCAAATTCCAACGGAGTTCTACAAATTAAACCTAAAAACAGTTAATAACGCATTCTTTAGATTTTACCTAATATTTTCTAAGATTATATGTCGGAAGCCACATTTGTGTTTATTATTTGTGAAGTTATGCTATTTTTTCGCGCTCCTTTAAAATGTGGAGACATGAAAAATAATAAATTAGTACCGGAACGCCATTATTGCGTTTCTGTATTAAAATCACCATTATTTCATTGCTCTACAAAAAACAAGCCATTTTAAAGGTCGTTTTTAGACGTCCCGGTTGAAAAGACTGAAAGTTTTATTTATCAATGAACTGATTACTCATAATCTATCGAAAATAATGATCCGAAACAACATACTTTAAATTAATGTCAATGTCGCAATTCATTGAGTTACAGTCGCACAAATATAAAATAATTACTATTAACCAATTTATTCATTTGCCTTACCGGATGACTGATTGTTCTACAGACTTTTTATTTATTTTAAGTGTTCGAAATCTTCCTTCAAGGTAGCAATTTTCACATAAAGATAATTCACGCAGGAATTCATTGTAGTTTGATATTTGAACCTGCAAAACTCTTGAGCAATCATCGAGGAATCATGACATTTGCACAGCTTTTTTTTTATAAATTAGGAAATCTGTTTGTGCGATTCTGAACCGATAAACCATTGAAACGGTGGGATTTGTCGTCAAGAAATTAGCTCTTCGATTCGGAAAGTCTAGGTTAACAAAACTGCATTTCAAGCGTAAACAATGGTGCTTTCAAATTTTAAATTTACTGTCATATTTCAAGATAAATAAATATCCATTTTTAATCATTGAAGACAATATTAGTGACACAAACGAAAATTTGAAACAGAAAATCAACATAATTCGGTCGCATTGTCTTACTGGGGGGCTCTGCTAGG
This sequence comes from Limnephilus auricula, assembly GCA_951813805.1. Classification (NCBI taxonomy): domain Eukaryota; kingdom Metazoa; phylum Arthropoda; class Insecta; order Trichoptera; family Limnephilidae; genus Limnephilus; species Limnephilus auricula. The sequence continues at coordinate 30,855,912 of OX638400.1, forward strand.
TCTTTTATATTGTTTTCAATGTATAATATTTTAATTTTAGGTTTTATTTATTAAGTTATATAAAAAAACAAATCTCCATTTTATTCAATGAAAAATTTACTATTTTAACGCGCTCGGGTAGCATAAAATAATTAGTAATTTATTTTATTTTATTTTCCTTTGGATATATTTTTTTAATTAACCGTGTTATTATTTCAATAGAGTGAAATTATCATTTATTTGTTGTCACTGAGTTTCCAACGGATCGAAAGCCTTGAAGCAGCGTTTAAAAACGTATTTTTTAACTGAGTCTTCTCTTAATTAAATTATCCCGCGCTTCGTTAACAAATCACCATAGTTAATTGCCCATTGTCTCCAAAATTATCACCTTCGAAGCACTTCGATTCGTCTTCTATATTCGTGTATTAAATTCTCTCAATAATTGGGACTGTAAAAGGTCGTTTGTGACTTACGAAACGGCTCTCTAAAATAGGGAAAGATTTTTCACGAATAAAATAAAAAGTTTATTTTTATTTATTTCTACAATCTTTTTGTTTTGAAAGTTTTATTTTCTACATACATTTGTTACTTAAATTTTTATATATCTGCTTTATAAACGGTTTGGACACATCCGTGCCATTCACTGGAAACCTTAAAACTGATATATAAAAAAACAATTTTATGGAAAATTAAACTTTTTAAAACAAAATATCTAAAAACTGTTACATAGTTAATGCCGAAGAAATACAAAAAAATTCTACCATATTCATTCATTCCCTTCACCGTTCCGATTTTTCTGTCTAGATATTATGTCTGTGACATTTTTTTGTATGTCTGTGACAATTAATATCTGTGGCAATTAATATCTGTGACAATTATGTCTGTGACAACTATGTCCTTGACAATTTTGTCTGTGACATTTTTTTGTATGTCTGTGAAGTTTATGTCTGGTCTCTAATATCTGTAATAACTATGTCTGTGACAATTATTTCTGTGACAATTTTGTCTATGACAATTATGTCGGTGTCAATTATGTCTGGTACAAATAATGTATGTGATAATTATGTCTCTGATAATTATTTCTGTGACAATTTTGTCTGTAACAATTATGTCGGTGACAATTGTGTCTGTGACAATTATGTCTGTGATAATTATGTCCATGACAATAATGTGTGCGACAATTATGTCTGTAAAAATTATGTCTGTGGCAATTATGTATGTGATAATTATGTCTGTGACAATTATGTCTGTGTCAATTATGTCTGTGACAATTAAATCTGTGTCAATGATATCTGTTAGAATTATGTCTGTGACAATTACGTTAATCTGTCTGTTACGTTTATTTTTATAGAATATTGTGAGGCAGAACAAAGTAGGATAGTAGGTAGGAAGTTCGAATTCTGTTACTTGGCTATCCAGATCTGGCGATTAAAACCGGATAAAGCCATTAGAAGTAACGATTTCATTATTAATTGTGGTATAAAAAAGCTGGATAAAAAAAATCTCAAAAAGCCAACGGAGGCCAAAATTTCATTTACATTTCTCAAATAATGTTAGGAAACCCCTGTTAAAATAAGTCAAATACGTCTCTTAACGTCTCATATATATATATTATGACCTATCCATTTCAGATGAGACAGTTATGTCAGCTTTATTAGGGTATATTGCATTTCTACTTGGAGCGTTTCAGCTGCGCCAAAATAGTGCACTTAATTCAATTCATTGCCTTTATTATTTCTGGGATGGTTTCGCGTAGAGCTTGCATCAGCACAAGTTCGGAGTTTGCATGCGGTGCAATCGTATTACTGCCAGTGAGCAGTGTGCAGTATGCAGTTGTAATCTGCACTCTTCTAGGGCTGTCCGAGTGTCCAGTGGTCCTGGGCTCGGAATTAGGGGTTGGAAGATTCCTGGGGGGTAGAAGAGAGGTGATGCTGGGGAGGGGTCAGTAATTATTTTGTCTGGAATTCTAATTTAATGAACAAAATGACTCAAGTGTGCAAATTAAATGCTTGGTTATACTGTAGAATTACACGTCTTTGAAAACATTTAACTTGATTTTCATAAAACACACCATATACGAGTATACATATTCTTTAAATTTTTATTTTGTTAAAATCATGGAGTAAAGAATATGACGCTAGAAGTGCCTTCCGTACAAATTTAAAAACCACTGACATATAACCTTTCGGTTCTAGGCCATTTAGCACGCGGTCTGTCTCTCTTACGTTTGCCTGAAATTATATATAATATTAATGTGAATATCTCATAAGAGTCCCAACTGCTCCCGTCTAGAGACACTGAGACTAAAGCATCCCCAATTGAGGTATGCTGTGAGGCTGAAGGTAGTGAGGAGGGGAAGGAGAGGCGGGAGAGGAAGTTGGAAAAGTAGCTGGCTATTCGGATCTCGTCACTAAATACGGCTAAAGCCGTTTCAAGCAACGTTTCAATTCTGAATGGTGGTCTTACACCGGGGCGATACTGAGAGTGTCTTCCACTCTGGAACGTGCCGTAAATATACTACACATATTATTTTAAATAATAAAATTGTGAAATAACACAAATAAATCAAATAATTTTTTTTTTATTTAAACATGCTTCCTCCGGATTGTGGTCGACAGTTTTGCTCCTCGTCCACGGAGCCTGTCGAGGTGCAATGTCGCTCCTCGAAGTAAATTTCATAATCATAGTAAATTACAATTCTGTATAGAAAAACAGGCCGAAATTAGGTATATAATTGAATCACAAAACACGCCAATAAGGCACTTCTTGTGTTAGGATCAAGAATAATTCAACGGTTAAAATTATTTAGTTTTAAAGAAAGAGTTTGAAATTCATCACATTTTTTTTCTTATAGAAACCAAAAAAATGTAAGTCATTTCGTGTCTCTCATTGACACTTAATAAACACATCCTCAGGGATCCGTTTTGGGTCCACTTCTTTTCATTCTCTTCACAAATGATGTCGCAAAAATTATCGAGTCATTTGGTCTCCTATCTCACTGTTTTTTTAATGTTCCTTTATTCTTTGAATAGTAAATATATAACAATTGTGGAATTTATGGCCGCCATACTAGGCACATGCCCGTGTTATGCTGACGATCAGCAAGTCTACTTTTACTGCTCACCGAGTGAGATCACAGGCCTTAAAATTCGCATAACTGAGTGTCTAGAAGCAATCAGTCTCTGGATGTCCTCAAACAAACTGAAGCTTAATCCTTCAAAGACCGAGTTTCTGTGGGCAGCCACGAATAGACGTCAAAATTTAATAGATAACTCACCAATTGCCATTTCCGGCAGCGACGTAATTGCGAAAACAACCGTCAAACTTCTAGGAGTTTACCTGGATTCAGACCTTTCGTTAAAAAGTCAGGTGATTAGGACCGTTAGCACGGGGTTCTTCTACCTAAGACAACTTAAGTCAGTTCGTAGGAACCTTTCAACAGAGGCAACCAAGCTTCTTGTGAACTCATATGTAATATCACGTCTTGATTACTGCAATGGCATCTACGCAAGTCTTCCTAAATGTCAAACTGATAAACTGCAATCAGTGTTCAACGCCGCAGCACGGCTTATCACTGGGGTACCCAAGTTTTCGCACATTTCGGAACACCTCCGAAATCTTCACTGGCTGAAGTGTCCTGAAAGGATCCAGTACAAGCTTTGCTGGATGGTGTTTAAAGCTGTCAATGAAATGGCTCCAACCTATATCTCTGAACTTTGCATTCCAGAAAATATTGGTCTAAGGCAGTCAACTCTTAGATCAGCGACAACATCTGCAATTGGAAGGTTAAAAGAACCTAAGCGAAATCCGAACACTAAGTTTGGTGATCGTGCATTCGGAGTATCGGGCCCTGAAGCTTGGAACAAACTTCCTATGGAATTGAGATGCATAACAAGCCCAACAGAATTCAGATCAAAACTAAAAACTCATCTCTTCTGGCACTCATTTCCATAAATTCGTCATTCTATTGAAACATTCCTATTTTTAAAATTTTTTTTTTAATTGTTTATTGTTTTTATTGTTTAATTATATTCTAATAATTGCCGATGTCCACGAATTCAAACTTGCCTATAAATCTAGCTAACCCATTAAGTTAATTTTTACAACCGTGTCAAAAATGGTAATGTATTATATAAGAACTTCCTTCTTCTTCTGGCGCTAAAAAATATTAAAAAGTGTATGTAATATATAATATGTATATAATGTGTAGAATGTATAATTTAATATGTATGTGTACAATACTTCTACGTTACCTGTTTGTGCCTATACTTACAGAGTTTTGTTTGTTATGTGGTTTTTAATGTTATCAGTGACAATCCTGGCAAAAACCAAAACACGTAATTTTAAATATAAGTACCTATGTTAGTTGTAAATCTCTAACTTTAAGTCACAGGTGTAAATATGTAATAATGTAAGTCACTAGTTATGTCAGTAGTTATAAGTCTTAGATGCAAGTCCTAGTTATAATTATAAATCTTAGTTTATTTGTACAGCGCCCTTGAGGTGATTTTTCACGAAAACGGCGCTATATAAATTGGCCAAATATTATTATTATTATCAATGCTTCATTGCTAACGGTTGAAAGATGGTGCCATTGCCAGCTAAAAAATAGTTAGTAGCTAGAAATTTCAAATAGATTGCAATCTTTATCGCCAGACCCCTCCGCACGACAGTTTTTCAGTCAGAACTGTCAGATATCACAGATGTAGCATTATTACCATAATTAAGGAGAAGTAGTACTAAGAAATGCCAAATCATGTGTTTTTTGTTTGAGAATTAGATCGCTTAGAAATATTCTAGATGGTTGAATTTAATACTGCGACTGGAACACACATTTACCTTTAAAATTATTTTTGATTATTCGTTTTATAAGCCCAGAAAAAAATAAAGTATCAGGCCTATAAAACTTGCTTTAAAGATCATGATCTTCTATTTCCCTTTTCGGTTTTGGTTTTATTGTTTAATTTAGTAAATTAAATTATTCAAAAAATGATCGTAAAACTTTTAAATATTTGTGACTGAGTCTCGCAAAATTAAATAAAACACACTTTTTGGCGATGTTTTTTTGGTGAATAAATCAAAATTAACGGCGTTAAATGGGAATTTAAAACTCAACGCCACCTACACAAGGAGTGTTATTATTAGCAGCCTGATTCCGAATTTCACACAACGTGGTGCATCACCTTAAGACATTAATTCTAAAAATGGGCTAGCCGTAAAACGTACAATTCCACCAAGCAAAATATATAACAAGAAGGGTTGCACAATTTATTAAAAAAATCTCACAAAATTACACGCAGGTGATGACAAAAACATATCCAGCTTGAAAAATTACGGTAACACACGCGTACAACAAACTCGACCCGCGAACAAATTTTCCAAAAAACCCTTCACTTGCAAAAAACAAAAACTAACCCAAACAAACAAACGAGGCAAAAGGATTGATGACCCTGTTTTATAGCTCGCGTACCTTTTGGCAGGAGAGGCTTTGGACCAGGTGACTTTACAGTCCGTCCCGTACCCAGCGAAACTGCCGGAAAAGTTGACCTAAAACAATGGGACACGGCCCGTGTTTGAGCACCTCTGCCTATCTGTATAATTGACCGCAATAACTTAACTGACCCGGATTTGGCCTATAAATTTCTTGCGCAGCAATAACCCGGAATATATAAAACTGCATCAGATGAGTTGTGACATTTGGAGTAATTTTATACATTTATGTTCAAAATTGTAAATGGTAGTATTTACCGGATTTAATTAACCTCATGAATTTAATTTAATTAATTTTAATTTAATTTGATTTAATTAACCTCATGAAATTTTATATTCCTGCGAGAGCTACTCGTTCCAAAATCCTGTTTAAATATAATAACACCAGGACTGAGAGTATTCTAAACACTCGCTTGTACCTGGGTTGCATGAAGTTAGTAATAGATACGCAGATGTGGTGGATCTATTTAAGGTAGGTACAATAATGATAAGCTATCAAATCTTTTCAATCAATATTAATTTAATCTACATGAGTCTACTTTACTTACACATTATAATTTTATGTACTTGCATCTCTAACTTTTGTCTCCGAAATCATTTTACGATCAGATGCCACAATTAATTGTTGTTCTTTTTTTTAAATTATCTCTAATTTTCTTTTGCTTTTATCTATGATATGTAATGATTGTTCATAACTTGGATATTAAATAAATAATTTGTATTGATTATTTTTTTAAATTGATAAACTAATGTTTTAAGACAAGATTTTTTATGCATAGCACAAAGGGTTACAATTATTATAAGCAATAATTATTACCCTGAAACACTAATCCATATTGAAAAATCTCCCGAGAAAAGATACATGTCACCTACGGGACTCGAACCCGCACCCTTCTGATTGCCGGTCAGGAGCTCTACCATTAATCTAAAACTACCCGCCAAATGATTCAATACCTCTTGTTTCATTCAACAATTACCGCTTATTACATTTTTTCAGCTGCAAACAACCAACTTTATTTTTATATAAGAAAGGCATGTAAGTGCTAACTCTCTCACTAGGTGGCGTCGAGACATATTATGTCAACATTTTTTTGGTGAAATACTTTAACTCGTCAAATATTGATTTTTTTTTATTGATTTAGTATTCTCACAGGATGCATTTTCTGAAAACAATTTCAATACGATTACAATGTAGATATAGGAATGTGATAAAATTAAAAATAAATAGTCAAACTGAGAAGCAAGATTGAAGACTTTCTTATTATTGCCCTTGTGAAAGACCATCGTTCAGAATCGAAAAGTTGCTTCTAAAGGCTTTTACCATGCTTGGTGACCTGAATAGCTACGTCCCCACCTTCGTCTTCTTCTCAATTGGAGATGCCATAGTTACTACACTGGCTAGCAAGAAAAAATCAATACATCGAGAAAAATCTTAGCACGCGTAAAGATGGTTTGTTAAAGAGGAAAACGAATAACCACTTACAATAAAGGTAAATTAAAGTATCGACTGTACATTATTCATTTTAATTACGAAAATCCCTGAAAAGGTAAGCTCTGGCGTCATGTAATTTGCATAGTCTAGAACTTATCGATTAACGCAATTATTTTCAGCTCGTAAGGAATTTGGAAGAAGATTGGTGATACTTAATTAAAGCGACTTGTAACTACTAGATTATGATAATTATGATATCTACTAGATTATGATAATAAAATATATCAGGGGCCAGTTGTTTCAGACACCTAGAACAATTCAAAACCTACAAATTTTATAATTCCAGAGCTTACCGCTGGTGTGAGCACAACAAATTACCAAAGTTTCATCGCAATCGGATGAATGGTATATGAAATAATAAGGGATAAACAAAGAAACATTCATTTTTATATATATAGATAGATAAAGTCAGTTACAAATGGGTAATGGGAGATTCAAATTGGTAAGAAAAATGATAGATCAAAAAACCTGGAAAAATATTGCTATGTTTAGTTGTCTCTGCAAATTTTTGCGAAAACTCGTGTGATAGATGGTATTCATGATGATACTAGTTTTTATGCAAAGCGTCGTTTATCACTGGAAAAACTTGGCACTGGGACGTTATTTAGTTGGCTGAAACAGGCTATGCTTATGCAACCCAGTTGAAAACTGCGAAAACAAGATTATTTAAAAAATGTTGTTTTTAAACTTTTCTCGCCACCGTGATGTCGCGACGACGACCGCGTTTTTCCGTTTTTATGGAAAATCGTCACTGACATAATTGTAATGAAATTAATTTACTTTATTCAGTCAAAGGTTTACAATAAGTCTGACTTTCTTTATCTTTATAATATACCAGATTTTCTTCTTTTTCTTTACATTTTTTTTAATAGAAATTTTATAATAATTAATTAGGTTAATTAATAACAATAGATTGATTAATAACAATAACATTTTATAACAATTATTAATAAATTTAATAACATTACGTAATAGGAAAGAATATTAATGTTGGAAAAAACGTTAATTCGGAAATTTAACATTTTGGCTTAATAGAGCAGTTATTAACTCTCCATGAAATGTCAGGACACAATAAGTAGTGTTAAATTAAAATTTATTAATAATTAAAAAAATAAATTTAAAGCTAAAGTATTTCACCGCGTCGTGCAAAATTCGTGATCAGGCCGCAAATAATAACACTCATTACGTAGATGCCGAAAAGGTTTAAATTCCCATCAAACACAAGCCGTATGTTTTGATTTATTCACAAAAAACATCGCCAAAAAGCGTGGTTTATTTTATTTTGCGAAGCTCAGGCACACATATTTAAATGTTTCACAATCATTTTCGAAAGAATTAAATTTCCATATGGATAAAAAAATCCATAACCGAAAAAGGGTTCGTAACTATGAGATTTTGAAAGTTAAAGCGGTTTTTATAGGCTTTTAAGGGTTTATGGGTATTATTTGTCTTGGTCTCGGCGGAAAATGCATTTGCCCACCTACTGGTGGCGAGCCGGATCGCGAGAAACTGGTTGAAGGAGACCTACCTAGACCTCCCCAACCGGACTCTCTCGATCTATCTCCCGCCCTTCATACCTGAAATCCAGAAATTCCTCCCCCTCCTTTCCCTAAAAAGACTCCCACACAGCTGTGGAGCTAATCTAGAAAAAAAGTTTCTATTTTAATTTTTATCACATACTGTGAACTAAAATTTTGATCATACTATGAACTAAACATTTTATCATACTGTGAACTAAACATTTTATCATACTGTGAACTAAACATTTTATCATACTTGAACTAATAATTTAATCATATTGTGAACTAAACATTTTATCATTTTGTGTATTTTATCATACTGTTAACTAAACATTTTTTCATACTGCGAACTAAACATTTTATCATACTGTGAACTAACGATGCGTAAATGAATTTGTAGACTACTTTCTAAAATACGGCCAAAGCCAGGGTAAAGTAGGAAAAATGATTCAATTCTTTTACGTTTTCTGTTCTTGTTCATGTTGTTAAATATTATTTAATCCAGTATCTACAATAAAAAAAACGTATACTGCTACACTGAACACCGCTATACCCAATAAATATTAAAAAATCATTTTACTTCTTGTCAATGGTAGATTTATATTGTCGTTACAATATTTGAATTTTTATACACTGTATTGTGATAATTGATTTCATTGATAAGTACAGTTTCTGCAGCGGTAAATGCACCTTGAAAGAACCATTTATCACGGGTGAATGATTGTCTCGCTGTAGAATAATGTCGCAATTGTGCAATGAAATGTTTTAGTGATTTGTTACGTTATCAATGCAATCGTTTTTTAAATTTCCATCCGATTTATCACAACTTGTTTATTACTTTATTGTTCGAAACATTTACGGAGTGTTGACAATTAATAATGATGTCTATACAGGCAAATTATATTTTTAAAATACCTCAACTGAACCTTTCGAATTCGTAAACTTGAGTCTCGCTTTTCGTAAAGAACGCCAACACATTATTGTTTGACCTTTTCCGTGAATATAATATTTGGCAATCAGTTCTGTGTAACATATGCTAGTTCCTTATTTCCTCTTATGGTTACTGGCGAAAAATCGTTTTCGTGTTACTTTTTTCTAGCTTTTTGTGGAGATCACGAATATGATCGTGTGAAAAACTACGTGATTCGCAGTTTATTTCGTTTCTAACAATGTGGGAGGCGGTTATGGGTACCGTCGGCAATATTTTTTTGGATAACCAATACAAGTCATCCCGAGTGGTTCGTTACCTTTGGTGACTTAGTAGTGGTGCTCGGGTGCCAGGGGATTATCCCTTGTTGAGGGATACCTTTTGTTCTCTCCAACAGTATTCTCTAAGAACATCGCCTTGCATCGCAGTGACAGGGTTGGATTGATACGTCCGTTACTCCTGGACACATTGGCCCCCAGATTCCTACCCACCTGTCATGCCTTTTTCCTTCCCACAACTTCCTCTTCTTCTTCTTCCAGATTTTCTCTGAGGATTTTCACGGCCAAAGGTATTATCGTAATTTATATTTGCATTCTTCCCTTCCCTTCTTAAGTCAACGTTTCGGACAACGTTACATGGTTCATTTGTCATCTGGGCAGAGATGATGTACTCTGTAATACTGTTTGAAACTTTGGCTAAAGAAGGAGAAAGAGCAAAACGTCATGATACTGCAAAAATATATCACGATAACTACAGATTGTACTCCCCAATTTTTTTCTTGCAGAATTTTATTGGTGTGTTTTATTTTGTGATAGGTATCAAGTTCTATTTATCTTAATGTAAATATCTGGAGATTCAAGACAGACAAGGTTTTGCAGATTTCATGACCGCAGAGTTCATAGATTGAGAATTGTGGCCGCAAGATAAACGGCCAACAGATCTCTAGTTTATAGTTGAGATTCTCTAAGTCTCTATATATTTAAACTATTTTGTGAGGTTAATGATAAATACGGTCGAAGAACTCTAGAATACCTCGTTCCGATGATTTACAACATGTTACCCAATTCAATAAAAAGCCGTGAATTGACTTTTAGAAGAAAATGTATGCTAAAAAATGGTTATCTGAAAGATTTTCTTTGTACTAACCTCTGTTTTTCTTTTTTTCGTTTTTAATACCTTTTCCTTTTAATATTATTATCTTTTTTTCATTCATTTTATCTGCTCTTGTTAAAAAAAATGTGGACTTTTAAGACGTCATATTATCATGATTTATTTTTGGGTTTTTAGGTGTTGCGCTACCTCCTTTATATTCATCTTTTCGGACAGCATTACGGTGTCCATCATCAGGGCAGATATGTAATCTTGCACGGAGAAAAATTTTATTCTAAAATACGATAATTTTATTCGTATAAACGGGACTTAAGTTCTTACGAACAAATTAACAGGGTTTCAATATTTATTGGCGGGAATATGTAAGAATAATTTGTTGGTATACGTAATTTCGTACGTATACCAACAAATTATTCTTAAATTTTCCCGCCAATAAACATTGAAACACTGTTAATTTGTTCGTAAGAATTTCAGTCCCGTTTTTAACCGTTTTTACAAATAAAATGATCTTATTTTAGAGTAACATTTTTCTCCGTGTGTAATGTAAGATTACACATCTGTCCTGATGATGGGCACTGTAATGCTGTCTGAAACGTTGGTTAAAGAAGGAAGTAGCGCAACACACTATAAACATAAATCACTTTAAATCATTCTTTCAGAGGTCATCTTCAAGTACAAACACTGCTCTCATATGTAAATAATCGTACGAGTCAAGTACAAGCACTTGTCCAGTATGTAGGTCAGACTGAAGAGTACACTGTGAACAGCCCTTGGTAAAACAGGGCGAACGCAGGAAACCATTTGACTTAACTCCCTTATTATGCAGTCCCTCTTCACCTTGTCAACTGTAGGTTGATTAAACAGGTAGTTAGTCGAGGGCCTTCCCTTACGGAATTTACTTCAATTTAAAGCCATAGATAAAATGCACAAACCTTGCGATTAAAATTATTTAACAAGCAGTCATATTTATGACTTGTGGTTTGACACGTGAAAACAATGATTTCACGTAAATATTTGCGAAAATTTATGACTTGTAAAACTAGATTTTAATATTAGTAGATTTCAACACCATTTATAAATTAGTTTTTTTTGTTATTTATTATCGCTCGGTTATTTATGGGCTTATGGTTACATGACATGGTAACATATAGTATTATTATATTTATTTTTCATGTTTGATTATCTCCGTAAAACGGTTGTACACCAATATACTCGTATCATGGAAGATTATTTTTTTTATAGTGAATACCTCACAAGAGTCCCAACTGCTCCCGTCTGGAGCCAGTGAAACTATGGCATCCCCAATTGTGGTATGTTATGAGGCTGAAGGTAAGTGGGAGAGGGAAGGAGATGAGGAAGAGGAAGGTGGGGAAGTACCTGTGCCGGCTATTCAGATCTAGTCACTAAACACGGTTAAACCCTTTTCAAGCAACGTTTCAATTCTGAATGGTGGTCTTACACCAGGGCGATACTAAGAGTATCTTCCACTCTGGAACGTGCCGCAAATATACTATGTATTAATTTAAATAATTAATTGTAAAATAACACAAATTAATTAAATAAAAAAAATTTGGGCACGCCGGGTTCGAACCCGCGACCTTCGGAATGGCACGCCAATGCCCTACCGCTAGACTACGCCGGCCGTCTTACAATTTAAAAGTGCATGGGGGCAGTTTTACTATTTTATGACATGCGTCAAAAGATTGTTGCTGAACTGTCTGTAAGTGACATTGAAAATGTTGATGGTGAATCGATTGCTTCAGTGTAGAATCGTTAAGTAGTTGAGTCGCTCTGTTTATTGTCGCGTTCTGATAGGCACAAGTCCTCGGTTTCGGAGCATAAAAAAGTGTAGAAGTATGTACATAAGTATGCAATTAACAGCCTGCGTGGTCAAGGAAAAGGCTCTCGACTGGCAATCCGAAGTTTGCGGGTTCAAATACCGAGGTGCACAAATAACTTGTATTTGATCAATTAGTGTTATTTCACAATTAATTATTTCAAAATTAAATATAGTATTATCGCAGCACATTTCAGAGTGGAAGCTACTATCAGTATCGCCCTGTTGTAATGAACAGCCACGTAATTTCACACCTTCCTCCTCCAACCTCCATCTCTTTTCCCTCCCTTTTACCTTCAGCCTCACAACGAACCCCAGTTGGGGTTCGTTGCCATAGTCTCACTGGCTCCAGACGGGAGCAGTAGCGACACTTGTGGAGTATTCCCATAAAAAAGTAATCATATGAAATCTTGTCTAATACTTTTTTTTTTACATTTACTCCACACAGGGAGGCCCTCATATTTGAAGATGCTTTGTGGGGGTCTTTTTGAGGAGAGGAAGTCTTAAAGATACCCATGTGTAGTAGGGAGGAAACACAGAGGTCGGCAAATCGTTCCACAGTCAAGCTGTAGAACTCAAGAATGAATCATAGAAACGACCCGTTCTCATGTGACAAATGTCAACCGTTTATATATATTGGGTGCTTGTTTGGCGTGTTTTCCGTGTATGCACCGGTGCCGAGGGGATCAATGACGCTAGTTCCTCGGAGTATCTTCCATTACTCAAGTTCCATTACGGGAGATTTTAAACTTCAAAGACCAGTTTGTTGGGGTTCTAATGAGCGTATATCAATGTACCTTTACCCAGTTTGAAAGCTCGTTTCCCTAAATAGAGACAACCAATAAACTTTACTATTAGCTTTAACCGAGGGATGTTAAGGCTTTACTTATTAAGGATCTTTCAGGAAGTTTCAGCACACGAGTATTGCCTTCGGTTACACCGCAGCGTAAGACTTGCAAATTATCTGTAAAGGACCAAAGGACTAATGCGGAAATTCAACCGCACTGCATGCTCTTAAACTAAATAATTAATTGCTTCAGATTTGCTTGCCTCGCTTTTAGTTTTTATTTAACAGTTTGTAGTATAATATATAATTTTAAATCTGAGGGTCCAAAAATTATCTCTAATGTGCTGATCACTGCGACACTCAGAATCATGCAACTTCAACACCTCCCTTGAAAAGTTATTAAAAGTGATGAAAGAAAAATTGGTTAAATAGGTTACGTTCGTTTAGGTTATGGGCTATATTTTTTTTTTCATAACTTTTAATGGCTTTTCAAAGGAGTCTTAAAATGCCACCTTGTTGAGTTGTCGTGAAACCGATGATCACACTGTTTCAAAAACATCATAGTAAAATTGTTGAAGTGGCATTTTCAAAGTTTGTGTTTCAAAAAACATTCAATTTGTGAACTGCTTCTTTGAAAGTAAACTTTTTTGATTTTATCATCATTGGGAATGCTGTATGAAGGGTATTTTTTAAGGAAAGGAATGAGGTGTAAGGGGTGGGCTGGAATGCGGAGGTATCCATCTCTCGCACTACAATGCAAGGCGATGGGTCGAGAGTCCGGCTGGAGAAGTACGTAGAGAGAAATTTCAACAATAGGTATTTTACCAAACTGTTGCTGTCACTGACACTCTTTCTCCCCCGAATACTGAGCGAAAGGGACAACTGCAACTCAGGCTGATAATACCTAAATAAAATCATCAAAATCGAGTTTTTGTATTCCATATTTTCCTCCCCCAAAACTTGACAGATTTATATGATTTTTTTACTAATTGTATTAGACAAAAATACTTTATGTCTGTAGGTTTTGCTTTATTTTTCAAATACATCTGGTCTGTATACTAAACGTCTGTTGATGGTATTAAAACCAGGCAATTTTAACAATTTTTGGAAGGTCTTAACTTTTATAAGAAGTAACTTATCAAAAAAGAAAAACCTACCGACATGCTAGTGGTCGATATCTATATTATATTAAAAAATATTACTTTTTATAATTATCGTTTTTATAGATATCCTTTAAGTCTCTAAACGTAGCATTGTCTCTAAATATCATTTAGTGTTACTTTTAGTGAAGCTCTGCCCATACTAATAGAATTTTTAATATATTTTGTTATCTCAATTTTCATTACTACGCAAACAAAACTCACACACAGATGTTTGAATGATAATAAACAACATTATTTGATTATATAGTAAATACTTGAAATTTGATTCGCGTAATTCTGCGAATACTGTTTATTCTGCTCCGCATAAAAGCGAGTTTGCTTTCATTCAAAATCGGTAAAAATGCTGGAACAAGTCTACCACAAACAACAAATGCCCCGATTGCATTAATATGTTTATGCAAATATTCCCGGTTCAGCCCAGACATTCGGAATATTAATATGTAATTCTCTATGTCTGATGGTAATACTCGCTTCCACCAATTAACAAGAAACAAAGGCAACTGTTTTACACTAATATTAACATTATTCTCATTATTTAAATACATTTCCGCTGTTGCAACGATACAAATGATATCCCTTGTTATGCAGTTTCTCGAATATACCGGGATGTTTAAAAAGGGTATCGCTTTGCTACAGGAATGAAATGAACAATTCAGGAATAGTTTGTTTATAATTTATTTTTATTTAAACACCTATAAGGCTTTGACTTTATTGCAGTAAAGTTTTTTTTATTAAATTACTATGAAAATACAGCGTTGACAAAATACAGGTAACATACAATAAAAGAAACAGAATGTAGGTTACTTAAAATATAACAGTTGACAAAAACTAGGTAACATAGAATATAAGTAAAATAAAAATAGACAATCTGCAAATATCTTCCAAATCGACAATAATATTAATAAAAATGTTATAAATTTTGGTTGTTCATAGTAGTTTATGAAATAGGTATAATAGTTGGCACATACGGCGTTTGAAGTTTGTCAAGTTCAAACTGTTGTCAAATACATCCATATTGTTTACGTATTTGTTACTAAGACTATTTAAAAGTTGTATTGGGGAATGCAAACTATGGTTGGAATGAGATGTACGTATATAAAATGTTAATGTACATGTAGCGTAGATGTATTAAATTCAGGATTTCACAACAATCGAAATTAGAGTTAAATAATTTCAATAAAAAGGTTAGTTAGGTCATTTATTTTTCGTCTGCTTTCTGAATTTGGAATATTTAAAACATTCATTAACGGCGGGTAATTTATACGCTCTTAATGGATGTTACGTTTAAATTTTACTAAACGTAGAAATTTTCTTTGAATTCTTAATGGTTTTTGGCTCTGGATCCGATAGAAGTTTGTACGTAGAGATGCATGTAGTTTAAAACAGAATATTATGATGACAAGCTCGAACATTGACTATCTCCGTGGCAGAACATTAAATCTTTGGCTCTGGGCCCAGAGAAGACTGTACTAAATCTGACTTTATAAAGGGAGTCCCCCTGAAACATATTTACCGTATCGTCCTATTAAGAGATTACCTTTAAGAGTCGAATCGTTGGCTCTAGTCCTGTTTAATGATCAGTTTTAAATAGTAACGTACCTACATACATGTTAATCTTCATCTACCATTTTCTCTTCTCTCTTTCGTTTGACAGGCATCATATTTTTTTTTTGGTATCAATCTGGAACTTCGGGATTTTTGCACCGTAAAAACAAGCTCTCCATTTCTACGTAGCTGAGTATTTTTGCGAAAAATCCTTATTATGATAATATGTATATTTGTTAGTTGTAAGTTTCTAGTTTTCTCTTAGTAGTAAGCGACATGTAAGTCGCTAATTATAAGTCTCAGTAGATAGTTGCTAGCTATAAGTCTTAGTTGTAAGTCACTAGATATTAATCTTAGTTGTTAACCACTGTCGAAGCAACTATAAACATCTCCCCTCCTCCACCCAACCTTCTTTCCAAGGACTTATCCCTATCTGACAGTATGTGGCCAATTTACCTATTTGTGACATTGAAAAATCACCCTATTAATGGAGCCCGTTCAATGAACAACTATCTCAGTGTAAATATATATCGACTCATTTAAGAGATCTCATAAGTGTGATTGTGCAGTGTACGAGTATCCCTCAAGTCATAAGAGTGATTCTCGTCAACAAGAATATCAGAAGACAAGGGTTAGTCAGTTCTTTACAATTCCGATCTTTACCAACTACAATTGTTTTATCAACTTGAAACGTTTTTAATTATTGATCAAGGTCCACAGATTGATTCGCAGTATACAACCACCATTAATAAATCTTAACTGTAAATTATTAAGACGGAATAACCCGAGAATACCGGATATATGTCCTTTTTAAATCAAATTCTCGACGTATTGAATCTTTTTTACAAAAAAACATAAATTGATTTCGAAAGATTGTTATTTTACTTGGTAAAGCATTTTTTAAATTTTGAAAAACCGAGTTAATTTTTAATATAGTAAGGTTATACCGTTGGTCGATGGCAGATTTGTTAAATTTTCAAACGAAAATTATTATTATTACAAAGTATTACACAACACACATTTCAAATCATATAATCACACAGTAAAATAAATCAATACATTATCTAGTAAAGCATTTCAGAATTTTAATTTTATTCCAATTAAAATCATTATAAAATAAATCCGAGAACGTGTTTTGTGACGAAAATACCTCAGATTGTCTATTTATTTAAGGTCTTACAAACTAAAATATTTCAAAAAATTTTACACACTTATTTTGCTCACACATTATTGAAAAATCATAAATACTTGCGATCAAAAAATATTTACAAGAAGTACACGATATTAAAAAAATGTATCATCACGTTTGAGCATTTTTATTGCTTACTTTAATATAGGTGTATATTAAAGAAAATTTTGAATGAAATAAAGTCGATATTGAGTTATTAGTTAAACTATGGTATGGAGAATAATTAATCTTTCTCATCGAAACCTCCCTGTACAGTTGCAAGCGCACGATCGCATGTTGAAATTTGAATTCTCGGTCGCTGGTTAATGGGCCTTAAGTTATTTGTTACAAGTCTATGTGATAGGGTATAGCTTATATATACAAACTAAGTTGTAAAGCACCCTTGAGGCGATTTTCCCACGAAAACGGCGCCATAGAAATGATCCAAGAATAAAAGCAAAAAAATCTTTATTCCCAAACTCGCTTCTTTACGCCCTGTATCCCCTACGTTAATAATCAACCTTTCTCATCGGAACCGCCTTGTACAGTTGCAAGCGCACGATCGCAAGTTGAAATTTGAATTCTCGGTCGCTGGTTAAAGGGCCTTAAGTTATTTGTTACAAATCTATTGTGATAGGGTATGGCTTATATATATACACACTAAGTTGTAAATCACCCCTGAGGCGATTTTCCTACGAAAACGGCGCATAGAAATGATCCAAGAATAAAAGCAAAAAAATCTTTATTCCCAAACTCGTTTCTTTACGCCCTGTATCCCCTACGTTAATAATCAACCTTTCTCATCGGAACCGCCTTGTACAGTTGCAAGCGCACGATCGCAAGTTGAAATTTGAATTCTTGGTCAATGGTTAATGGGCCTTACGTTATTTGTTACAAGTATATGTGATAGGGTATAGCTTATATATACAAACTAAGTTGTAAAGCACCCTTGAGACGATTTTCCCACGAAAACGGCGCCATAGAAATGATCCAAGAATGAAAGCAAAAAAATCTTTATTCCCAAACTCGCTTCTTTACGCCCTGTATCCCCTACGTTAATAATCAACCTTTCTCATCGGAACCGCCTTGTACAGTTGCAAGCGCACGATCGCGAGTTGAAATTTGAATTCTCGGTCGCTGGTTAATGGGCCTTAAGTTATTTGTTACAAGTCTATTGTGATAGGGTATACACACTAAGTTGTAAAGCACCCTTGAGGCGATTTTCTTACGAAAACGGCGCCATAGAAATGATCCAAGAATGAAAGCAAAAAAATCTTTATTCTCAAACTCGTTTCTTTACACCCTGTATCCCCTACGTTATTGACATAATACCTTCTCGTTATTTCTCCCCTATTTTCAAGGTAATGCCAGTTTTCCGTATGCTGAAGCTCGCAAAGACAATGTGGAGTGGTACATAGTTTTCTTAACCTTTTAATAATGCAAATCTCGTGAAATACAAAAAAGACTGCGGTTATTCCTGTTCCATGTTTCTGCTAAACTTTTTGCGTTGTATTTAAAGGTGCTAGCAACACGACCTTCCTAACACCGAGTTGCATTAATATATTGGTGCATTCGTAATAAGCTCAGTATGGAATTTTTATTTTTATTTATTTATTTTTTTTTTTTTATTTTTTTTTATTTACTAATACAGTTATTATACATTGTAAATATATATTTTTAATACATTTTTTTAAATATCGTGTTTTACCTTTTTTTTGAGCAATGCTCGTGTAAAAAAGGTGGAGCAGCGAAAAACAATTCAACATATATTTTTAAAATTTGTAATAAGGATAATGAAAATTATAATATTTAATTTTTTTTATATATGTATATCAAACAATTGAGTAAAGAAAAAAAACAGAATATCATACAATTGAGTAAAGAAAAAAAAAAAAACAGAATATCATACAATTGAGTAAAGAAAAAAACAGAATTGAGTAAAGAAAAGATATAAAAGAAGAAGAAGAGAGAAAATAAAAAAGAGTATAAAAGTAAAGGGATTTCCAAAGTCACAGTCACAATGATTGTAATATGTTATTGATATATTGTTTTAATTAACCTTTTGAATTTTTTATAGTTTGTTTCCAATCTTAAGTTAAGGGGTAATTGGTTAAACCATTTGACTCCAAAATATTTATAAAATTGTTGGGCTGTGGTGGTATTACAACGCGGGATAGTTATAGAGCCAAGAATACTTGGTCTTTTGCTGTTTGAAATAGATATTGAGGTATCGTTGTTGAAACAATCTTTGTGTATTTGTAAAAGTGAATTTTTTTTATAAATAATGTGTAGTGAAGGGACTTTAAATTCTTGAAATAATCTTATGGTGGGGTAATCATATGGTTTTTTTAAAATTATTTTTATTAATATTCTTTGGATGATTTCTAAAGGCAAGAGAGAAGTTTTGAATGCACCACCCCAGCCAACAATTCCATATTGTAATACAGATTGAATCAGTGAAAAATAAATGATTCTTAATAGTTTAAAATTTAATATGTTTCGGATTCTAAGAAAAATGTACAATAATTTTCTTAATCTTTCTACTGTTGCATTGATCTGTAGTTTCCATTTTATGTTACTATCTATAATTACACCGAGGTATTTTACATTAGTTTTAACAGTGAGTACAGAGCAGTCAGGTTTACATGAATTTAAATTTCTATTACAATTATATGAATGTATACTAATCTTTAAATTTTCAGGGAATGCATGTTTATTAATGGTGAACGGTATTACAAAGGTTTTTTCCGTATTAAGTGACAGCAAGTTTTTATCGAACCATTTTTTTAGTATGTTTAAGTCTAACTCTGCTGTTTTCTGGGTTTCATTCCAAGTTAATCCCTCGGTTAGAATTGCTGTGTCGTCTGCATATGAAATGAGTTTAGACTTGATTTTGAGTTTGAACATGTCGTTGACATAAATGATAAAAAGGATTGGTCCCAGTACAGTTCCCTGCGGGATGCCAAAATTCGTGGTCTGTGAACCGCTCAGAAAGCCATTTAACTTAACAAATTGCTCTCTATTAAATAGGTAATTTTTGATCCAAGTTAAAGCATTGTCAGTTATACCAATTTTCGTTAGTTTGGAGATGAGATTAGAGTGTGATATACTGTCAAATGCTTTTCTTAGGTCGACAAATGTTCCGATGCATTTTTTTTTATTATCTAAAGATTTATATATTTCAGATGTTAAATCTACAATCGCATCTTGAGTGCTCAAATTTTCTCTAAACCCATATTGATGTGCATTTAATATATTATTTTCTTTTACAAATTTAAATATTTGTTTTTTTACAATTTTTTCAAATATTTTTGCAATATTTGAGGTAAGAGAAATTGGCCTATAGTTACTACTTAGATGGGGGTCCCCAGATTTAAAAATTGGGGTAATAATAGTTTTTTTGTAATTTAAGGGAAAGTTGCCATTTTCGAAACTTGTATTTATGATGTGTGCCAATGGTTTGCAAAGTGAGTTTGAATTTCTTTTAAGTATTTCTACAGAAATATTGTCATAACCAGGGGAAGAATTTCCTTTTAATTCATTAATAATTTGTTTAATTTCATCAACGTTAATTCGGTTAAATGAAGGTGTTACTTTACAAAAAAGGTTAAATGCATATGAAAATGATTTATTACGTTTGCATGTACACATTTGTTTTGTTTGTCATAGTATTTATTAATTCCAGTTTAATTATGTTGGGAAAATCCCAAATAAGATTGGGATTCATTGAGATTACAAGTTACTTTATTTACGTTTATTGAAATGTTTACAATCCATATTTAACTGGACCTGACGTCCTTTCTACAGGAGGCTCTGAGTTATTCTGCGTTAGGACCAGGACCGCGACACTAATGGATTCTGGACGTCTACCATTTACCTTTGGCTATTATCTTAACCGTTCGTGACACGAACAACGATAATAATTGATACTCTTCTGAAATAAAATACTATTTACTGACATTCGTTAAGGTTTATTTATTCATGTTTTTTTAACATTTTTTAGAAAATAATGTGTCATTACCGGGGGATCTCGTTCTAAGGTCACATTGGACATGGTTACGTGTTTAAATAATAAGTAAGTACCTACTTCAAAATATTACGAGAGGAAATTATCTAGAAGAAAACACAAAACAAGCTTTAATCTTAGTTAGGTCGCAAAATTGTATCTATATTTTCCTAAAATACCCTTTACTCAGCATCTCTAAATATGACATAGGCCCTAATGATTTTTTCCCTCGGGTCCTCCTGCGTGGAGATAATGTAAAAAAAACAACAAAATACCAGGAGTACAGAAATGTCATAGGGTAATCTTATTAATTTCTGCAGTGGCGCTAATGTCACAATTTTACGTAATACAGTGATAGAAAGTAGTTGTTAAAAATCACATAACGAAGAAACCGTTTATATTTTTTAACGCTTGGGCACATAAGCTAGTTTTCACGACAATTTAACGTAGGTAGACACAGGAATGACGTATGCCCCGCACCTGAGTTATTTAATACGTTTATTTTTTCCCGTGATTTGTCACGGGTCTGCGCTAGTACATATTATTTCCTTGATTAAAAAAAAAAATATTTTAACATTTAAGTAAATTAGTTTTTATATAGATATTATTATCTTTCTTCCGACTGCTAATAAAAATACTCAATATTTTGTCCCAATGAAACCCTAGTCAAAGCAAAACCCGGTCGCCACAATTTATTTATTTATTTATTTATTAAAAGAATTTTATACATAGTGTAGATATTGTGTTATTTCGCCCGCCATGCTAGGGATGTCCCTGTGTTATGGCGGGTGAAGTATGCAGATTATATAATTTAAGGTAATGAAGTACGTTTACTGATAATATAATAATTATGATAATGAGGTTTACAGTTAATGCAGCAATGAATTTATGATTTTACATATAATTTATGAAATTTACATATAATATAGTATTTGATGATAATGATGTTTACAGGTAATAAATATAACAAGGAATTTATGACAATGAAATTTACAGATAATATAATATTGAATTTATGTTAACGAAGTTACAGATAATATAATAATTGATGATGGTGTAGTTTACGGATAATATGACAATGAATTTATGGAAACGTGGTTTACAGATAAATAATAATTTATTTATAAGTTACATAGTATGATGGTTGATAAATTGAATTATAGTTAAGTATAGTTGTGTAAAATAAAGCTTCTGGGTTTTATTTCATTTGAACTTTTGAATTTTAATTTCCGTATGGCACGCTATATCCCTCAGGACTCTCATGTTAGTTTTTACGCTCGATCGCTTGCATGTATTTTCCGTTTACATTCGCGCTACATGTTTTCGCTTTACGTACTGTGTTAGGTGGTTTTATCAATACGTAAACAACAAACACAATTCACCTCAAAAATAATAATACAATCATTACATTCCTTAGAGTCTTCAGAAGTTTCTCCCGTTTCCTTAAATTCAGATTTCTTCGTGAATACTCTCTGTGATCTGGTTTTTGGGTGTAAGTCTTATTATTGGTTTGCTACCAGGCTAATTACAACGAATATTCACGAAGGGACTTACCTATGATAGTAACCATCATAGTGTCTGTCCTAGATTTTTTAATGTTAATACCCCAAAACTGCTCTCAACCGCTTGGAGCTAGTGAACCATGGCGTCCCTAATTAAAGTATGTCGGGAAGCTGAAGATACGTAGGGAGCGGAAGGAGATGGTGAGGAGGAAGATGGGGAAGTACCTGGCTATTCAGATCTAGTCACCAAACATGGCTAAAAATATTTGAAGCGACGTTGCAATTCTGAATAGTGGTCTTACACCAGGGCAATAATGAGTGTATCTTCCACTCTGAAACGTGATCAATTATACCTTGTATTGCTTTAAATGATTGAATTGTGAAAAACACAAATCTGTTGAATAAAATTTATTGCTAACCTACGCCAGGATTTGAACTCGCGATCTCCGGATCGTTAATTGAGAGTCTTGCCCCTCGACTGAGGAGGCCGTCAAGCGTCAGCTGTCTCATTATTATTTTTTAAATGTTTAAATATATTTCTTCAATCTTAGCAAAATTACTTTGTGACATCATTTTATTTAAATGAAACAAATTACTTTTTGTAAACCACTATAATCACATATATACAAAATCTACGTGTTTCAAAATCGATGATTTCCTCGTCGAGATAATAACATGAATCAATGAATAAATTTAATCATGAATAAATTTTTCAAAATTATCATAATTTTTATTAAACATTTGAACTTTTTTATAAATTAAATTGGGAATACATTTTTAAAATTTATTCATAATTTTTATTAAATATTTTTTTTTTTTTTATAAATTAAATCAGGAATAAATTTTTCATGTTATTGTCCTAACGAAGACTCCATCGGTTTTAAAACATGTAGACGTTATAACACGTGATTATAGTGGTTTACACAATGTAATTTGTTTCATTTAGTATTTAGTTAAAATATATATTTAATTTTTTCACTCATACAATTTGTATTCTCATGTTTATTTTGTCTCAATTTTCATGTAGGTACACCTTCTTAATGTTGAATTATTACTCGTCTCAGAACAGACATCGTCTAGTGAGGCTAATAAAATATGACTTTATCTCAATAACCACTCGAGCGCTTTTTGCCACAATATGGCACTATTTCCATAACCATGGATTGCTTTGTTGCCAAAATGTGGCAAAATCAATTTTTTTATTTTTTTATTAAACCGACTATATAATATGTTGTACATTCAAAATATAACAAAATAATTATTCTCTAGATTCTTTAAAATGTTTTAAAGTTAACGATTTAATAATATTTGTTTATATCGATATTTTTATATATTTATATCGAATAAGTGATAATAGACAAAAGATCGGTGAATTCATTGGCTATATAGAACTATAATCAGTTTGTATGTCTCCATATTCAAATTCGGAGGTATGATTTTTTTAATGTGGGCGGAAAAATTTCCTTTAGCAATCCGAGGAAAAAGATCTAAATTGCTCTGTCGCTCCAGTGGATAAAGGCTTATAAAATATTACTTTATCTCAGTAAACGCCCGGGTTGCCGGCAATGAAATTTTAATTAAAAATTCTTCACCTTCCGATCCGGCAAAAACGCGGAGAAATTATCTCAAATAATTTTTTATTTAATATTCTTGTTAATGATTTTAAAAATACAGGTATACTAACAAACGCTGTATGCAGGGACACTGGAGGATCTAGAGTCGTTCGCAGTAATTAAATGTAGCATTCTTTCATATAAAAAAATATTAGAATCTTGACGTGTCAAGACAACAAATCAGTTTCATGAAATTTGGAAAATGGTAGGACTCCTTCTAGTTCACCGCAATGTAAATTTCTATTATTTTTCAATTTTCCACCAATGAACTTATTTTTCTGCTTAAAATTGTATTACTAATCATTGAATCAATATCTTAATCGTGTCCATAAAATCTTTCACTAAACTAGCACTACTGTAGCAGTGAAGGATTTTTCTCACCCCTAGTTTGCAGACCGCCTGTGAATTAAAAATAAACAATACTGCTTCGGTATAGTGTCTCGGAGCTTGGCCCAAGTTACCCTCGGGCCAAGTTACCCCCGGCCCGAGTCACCCCTGGGGTCTCGGACTATCCATCCCTTACCCCGGGGGGTTCGGTCTGCGGGTAGTTCCGAGGGAAAATTAATTTGGGACTGTATTTGAGCTCGGAGTTCTACTAATTAAAATTTGCACCCTCAAATATGAGGTCAGTTACGACTCACGATTCCAGTTTTCAGTTTCTAGTTACAAATGATGTTGTTTATTTTCTTTTGGGATAATGTTTCAAATTTCGGTAGATATTTTGAAAATGTTGATAAGGGATGTAATATAAAACGGTCTATATTCGCTACAGTATTTTGAGAAATGATTACTCAAGCTCGAAATACTTTAAAAATACAAAATGGTATTTAAATGAGAAACAAGTTTTGTATCGTTTATCCTGACGAATAAACTATTTGTTTTGAAAGATGTCGATTGTGTTGATTTATTCAAAGTATTTCATTTTGATTAAAATGAAACAAGATTACTTACTTACAAATTGTTCGCATTAGAAAACCTTCATGGTGGTAAATACTTTCAGTGTCGCCCTGGTAAAAGACTAAATATTCATTTTAATAATTTTGTATTAACTGTAGCTAAGACTTTGTTGTTATCCATTGTAAATAAATAAAACAATATTACTTTCATCTATATCTATACCTAGTTTCATTTATTAATTTTAACGGTTTTAGAAGTATTTAATGACTAGATCTGAATAGTCAGGTATTTTCCAACCTTCTACGATCTCCCACCACTTCCTTCAATCCGTTCTCCAAATTGAGGATGCCATTGTTTCACTGATTCCGGGCAGCTACGATTCTTGTCCGGTATCACTTCAAACATTGCTTACTTTAATTCTCTTATTTCGTTCCGCCTTAAATTTTTTTTTTTAAATTTAAGTATTGACACATATGCATGTCTGCATCAACACATCTGCCCTGATGATGGACACTGTAACGTTCTACGAAACATTGGCTAAAGAAGGGGATAGCGTAACATGGCATAACATCCCAAAACTAATACCAAAAATATTTTTGGCCGTGAAAATCTTAAATTATATCTTAAATTTCATTGTTTAAAAGTTTTTCAGACTCCTCCCTACCGAAAACAATCGACCACTTAGTTATTATTGGACCGATGATGTAGGAAAATTTGCGTGTTTAAATTGTTTAATTCTAGGGGGATTTTATTATACAATTTCGTTCCCAGATATGTATGGATATGTCCCGCCCTTGAGGTGATTTTTCACAAAAACGGCGCTCTACAAATTATCCAATTATTATTATACGTCTTTTTCCTAAATGAATGTGTAGTGTTTGCCTTATCCACATGCAGACACAAGAATAATAGCTCCTTGTTACAAAAACTGATTTAATACTAATATGTACGTGTTTAAAATATATTACACTTCTGGGTCTCACGATTGACTATAATGGTTTAGGAGTTGGATCTGAGAGCTTGAACTATGGTTGACCGGGTGTACTCCCCAGGTGAATCTACTCTAACTGCCTGACATCTGTCGGAACTCGACATAAGCTCTAAGCCTACCGACATCTATCAAAAACAACTGAAACTACGCGTCATTCAAGTCTACATACAGAATGCACTATTGTTCCATTAGCTCCAGGATTACTTCATTTAATGCGTTGCGTATCTCCTTTCACATAAACACATTAGCAGGAAAGATTTAAACACCATTTGAAGTTTCTAACTTCTACTCTCTTTCTGTATTATTAAATATTAAATCCATCTCTTTTGAGAGCTGCACTATTGTTGCCTATCAGAACGTTGTGCCACTTCATTATTCTGCATCGTATAATATGCATGCACAAAGTGCACTCCACACAAATGTGCATTCTAGTGGGAAAACACAATATACTCGTGTTCTCTGCAAGAAGGGCGTCTAGAGTCTAGCGGATCGTGTTTAGTGCCTCATTGTGTGCAGTCTTGGTACCACAATCTTCATTCAATTATAATTCACTTAATGTTATCAAGTTTAATATGTAAAACTCCATTTAATTTTTTTGTTATTAATTTATATCTTAATATATAAAAAAATATGTTTGTTCGTATGTTATGCGCGGCCATACCGTTCATCCGATTGCGATGAAACTTTGGGAATATGATGTGCGCATACCCTGGATGGTTACAGGATAGTGAGCTCTGACGTTATGAAATTATTTCCTATACTATTATTGAGATTGCGATTAAAATGTGATCCGATTTTGATTAAATTTCTTTGAATTTTGTGAATATGCCCGCGAATATTTATATTTATACTGGTGAGCTTTGGCGTTATGAAATTTGCATAAAAAATTGAAATAGGTCAGAGTTGTTGCACAAATGGGTATATTTTATGGAGTTAAGTGGCAGGGAAAAAAAACGCTGGAGAGCGAGGGGGGGTATGCGAAAGGGGCGGATGGGAATTAAGGAGGGGGGTTTCGCGGGATTGGGGATGAGGGAAGGGAATGATGAAGAAGGTGATAGCGGAATTCGTAAGGAGGGGGTTCGCGGTAAGGGGGGCAGCGGGAGAGGGGTCGGGGAATGCGGGGAGGGTGTAAGGGCAACGCGGGAGGGGAAGGGGACGCGGGTGGAGATGAGGAGGTGGAAGGAGAGCGGGGACGGGACGAATAGGAAAGGACACGACGGCAGAAACAATTTATCTTAGTGGCATTGCAACGCATACCGGGTATCAGCTGGTATTTAATAATATTCAATTTATATAAAATAAAATAAATATTTTTTTTTGCTGTCTAATTATTATTACACGTGACAGCTGTTAAGTTTTCTGAAGGCATTAATCACACTGTGGTGAAGGCACATACATATAGACAATTCGGTCATGAAAATTTTAAATGCTGTAACAAAATGTTCAGGAGAACGAAAAAAGTATTCCATTTAACCGCTTGGGCACATTAGCTTGTTTTCACGACAATTTAACGGAGGTAGACATAGGAATGACGTATGCCCCGTACCTGAGTTATTTTTCTCTTATTTTTGTAGACCTATAATTCTGATTATTTTTTGTAAAATAACATTGAGTAGATCTTTTTTTTTGAATACTTGTCTCTTTTTAAAATGCGCATCGTAAAAGATGCACTTATTTTCCTACAAATGTTTTGACGACGCAGATCGAAGGAGAGAAAATATTGTGAAAAATGACGTATTTAACTCATTTTTGGATTTTTTGTTCTTTACTTATAATGAAAACAAATAGATTTTATTTTTATTACCAATGCCAATTACGGAGACTAGAGGCTTTTGAGATGTGGTCCTATTAGGACTATTAGGAATTTCCTGAAGAGACCACATTACAAATGAGGAGGTTCTCCAAAGAATCGAAGGAGGAAGGCACATGCTCAGGACCTTGTCCGAAAGACGTGCTAGATGGATCGGCCATATAATACGACAAGAAGGCCTCTTGCATGCCATAATGGAGGGTATGACCGAGGGGACAAACTCTAGGGGACGCCCACGCCGAGAGTACCTGAAGGAGCTGCTGGTGGACATGCGCTGCTCATCATATGCAGACTTCAAAAGAGCCGCACAAGACAGGGAAGAATGGAAGAAAAAAATAAAGGAAATTGCTGCAAACCAATCCCAGAATTGAAACCAGAGAGAGAGACCAATGCCATTATTGATTTTATCATTACTGATAGATAAATTATTGCGCTTACTTAACATCTCAAAAAGTGGCACTTCATCACTCCTTTGAAAAGACATTAAGAGTGATGAAAATATATAACCTAGCCCACGACCATGCCTGACATAATCTAGTTTTTTCATCACTTTTAATGACTTTTCAAAGGAGTGATGAAATGCCACTTTGTTGAGTTTTCCGGTCACCAATAAAATATCGTCTCTAAGTGGCTTCACCTCAGTTTGATAATGCCTTCAGTAATTATTAGTATGCGAAACAGGTGTCACGCACATTACACAACAAAACTTATTTATAAATGAACTGTTTTTTTTTTATAAATTGAATAATAATATTATTGAATTAGGAGGTAGAGGTATAGTCAAAATAACTTATTTAAAACAAAATCAGGTAGAAATGTTAAGAAATTTTTTTCATAGAAAAGCTAATAGCTCAGAGCTGCATAAAATAATTTGCAAGGCAGACAGAAATATTTCACCTTTAAATTTATACGACGAGAATGCCAACATTTTTATAAATACCAACCAGGAATTATTAGATTCCTGGTCAAATAAAATTATTCACGCAAAACACTTCAATTATCTCAACCAAACGTATGTTGACAAACTTTCGTCAAACAAATGGTTGAGTATTGGAGAGTTGAGCGCAGAAATAGAAGGTTTTATGCTTGCTATTCAAGATAGAGTAATTAATACCAAAAATTATAGGAAGCATATAATCAAAGATCCAAATCAAATAGATGATTTATGTAGAAAATGTATGGCTTTTCCGGAAACTATAGAACACATTATATCAGGATGTTCTATATTAGCGCCGTCTGAGTATACATTTAGGCACAATCAGGTTTTAAAAATAATTCACCAAAGTTTGGTAATTAAACATAACTTGATTGACTGTCATAATATAGTACCATATTATGAATACGAACCAAATTCATTTTTAGAAAATAATTTCTTTAAAATTTACTATGATAAAACTATACTAACAGACAGACCAATTGGTCATAATAGACCTGATATAGTTTTACATGACAAAATTAAAAAAATAACTTATATTATTGATGTAGCTATTCCAAATTCCTGTAATATTCAAAAATCTGTTTCTGAAAAAATAAGAAAGTATACAGATTTAGGAAATGAAATTAAAAGAATTTGGCATTCTCAGACTATAAAAATATTACCTTTTGTTATTTCGACTACTGGCATTATACCTAGCTCTCTTATTAAAAATTTAGGCATATTAGATTTGTCAAAGAATTTGTATATAAAAATGCAAAAATCAGTCATTTTAAATACATGTAGAATTACGAAAGATTTTTTAAATATTTATATTGAGGGATCAGTAGGATTTATCGGTCAAATTAGGAATTCCACAGAGCCGAACCCTCTGATATGAAAATATCTGGAGACGGTGAATTATATTCCCATTTAATAGTTTGGTAGATTAACGTGTTGTTCTTGTATTGTTTTGTATTAATTATACTTATATAATACACTTGCATAACGTGGATTTACTAGATGATCATTTATATGGAAAAGTGTATGAAAGGGTTTAGTTTTTCCTATGGGAAAAACTAAACCCGTTCCTGTAAATCTGGTGAAAAAAAAAAAAAAAAAAAAACGAAAACAATAATGAAACACAAAATTATAATTCATTTCGATCCAATTCATTTCTGGATCATATAACAATAAAAATATTTTTTATTATGCCTTTGTGTTTCAACTATAAATATGTCTCTGTTGATTTGTTGTAAAACAGCATACTTCATCGGAATTATTATTAATTTTTAGTGTTTTATTATTTTTTAATAACAATTCGGTTTTTTCAAGAATGTACATCACAATAACAACTGTTTGACAAATACTGTTGTAAGCCAAATTAACTCTATTGTTTATAAATCATTATGTTTATCAATAATGTTATAAATATTAGTATTTAAAAGCAAAATACTGATGATTTTTTTTTGTTATCGATTGAAATCGGTAGGTATTATTGTTAAATAATGTTTATGAATTTTAGCACTTGCTAGACTGGTTTTACTATGAATGTGTCGATAGATTAAGGGGATACCCGGCGGTGATTTTTCCGTACGAACGTATTCCCTATTAATCTCTCTGGATTTTAACCCTGCAGAAAACTTTATTTTTACATGAAATAGATATCAACTACTAGCGTGGCGTTACTTTTTGTTTTTTTTTTGATAAGTTACTTTTTATAGAAGTTATGACCTTCCAAAAATCAATAAAATTGATTGGTTTAAACGCTGTCAAAAGACGTTCAGTATACAAACTAGACAGTGTTTTTTTAAAAAAAGCAAAACATACAGACATAGAATAGTTTTTTTCTTATGTAGTTGGTAAAAAATAAAATAAAATCAGTCCACCTTTGGAGGAGAAAAGTGGGGAATACAAAACCTCGATTTTAGTTAGGTATTAGTAGCCCGAGGTGCATTGTCCCTTTCGCTCAATATCGGAGTAAGAGCAACAGTGACAACAGCAATTTAGTAAAATGTATTTTTCAAATTTCTCCACCCCCGGGTTTCATTTTAAGGGTTTGATTTTAAATACTGGAGAGCACTCGCGACCCCTTCCCATACAGCGTCCCCCCGTCTTATGAACCCCTCCTCTTCCCTATTCCACTCCCCCGGTCCCTCCCGCGAATCCTCCCTCTCCTTCGCTCTAAACCACATGAAATACACACATTTTTCAAACAACTCAACCGCCACCTATTGTATTTTTTGTACAAATTTCATAACTGAGCACCTCATTATATATACAGGATGACCGGGGGTAAAGTGCATTAACTTCGGGAGGTGATTTTACACGATAATATAAGTAAATAAGATGAATGCCTTTTTTCGGAATTCCTACTTTTAGGGGTACTTTTTAGTTAAAACGATAAAATAAGTCAGTCGTATGCGGCCAGCACACTATTATTTTACGGGTGACTCACAACAATCCAACGTCGAGGGAGGGCGCGCGCACAGCAAATTTTATCGAATTAGTTTGTACCTACACTAAGGATTTTTAATAGGTACGTCTTTTTGTATGGGAAAAAAAATTGGAATTTCGGAAAAAGTTGTCAATCTTTCTTACATTTTCCATCATGTTTCCATTTTCTGATACGTTTTTAGATTTTCACGGCCAAAAGCATTTTCGTTGTTTGTTTTTGGGGTGTTATGCCGTGTTGTGCTACCTCCTTCTTTAGCCGACGTTTCGGACAGCGTTGCAGTGTCATCAGGGCAGATCCGGCAGATCTGTCGTTGTCGGACGGATCTGCCGGATCTGCCCGAAACGTCAGCTAAAGAAGGAGGTAGCACAACACGGCATAACACCCCAAAAACAAACAATGAAAACACTTTATTCCTGGACACCCTGTATAGAAACTAACGCAGGCGTGTGCACAACAACTCACAAAAGAAAATTAGAAATATTTTTCTTTTGATGTCTACTGTTCACAGAGCTACCAGTAAATACGTTAGTTTTATATTTTATTTAGCTACCCATCCTACAAAACTTCATATCGCCGTGCAGTAACGATTTTCTACAACACCACCGGCTTTCTTCAAACAGTTTCCCACGCTTCTTCAATATTCATATTCATAAATTACGCCGCGATGCACCGCACACAGCTGTCTTCTCTACACCCTTCCCACCCGTGAACGATATGACTTAACCGTCTAATCAACCTACCATTTGCAGAATTTACTGGGACTTAACTAAACATAAAATGATAAAACTAGTTGAGTGTTATTACAATAATAATGAAAATAGATATATGCTTTTCCAAATTCCTGTAATATTGAAAAATCAATTTCTGAAAAAATAAGAATATATACAGATTTAGGAAATGAGATTAAAAGAATTTTGCGTTCTCAGACTACAAAAATATTACCATTTATTATTTTGGCTACTGGCATTATATTTAGCTCTCTCATTCAAAATTTAGTTTTATTAGATTTGTCAAAGAATTTATACATAAAAATGCAAAAATCAGTCATTTTAAATACATGTAGGATTACGAAAGATTTTTAAAATTTTATATTGAGGGATCAATAGGATTTATTGGTCCAGTTAGGAGTTCTACTTAGCTGAACCCTCTGATATGAAAATATCTGGAGTCGGTGAATTATTTTTACATTCGGTCTCTGGTGGGTTGACGTGTTGTTCTTGTATTGTTCTGTATTTATTATACTTAAATATTACAATTGCATAGCATCGATTGACTAGATGATCATTTGTGGAAAAGTGTGTGGAAGGGTTTAGTTTTTCCTGTGGGGAAGATTTTACCCGGACATAAAGTCGTAAGAACATGAAAATGCTAGGAAGAAAGCAAAAGTGGATACTTATTTATTTATTTTATACTTGCTGGGGAGCCCTGCTTCGCTCAGGGAGTTGGTATGAGATTATGAGGTAGCCCCCTATCCCCTACCCTTACAAAAAAGGCTTAGAATGTTCCACAATGTTACAGATCATTCGAGAGTGTTGTGATGATCTAGGTTGTTCCGGAATGTTTCCTAGCGTTCCAGACTATTTCAGAACATTCTACAAAATTCCAGAACATCCCTGAACTGTCCTAGAAATTTCTAGAAGGCGAAACTTTCAACCTTTATATCTTTAAAAGCTCGCCCTTCAGGTAAAAACGGGAACCTTGTTCATGGATGAACAAGGTTCAGAGAGCTACTTTTTTTTGATAAGTTACTTTTTATAGAAGTTATGACCTTTCAAAAATCAATAAAATTGACTGGTTTAAACGCCGTCAAAAGACGTTCAGTATACAAACTAGACAATGTTTTTTTAAAAAAAGCAAAACGTACAGACATAGAATAGTTTTTTTCTTATGTAGTTGGTAAAAAAAAAATTTGATAATCAGTCCACTTTTGGAGGAGAAAAGTGGGGAATACGAAACCTCGATTTTAGTTAGGTATTAGTAGCCCGAGGTGCATTGTCCCTTTGGCTCAATATTTGGTGGAGTAAGAGCAACAGTGATAGCAACAATTTAGTAAAATCTTTTTCAATTTAGTAAATTTCTCCACCACCGGGTTTCATCTTAAGAAATGTCGTTGCGCGAACGCCAGAGCGCCGAGTGGCACACCAACAACTCCTTGCGTCCGAAGAAAGTCAGAATGAGCAAGTTAAATCCATGCTCATATCCTTTTTTGACCGTCGAGGTGTGGTTCTCTGGGAGTTCGTACCCCCTGGACAGACAGTGAATGCCATTTTTACGTGGACGTGCTTGACAGGTTGCGCAAACTTGTCCTCCGCTTGCGACCAGACATCGCCTTGGAAGCTTCACCACGACAACGCGCTGTGTCGTGAGGGAGTTACTGACCAAGCACAGGGTTGCCAAGTTGCCTCCCCCTTCTACAGTCCAGATCTGGCACCGCCAGACCTCGGCTCAAGCGGAACCTCAAGGGAAACCAATACAGCTCCGTAGAAGACGTCCAAGGGCATCTCTGAAGGCGATTCCGGAAAGCAAGTTCCAGAAGGCGTACGCGCAGTGGGAATCGCGTTATACGCGTTATGTCGAAGCACAAGGATGCTATTTCGAGGACTCCTAGGGATTTGTACCGATTAGTTCCATAAAAAAAATCAGTCCTATTACTTCTTGATCGTGTATATATGCGTATTAAACAGTTTTTATCATTCTCCTTTTAAATTTGGGCAGTGAATCCGAGAAAATTTTAGAATTTAGGCAAATATTATTGATTAAATGAAACAAATCATTCTTTTGATATAAATAAACGGTTAAAAATTTTACACACTAACACAACAGATTTACAATTAGCAAACTTAGAAATTTTAGAAATTAGAAAAAGTGGAAAAGTAAATTAAATAACCAAATATTTTTTTTAAATAGCCATCTCTTTAATTTATTTTCATATTAATAATTAAATTTATAATAATTTATTTTTATTTTTAAACAAACTGATAATATTTAGTTTATTTTTAAAATATCTTTTTAATTTATAATGTAATATAAACTTATTCTAAAATAATTTTTATTTTCAAATTTGTATAAGTGTTTTTTATGATATTTTTAGGTAATTAATCACCTCTCTCTTTAATAATATTTGGTCTATTGTTCTATTTGTCTATACTTGTTTGTTTGTTTTGTTATTTTTATTCATGTTATTATCCTGACGAAGAAACCGTTGGTTTTGAAACATGTAGATATTATAACATTTGATTAGTGGTTTACATAAAGTAATTTGTTTTATTTAATTAAAATGATGCCAAAAAGTATTTTTGGAAATATTGAAGAAAAAATATTATTGAATTTATATAGAGAGCACGGTTAATTGGCGAATTAGTTGCTGCATTTGTTTTTTAAGTGTACGTCTAAAGATATATTTAAATTAATTAAGTTATAATCATATGTTTTAAAATTAATTATTAAGAATTGAAATTAGTTGAGTTATAATCATATTATTTAACAATCTTCTTATTTAATCATTAAAGACAATATTAGCGACTCTCAAACGAAAATTTGAAACAGAAAAATCAGGATAAGATTCGGCCGCATCTAGAAATTGGACGCATTCCTAGATGCGTCCGAATCTTTTTGTGATTTTTCAGTTTCAAATTTTCGTTTGAAATTCGCAATTAAAGTCTCTAATGATTTAAAGTATTAGGTTTTTAAATGAGTCTAGTTTTTTAACTGTTAATTCATGGTGGAATTCCATTGTATTAGATATGAAATTAAACAATTTTTTTCACTTTGTTCCACTTGTTTATTTACACCAGCAACAAGGAGGGAATATCCCAATATTACCAAAATAAAATATCAGCGATCACAAACCTTTTCAATTATATAAATTCATATAGATTCATGTCAATTAAAAATAACCTTTTACTATGTATCATCATTCATAATTTTAATAATAAACTTTATAATTATCTATATGTATCTTAACTTAACAAAATAACTGATAATACCTTAAATTAACAAAATAGAAACATTCATCATATAGGGACAATGTTGTGCGCCCCTGCCTAAGTTTGTATAAATTCCGTAGCATAAGAATTTCAACTACCAGTCTGAAAATGTCCGTAGTAGGACAAAACCGGTCCTGGTGTAAATAAACAAGTGGAACAAAGTGAAAAAAATTGTTTAATTTCATATCTATTAGGTATTTATTTATTGTTGTTATACGCCCATAGGGGCTTTTACATAGATTATAGATTAAAAAATAATATGTTATCGATGATTACACATACATATAAATTAGAATTTATACCAAAGGTTATAAAAGTTAAAATTTTTTGAGTTTGAAAGTGAAAGCAAGTGCTAGTGTATTAGGTTTTTTTCTATGTGCTCCTATGTAAAAGTCCCCAAAAAGGGCATTTATATCTAAATAAATAGAATACAGTATTTTTAGATGGAAACAGAATAGAGGTCAAACTACATCAGTAACGGCTACAAAGATATCTTCCACCGATGTGCTACATTTTATCCAGTTCAATAATGTAAGTACAGGGTAGAGCTTTCAATTACATAGATACCTGTAATTCTAGACGTTATTATCCCCATCAAAGGCAGTTCTTACCCCGTTATTTAGGACACGCTGTGTACCGTAGTAGTTTCCCGAATTAAACTTTCATGTTCGTTTAAAAATAATGACAAGATAAATGCCCGATTTAAATGAATGCCACGTGTTATTTTGTCTCAAGGCAAGGTTAGTTTGTGACGAATGTTAACCTATATTGTAACAAACCTTCAGTTTATAGAGAATACCTCACAAGAGTCCCAACTGCTCCCGTCCCAATCCCCAATTGGGGTATGTTGTGAGGCTGAAGGTAAGTGAGGAAGGGAAGGAGATGGGAAAGAGGAAGGTGAGGAAATACCTGGCTATTAAGATCTAGTCACTAAACACGCTTAAAGCCATTATTAAGCAACGTTTCAATTCTGAATGGTGGTCTTTCACCAGAGCGATACTGAGAGTGTCTTCCATTCTGTAACGTGCCGCAAATATAGTATATATTATTTTTATTAATTAATTGTAAAATAACACAAATTAATCAAATAAAATTTATTTGCGCACGACGGGTTCGAGCCCGCGACATTCCGATTGGGAGTCAAGGGTGTTATCACTCAACCACGGATGGCCGACGATGGACATCTCATTGTTATGCATAGGTAATTACGTTAATATTAAGAGGCTAGACTTTGAACCACACGCGGAACACCCGCGCCTGTCATTCTGTCCCGCTCACAATAAGCTCACGCACACTTACAATACATGCGAATGCGAAATGTGCGAATGAGACAACGCTCAAATTTACCTACAGAAATCGCTCGAAAAGGGGTTTATGGAGAATACACTTTTCTACACCGAAACTTTCACGAAATTGAAATTTTGAAAAATATACATTTTTTAGAAAGAAGAAGCTACGTCGGTAGCTTTTTATAATTTTATAATTCTTTATGAGAGTTGAGTTAGCAGCACTTTTTGATAAATCTTACATGTTTGACAGTGAATGTTTACGTTAATACTAAACGTATCGAAAATTCGAAAAGATACCGACATAGTGTTCACCCTCTAAAAGGCAGTATAAAAAAAATATATTCATTTTATGCAATTTTCGGGGTATAAAAGTGTTTTTTTCCGGGCGTCCTTTTTGTATGGGCCGAAAAGCGAAGTCTATCATCTTAAGATCTTCGATCTCGAATACTTTCTCATTCCCGCATCGCTTCGTGCCTGACTAATTTAAGCGAAGGATACTATTTTGAGGACCGATATAATGTCATGTGTTAACTCTAGAAAGTTAAGTTGCTTCCTGGTTCTTACCGCGCATCTTCAGGTAAAAGTCTCGGGTAGGACTGTATCAGAGATACGCGTTTTTAACCGTCCGTCGTCTTCAAATTTCAGCTAACAGAGGCCCTAGCACGCTTGCTCTATAACGATCGATAGGATAACTTTTGGTAGCTTCTCATCGTTCCCTACGACAACTGCAGATCGCAAACGAATAGATGACAGTTCACAATGACTAAGTGTCCTTAATATATTCGATATCAACTGTCGTTTGTACGTTTGATATCTGCAGTTGCCCTAGGGAACGATGAGAAGTTACCGACAATCGGTCGGTAATCTAGCACACCTGGTGTGCTAGCACGGTCGCTCGATATGAAGTTACCGACCGATTGTCGGTAATTTCTCATCGTTCCCTAGGACAACTGCAGATCTCAAATGTACGAACGACAGTTGATATCGAATATATTAAGGATACTTAGTCATTGTGAACTGTCACCTATTCGTTTGCGATCTGCAGTTGTCGTAGGGAACGATGAGAAGTTACCGATAGTTATCTTATCGATCGTTATAGAGCAAGCGTGCTAGTGCCTCTGGAGTGAATATACTCGTCGTAACCCTTTTGGTTAAAGGATTGAGGGAATAATTAGGTTTCGTTTGGGAAGGAAGTTATTGTTAAAGTTTATTATACTGTCTTGCTATTATTGCACCGTGTCACACTTGCAAATTGATTGTACCAAAAATAAATAAAGTTCGGAAAGAATCTTGCAATCGTACATAGAGATAGCAGCTAATAAAAATATGCGTTAAGAAAAAAGATGATGCTGGTAGTTCTTAATACAGATAAATATTGCCGAAGGGGGTGGGGTCTAATTAGCCCAGTGGTTAGAGCAGATCCCGGAAAGGCTAAGGTCCTGGGCTCAATACCTAGAGGCGACCGTATCTTTTTCTGATTGTTCTGTGTCAAATTTTCTTTTGAGAGTCGCAAAAACGGTTATATTAGCATTTATTGCAAGTGATACGTTTCATGCTTATAAAATTATTTATTGTCCACGGTTTGCAATTGTCATAATCACTTTTAAAGTGTCCGCAAGGTATTATTTACCGAGTGTAATTAATTAAACCTGAGCAATTTTTCTATTGTGGCAATTGAATATAATAGTACATTAGATAATAAAATCCGGACGGCCATTACAAGCCATTAAAATGCCATCTTTACATCATTCTCCAACCCACTACAAAAGTATATTCCTTTAACTAATAACAAAATAATAATTATAAGTACCTACAAATTTTTTTGTATACCGTTGTTTTCTCTGATAATCAGCACAACGCAGATGATCGGGAGTTTCGATGATACTTCGGTTCATCAGGTTACGAGTCGTGTTTATTATCGTCTTCTTTCAATGAATATTAGCTGGATTTAATGTCCATTCTAAAGGTTTCTCTGTGTTAATCTGGAACAGGGAAAATGGTCGCTGAAGGTTCCCACCTGTCGATCGGATATCATCTTCGGGTATAAGATCCGAACGGGCTATAGTTATATCTCTCATATAGTACAATTTTACCTCTGATTGAGACACATTAAAACTACATACACTCAGACATCTGTTGAGAGACATTGAAACTACGTACATATTCACATACACTACCCAAAAGATATTATTAAAACAGTAAAATTTGAATGATGTTTTATTGATTTTTTATTGTTGTAAGTCATACTTTGAAGTATTTATTGCTGATGTTTTGAAAATACAATTGATTTTAAACAATTGGATTTATTGTGCATTATTGAAGATAACAAGTCAATTCACAAATGAATCATTGTAATAATATATACAGAAAACATACCTTTGATCGTCACTGCGACAGAATTTCCAATAAGGCCATACAAATCTTTGGTTTTGTTGTACGTAAAACAAAGACTTTTCATAAGATTTCACTTTATGTCATGGAAATTTCGTTATTGTTCCCTTGTGATATCGAAGCTAGAATACGCATATTCTGTATGGTCACCTATTTATACTTGTAATTTACACCGCTTGGAGAAGGTACAAAGCAAGTTTCTTATATATTGATATAACGAGAGATATTAATATAATATAACTCCATAGTCTGGTCGCCCTTCTATAAAATTCACATTCATAACGTTGAAAGAGTTCAAATAAAATTTCTACGTTTCATAAATTTTAAACTTAACATCCCTTTAGAGCATATAAATTACCTGTCATTAATAAATATTTTAAATATTCCAACTTTAGAAAACAGACGAAAAATAAACGACCTAACCTTTTTATTAAAATTATTAAACTCTACATTCGATTGTTGTGAACTTCTGCATTTAATAATTCTACATGTACCTACAAGAACTCCTAGACAAACATCAACATTTTACATACACACATCTCATTCCAAATATATGTTGCATTCCTCAATACAAGGTTTACACAGGCTTGGTAACAAATACTTAAACAATATGGATGTATTTGACAATACTTTGAAATTGGCAAACTTCAAACGCCGTATGTGCGAACTATTTCTAGCTACTTCATAAACTATCGTGAAAATTAATTTTATACAATTTTATTAATATTATTGTTGATTTGGGGGATAATTGCAGACCATCTATTTTTACTTCACTTATATTCTATATTACCTACCTACATTTTGTTAACTTACATATTTTATTAGTCCCGTTTTTAACCGTTTTTACGAATTTATTTATTTATTTATTTATTTATTTGAGACACAAACAGGATATTTATAAAACATTCATGTTGGTAATATAAAACAAAATTAAATACAAATATAAATATCCCTAGACTAATGTGTCTGCAGTAATCATATTTTAATATACTCATAAGCAAACACAAAGAAAAACAATGCCAGTATTTTTAAACTTAACTCTAAAAAACTTAATTATAATAATAAAAAATCGAACAAAAAGAAAATGTTTAGAAAAAATAATAAAACAACAAACAATCTTTTAAACAACAAACTCTAAAAAACTTAATTATAATAATAAAAAATCTAACAAAAAGGAAAATGTTTATGAAAAAATAATAATAAAATAGATCCAAATCAAATAGATGATTTATGTATATTGATTATATATTATTACATTATATATTCTATATTATTATATATTATATTATTATATATTATATTATTATATTATATATTATATTATATTATTATATTATTATATTATTATATTATTATATTATTATATTATTATATATTATATTATTATATATTATATTATTATTCTATATTATTATATATTATATTATATTATATATTCCTACATTCCCTTCTGCAACATTGTTCAAAATTTTCGAAGTTCCAAAAATTGAAGATCTCTATAAAAAAGACTCAATATTACAAATATTCAAAGATAAGACATTAAAAAATAATAAAGTTAACTCATCGTTGAGACGTAAATATAATATCCAAATTCCATTATTTTCTACTCAACAAATGCAAAATAATTATGTATACAAAGGGATAACTTACTTCAATAGCCTTCCCGAAGAAGTAAAAAAAATAAGAGATTTAGCATTATTCCAGAAAAAGATCAAACTATTCTTAAAAAACTGTATGCAATAAAACCATGTAACCTTAATCCTGTAATTCAAACCATCAAATATTGTATAATGTCGTCCTTAATCTAGTACTTAAGATATTATATTAATTATGGATTATATATTCTGAAAATTATATATTCTTACATAACACCTACACCAAGCTCAAGAGCCAGTTCTCTTAATTGGTGTAGAAACCAAAAAAATGATGTTTTCACCTTTTTGTTATACCTTTTTATTATATTTTTGTTTTTATTTTAGTTATTCTATTGTTAAACAATGATTAAAATGTAAAATTGTTGTGTGTAAGAGGTGAAATAAATTGAAATAAATAAATTAAAATGTAGAAAATGTATGGCTTTTCCGGAAACTATAGAACACATTATATCAGGATGTTCTATATTAGCGCCGTCTGAGTATACATTTAGGCACAATCAGGTTTTAAAAATAATTCACCAAAGTTTGGTAATTAAACATAACTTGATTGACTGTCATAATATAGTACCATATTATGAATACGAACCAAATTCATTTTTAGAAAATAATTTCTTTAAAATTTACTATGATAAAACTATACTAACAGACAGACCAATTGGTCATAATAGACCTGATATAGTTTTACATGACAAAATTTAAAAAATAACTTATATTATTGATGTAGCTATTCCAAATTCCTGTAATATTCAAAAATCTGTTTCTGAAAAAATAAGAAAGTATACAGATTTAGGAAATGAAATTAAAAGAATTTGGCATTCTCAGACTATAAAAATATTACCTTTTGTTATTTCGGCTACTGGCATTATACCTAGCTCTCTTATTAAAAATTTAGGCATATTAGATTTGTCAAAGAATTTGTATATAAAAATGCAAAAATCAGTCATTTTAAATACATGTAGAATTACGAAAGATTTTTTAAATATTTATATTGAGGGATCAGTAGGATTTATCGGTCAAATTAGGAATTCCACAGAGCCGAACCCTCTGATATGAAAATATCTGGAGACGGTGAATTATATTCCCATTTAATAGTTTGGTAGATTAACGTGTTGTTCTTGTATTGTTTTGTATTAATTATACTTATATAATACACTTGCATAACGTGGATTTACTAGATGATCATTTATATGGAAAAGTGTATGAAAGGGTTTAGTTTTTCCTATGGGAAAAACTAAACCCGTTCCTGTAAATCTGGTGAATAAAAATAAAAGTTGTAAAATAATAAATCAACAAACAAAATTTTTTTTTTTTTTTTTAGGTGCACAAATTGTGGAGATACTTCTTGAAACAAGTTATATTATTTACAAAAATATCTATGAAAATGTGTGATTTGGCAAGATCATTGTATGATCTAGACATTCTAGAAATAGGATTAAAATATCCAGTATTATTGGTAAAAATTTCGGTCCAAAATATGTTAAGGTTTCTGGTAGATTTGGGCCTGGCGTATAACTTGATTTGATTGATTAAGTTACTATCTACCCGATAATTTACAATTTTATAAAGCATTAAGAGGTCATTTATGTTACGTCTTTTAACTAGACTCTCTAATTTGAAATATGTTAGTCTTTGTTCGTATCCATCTAGAAAATGGTACACACCTGATCGATAAGACAAGATCCGTGTAAATTTT
Organism: Limnephilus auricula; assembly: GCA_951813805.1. NCBI lineage: Eukaryota > Metazoa > Arthropoda > Insecta > Trichoptera > Limnephilidae > Limnephilus > Limnephilus auricula. Next base: position 30,898,135 of record OX638400.1, read on the forward strand.
CTTTGGACAGATTCAAGTCTAGATACCTGTGTAATATAATGTGGATTCCAGACTGTTGACCCGTATTCAAGAACACTACGGATTAACGAATTGAATAGAATTATTAGGCTATTAGAATTCTTGAATAATTTGGTTGATCTTATAATGAAACCAAGTAATTTATTTGATTTACTCACAATGTATTCAATGTGTTGGTTGAACGTTAGTTTGTTGTCGAATATAATTCCTAAATCTTTAATCGAATCAACTGTTTCCAGATTGTGACCACATATGGTATATGAATATACAGTTCTATTGGTGTTCTTGGTGAAATTTATAACTTTGCATTTTGCTATATTTAGTTCCATTTCATTGTCAACACACCAGGTAGATATTGTGTTAAGGTCTTTTTGTAAGAGTTCACAATCTTCCATAGAATTAATTGCTTTATATAATTTGAGGTCGTCAGCATACAGAGAAAAATTACAACGAAGTTTAAATGTAAGATCGTTAATAAAGATTAAGAAAAGCAAGGGTCCAAGGTGTGATCCTTGTGGTACGCCCGATGTAACTGAGATTGGGGAAGAGTTAAAACCGTTAACAGTAACTAATTGACTTCTATGTGATAAATATGATTCTAACCAACGAAGCAGATTTCCGTGTATGCCGATTTTATCCAGTTTATTTATTAAGATAGGGTGACTGACTTTATCAAAGGCCTTACTGAAATCGGTGTACACGGCATCAACTTGTGTTTTTTTATTCATCGATTTACACAGAAAGTCCATATACTCTAGTAAATTAGTATTTGTGGATCTTTTAGCTACAAAGCCATGTTGGAAAGGGCTAAGTACATGTGATACATGGTTAAAAATGGTTTTGTATACAATGGATTCAAATATTTTGCCAAAACAAGATAATAGGCTGATAGGACGGTAGTTAGTTACATCATTTTTACTGCCAGATTTGTGGATCGGAATGACGTGGGCAACCTTCCACAGATCGGGAAATACTCCATCGTTCAGACTTTTGATAAATATTTTGTGTAATGGTACTGCAATTTGATCTGCACAATTTCGAATAAATAGTGGAGGAATTCCATCTGGGCCGGAACCTTTATTAATATCAAGAGTGTTCAACTTCGCCTTGACCTCGTCTAAGGTTATTTTGATATGAGACAATGGATAATTATAAAGTGGGGAAGAAAATTTAGAGTCACTTTTAGAATTAGATGGTGAGCTAAAAACAGAAGAGAAGTAAGTAGATAAAAGTTCACATGTATCTTCACCATTTGTTGCTGATTTGTCATGGAGATGCATGATTTTGGGGAGAGAATTAGAAACTCTTTTCGAATTAATGAGGGTTGATAGATTTTTGATACTGTTAGGGAGAGAATTTTCTATTGAATCTACGTGGGCTTTAAGGCATGTACGTATGGATACTTTTACTCTAGCCCTTAAGATGGAAAAACTGTCATAGTCACTTTGATTTTTGTATTTTTTCCATTTCTTTCTAAACTTTTCTTTTTCTCTCAGTTGATGGATCAAAACACTGCTGAACCAAATTGGAAAATTTTTATTGCTGTTTCTTAAGCGTGGAGTGTATTTTTCAATTGATAGCCATAACAAGTTATAAAAATGTAGCAGAGAGTCATTACAATTCAGGGTGTTAAGATCGTCCCAGTTATTAAGTGATAACATTTCATTGCATTTAATGTAGTCCGTTGTAGTTAATAAAATGATCGTTTTTAGAATAACATATTTCTCCGTGTACTTCGACTATTATCTTCATTATATTAACGCATATTTTTATTGGCTGCTATCTTCATGTATGATTGCAAGATTCAAACCTGAACTAAATGCTATCTAGTGTCTTAGATAAATTTATCCATTTTTATGTAATATGCGACATATTTTTTGCAAGTCTAGAATGAATATATATATATATTTTATTTTTATTTAAATTACTTCTATATAGTTACTTGTAATGATGGGTTTTAAAGCCACCGCCCAGGAAGATTTAAAATATCTCTAACTAGTGTTTTAGTTTTTTTTTGTTCCGTGGTTATTTCCTTTGAGTAGTTCCAGAGCAGTAAAGTTGTTGGCGTTTCAGAGTGCTATTGAGGCCGGAGCTAAAGCTGCGAGTAAAAGCCAGGCGCAGTTCTGAGCAGAATACTTGACATTGCCTACTTGACTTGTTTGTTCAACTTGTACTGCATGGTGCCACTGTGCGGTGTGAAATTCTTGTGCTCAGGGAATCATTCAATGAACTTATTTATTCTTTAGCGCTTCTATACTGAAGATAGCTTTTGGGATTTGAAGTTTAAAAAAATGCGGTGTTCATTTGGTATTATTTTTAATTTTAATTTTTTTACTAGCGAGTTCCCGGCATGCGTTGGCATTGCAGTGCCACTTAAATATATAAATTGTTTCTAAACTATATGAAATACCTACACTCACTTTTCGAACATTTTCAATTTTTTGTACAAATTTCATAACGCCAGAGTTCACCGGTACATATAGAAACCTTCGCAGGCGTGCGCGAAACAACTCACCAAAATTTCATGCAGTCGGATGAATAGTATAGCACTTGGATTATTGTTCCCTTGACAAACGTACAATAGGACATTTGCTTGCATTTTATAATGACTTCAAAATAGTGTGGACAGATTTTTCTACTAATATTTCGAGACAATTTTCACGGAGGCTGCGAATCATCGTCCTTTTTGAATTCAAATTTCAAAGTCTACTTTAATTTGATTGCAGTTTCTCATGTTCATATTGACGTAAGTAAGATGAAAATTGTACCAAACCGCATTTCGGCTTTTCATTGGAAATAATAATAGTAAAAATATTCAGTTGTCAACAAGTTTGTACATCTTTTTTATTTTTATAATACAGCTCATCTATTCAGCCAGGCTTTCTCCCGGAATGCAGCTGGTTTTCAGTAGTGCTTCTAATATAATTTCAATATACCTACGCATAATATAATAAATAATTAAAATTAAATCAAATAAATCATAATTCAAATTGAAACAAAGAATATTAAAATTCAAAATCAACCAACAGAAATAGGTATTCATTTAATTTAATTATGATATTACTAGCTTCTGCCCGCGACTTCATCTGCGTAGGATTAGTACTTCGAGTAATCTTTTTTCTTTTCCCATCTCGTTTATACCAAAATTCTTTACGTATTTATTTAAAATATCTATAATTCTCGATTCGATTTTCAAAGTATTAGACGAGTACTTAAAATAAATTCACTAATTTAAATATTTTCAAAAATTGAATTTTGATTTAACAATCATTGTTTTGCGAAATGTCATTCTCAAATTTTGACATTTTCTATTAAACAATAATAATTATTTTCAATATATTGAAAATAAATTATAGCCTATATGTTATTCTGATGTATGAACTATATTATTGTAAAGTTTAATTAAAATCCATTCAGTAAATTTTGCGTGAAAGAGTAACAAACACACATACATCCATACAAACTTTCGCATTTATAATATTAGTAAAATTCTATCAGTTTTGATGTTGTGCGGTTGACTATTCAGTCAGCAACCATTCGCCGCAGAGCTTCTTGTAGCACTACAAGGATGTTTATATTCGAATAGACAGTGGTACCTATTTCATTCCAAAGTTTTGATGATTTGAAACTACCCTCAAATACAGCAGTTTTATGCCTGGAGATAACGAGTAAATGGTCTATGGCGTGTTCTGTGTGCATGAGGCAGGAGGCTTCGAATTCATTAAGTTGTATATTTGACACATTTGATGTAACTTAGTTCTGTTCGACATAAAACTATCATATATATATATATATGTCGATATTTCAACCACAAGCATTTCCATGCAGGATATCCTAGATACACAACCATTCAAACTATTTGACTAACTTTCATTTTTATAGTAAATCGGCATATTTTTTTATGAATACCCGCGTGCCTCTTTCCGTTCTAAACCAACAGGCAACAAAAAGCCTGTAAATATGATCTAAAAGTGACATCCTGAAATAACCCTTTTTAGGTCAAATCCGGCCACACGGGTGGCAGGGGCGACTCCGGCCCACTAACATCTCCTTTATTCGCCTGTCCGAGCCGCAGCAGGCCGGCCTACCTTTAGCAGGTCATCAACAGAACATTTTCCCTGGATTCGCCCTTTTTACAACGTTTCCATTCTATAATTGAAACACTTTATTTCGCAGATTATAGAATTGTAGAGTAGGCAATCTGATTAGCATGTTTTCAGCATATTTTTTCTTCTAAAATTAATTTTAACAAAATTTTGGTTTGGTCACGTACGCTGCTCGCGATTATGTTAAATTGCTTGGCCGTGGACCGGCTGGCGCGAAAATACATGAAAATGCGTATTTTTTAATGTTAAGGTAATTCCTAATTTTTTTTACATTTTTTTATTTTTTTTTATTTTTTACTTATTGAATCTATATCATAAGGTTTACATTTTTTTTTTGGCCTTGCCTGTCTCACTAGGAACTCCTGTGTCGAGACAGACTAGTTTACAAATATTTTCTAATTATAATATAAAGTACATTTTTCAATAAAGCAAAAATATTTGACAAAATTTTCAGGTTGGTAAATAGTGGTAACAATAATGAGTTATACGATTATATTTGGGTGAGGTGACTAATTATTGCACGACCTTTTTCGATGATCCATTGTTTGATCAGGATTTTGTATTTTTTAATATTATTCGATTGTCTTGTTTTGTCAGGTAGGTTATTGTATATTTTAGACGCAATGTATTTGAAATTTCTTTGACCAAATGTTGTGTTTGTTTTATTAGTTCCGCACAGGAGGCCCTCAGGACCCATGTCATTTTTGGGGATGCAGTCTGGAGGGTCTTTTTAGAAAAGGAAGTTCTGGGAAGGAAAAATGTATAAGGGATGGGTAGATATGGGAGTTAGTGCGTCCAGGAGTAATGGACTATGAACCAAACCGTCCCAGTGCGTTCGTTGTAAGGCGATTTTCCAAAAGAGTACTGGAGAGATCAAAAGATCTCTCTCAACCGGTTTCTCGATCCGGCCTACCACGCAGTTAGTGATGTTGTGTAGAGGGTCTTTTTGAGGAGAAGGTGGAGTGAACATGACCATGTTGTAGGAGAGAGGAAACACAGAGGCCGGCAAATCGTTCCATAACCGATTTGTTGAATTCAAGAAGTCGTAAAAATGACTCTTTTTCATGTGATAATGTCAACCGTGTACAAACGGGAACGCGTTTGGCGTGTTTTGCGATAACGTTTACGCTAGTTATTCGGGGCATCTTACATTGTAATACCGGTAGAACAAGGACAGCATACCTACCTGAGGCCTGTGCTCTAAAGATTGCAAACCGCTTTGTGAAGATAGGGGAATCTATCACACGGCCCGACCATTTCTGCATAGTGTTAAGTCATCGCTTCTTCCCATCAATGACAACGGGAATCCAACTAGTCTGTTTATTTCTTAGTTTTAATGCCACAAAGGCTTTTGTCAATTTTGTAAATCTCTCAGGAATGAAAACTGTTTATCGATTCCCTGGCTTAAAAAAAGCTGAAACAATATTTTGACTTATTTACTAAATAAGTCACTATTTCAACAATCTAGAGCACCTGAACATGTTTTCAGAGCATTCCAAAATGGGCTATTTTTGAGTACTTATTGGTACCTAAATCAAATTAGCAAAAATTAACATACGCACTTTTAGCATTATCCTCAGATATCATTTTTGATCTTTGACGGAAATTAATCTCTTTGCCTCTAAGATTGAGCAGGCGTACCAACTAATGCATTACGATAGTCTTTATGAAGAGGAAGCCACAGGCCAAAAATGTATGTATTCTTAGTGTGCAAAAGGCATAAAAATAGCTTGGAAAATAAGTCTAGTGGTCACGACTTCTAGCGCAAAAGTGTTTGTATTTATTTTTGTGAATAATTTAAAAGAAAAAAAAGTTATTTAAGTGAAACTGTCACTGATAATTTTAGCCATAAAATTGTATTTTTATAAAGTTTCTTTAAGCCTTCATACATATCCAATGAAAAAATACACATTTTTTTTTTGTAATTTACGCTCATAATTTTTATAAATTAACTAGCTGATCCACCCACGCGTTGCTGTGGCCAACGAAACACAATGCCATCTACTGGATGGTTACGTAACCTAGATAACCAAGTGTTGTGTCAATAAATTAACTCACACCGCCATATGTCAGAAACTTATGGAATTTACAAATAATTTCAAATCATTGTCCCATAACAAACATTCAATTCGCAATAATAAATATTGAGGTCAATAATCGAGATAAAAACTATCTTTTAAGTTGGACCAAATTACACATATTAAGCCAAACATCATCAAAATCGGTTAAATAGTTTCGGAGTTTATCTTGGACGAACATCGTGACGCGAGATTTTTATATTATAAAGATTAACAATTTTATTTTAATTCTGCTCAATGAAAACGGTGGAAAAACTTTAAATTTAACCAAAGGTTTTTTTTTTGTATTTATGATTTATTGTAGTGTTGGCCTTTTACACCAACAGACATTAGTAATTAATATTAATTTATCGACACACATTATTAACTCTTCAAGAATAATAGGTCCTAGTTATAAACTAATATTTACGTGTTTAAAATATATTATACTTCTGAATCTCACGACTGACTATAACTGTCTAGGAATTGAATCTGAGAGCTCGAGCTATCGTTGACCGGCTGTTCTCGCCGGGTTAATCTACTCAAACTGCCCGACATCTCTCGGAACTTGACATAAGCTCTAAGCCTACCGACATCTATCAAAAATAACTGAAACTACTTGTCATTCAAGGACACTACAATAATCTAAACCGATCAGTAGTAAAGATTAATCTAAAATAGTGATTTTAGCATTAACAGGGTATTACCAGAGAATACCGGAAATTAGTCATTTTTCAAATCAAATTCTAGACGTATTGACCTTTTTTTACAAAAAAACATAAATTGATTTTTAAATATTGTCATTTTATCCGGTAAACGCACTTAATTTAATTTAACTAAGTTAATTTTTAATATACTGAGGTTAAACCGTTAGTCGTTGGCAGATTTGTTCAATTTTCAAACGAAATATTGTATTATACAACACAAATTTCAAATCATGTAATCATACAGCGAAATAAATCAATACATAATCTAGCAAACACATTTTTCAGAATTTTAATTTTAGTTCAATTGAAATCATTAAAAAATAAATCTGAGAACGTGTTTTGTGACGAAAATACCTCAGTTTTTCTATGTATTTAACGTCTTACAAACTAAAATATTTCAGATTTTTTTTACACTTTTATTTTGTTTAGACATTATTGAAAACTCATAAATACTTAAGATCAAAAAATGCTAACAAGAACTACACGATATTTAATATTTTATCATCGTGCGTTTTGACTACTTTTATTGCTTACTTGAATGTAGCTATATATAAAAGCAAGTTTAGAAAGAAATAAATAGTTATTAAATTTTTGATTTAAAAAATTTGATGCGGGGAATAATTGATCTTTCTCATCGGAACCTCCGTGTACAGTTGCAAGCATTTTTTAACTTTTATTCTCAGCCGCTGGTCAATGGCTCTTAAGACTCACCTTAAGTACGCTTATTTTATATTTTTTTATAGAGAAACCTCACAAGAGTCCCAACTGCTCCCTTCCGGAGCCAGTGAGACTATGGCATCCCCAATTAGAGTATGTTGTGAGGCTGAAGGTAAGTGGGGAAGGGAAGGAGATGTGGAAGAGGAAGGTGGGAAAGTACCTGGCTATTCAGATCTAGTCACTAAACACGGCTAAAGCCATTATTAAGAAACGTTTCAATTCTGAATGGTGGTCTTACACCAGGGCGATACTGAGAGTATCTTCCACTCTGGAACGTGCCGCAAATATAACATATATTATTTTTATTAATTAATTGTGAAATTACACAAATTAATCAAATAAAATTTATTTGTGCACGCCGGGTTCGAACCCGCTACCTTCCGAATGGGAATCAAGTTTCTTACCACTCGACCACGGACGGTCGTTTCTTGAACTCTGAGGTAAAATTAATTAAAGGAACCACTGATTAACTACCCTACAAGTAGTACCCTCCGTAACGCTTTCATCACCACTCCGCCCAGTACACAAACACCCCCCGGCGAAGTTAATACAGCTCCAAGACAAAGGTCGACATGTGAAAATGACATGTGATTTCGTCCTACAATAGGTTTATTCGCGAGGGTCGGCTTCACCGCTTCGTTGCTCCCTTACTTCCCCGTTTCCCCACTTCTGTGCTTCCCCGAAGGCCCATTGTAATTCAGGTGAAGTCGCCGAGTCCCATTACTTCACCGACACAGCCTGTTTTCAAATCTGGATTAACTAATGTGCTATTATGGAACTCTTCAATATTCAGGACTGACCCACAAAACTGATGTGAATTATGGAAGAATTATACGATACACAGTAATTTTATTATCGGAAATGCTTGACCTTGTGCCATTTAAACGATCCCTTTACAAATAATCAATTATTCATAAATTTTAAACTTAACATCCCTTTAGAGCACATTAACCCGTCATTCATCGACCATATTATTTACATCAGAATAGTTTTGCTTTGTAGTAAAATCAAAATAAATTTAATATTTGTGAACGCATCAGAAAACTAAAAACTGTTTTGGAAAGGTGATAAAATACGCTTTCTATTTTATTATCAGAAATAAATATATAATCTTTTTTTTAATATAAAGACTAAGGCGATGCGCTGACGAGGCAACTGAAAACCAACTAAAACCGGTTGTTTTCTCTGTCTTGATTGGTCAAAAAGCTTGTTTAACCATAAACGAAGAACAATCAGCTGACAGCTGGCAACTAACAACGGCCGCCCACGGCAATCAGCAGTGCCAGTTGCGAGTTACCATGGAGTTACCGCTTGCGTTACCATTGACAACGGGGTTTTGTGTTATTGTGAAGTGTGCGGGCGATCACATTGTCATACAAAGACAGTTGGCAGTTGAGAGTTTACAGTTGCCTCAGTGGGCGGAGGCGCTTAGAATACAAACTTTAAAAAGTTTTAAAAATGGATCACATTACGTTTTTTCGAACTAAAATTACTGGTAACGAAAAAAAAATAAAAATACACAAATATTTTTTGGCAAACTTATTATAAATGTTATCATCACCTCACTTTTTTGTCGTTTTATGGAAAAAATTTATACAAGTTAAACATTTTTTTTCTAATTGCGGTCGGAAACTTTTGTTTTAGATAGATATACATTTTAATTCCTTTTAGATTTTTAGATTTGAGTATATAGCTTGGTGTATTTTTCGTTCTAATACCGTTTAGATCATTTTTATCACTACGATAGTAATGGAGATAAATAAATTATCATGAGGGGTTTATTGCTTGTCGAATGAATATGTTTAATAATATAATAAAACAAAAACTTAATTTATTTGTGACCGTAACAGGTTTCAGCCTATTGGCTATCTTTAGACTGGTCGACCAGTGGAAAATAATTTTTCAATTGTTTTAATGTATTATTTTAATGGAATTCCACCACAAATTGTCTGACTGACTGAAAACTGACGAAAAATAAACGAACTAACCTTTTTATAAAAATTATAAATCTCTAAATTCGATTGTTCTGAACTCTTGCATTTAATCAATTTTCTGGAAATAACATTTATAATACATTTTACTTTTATAATTTTTTGGGCATAAATACGCAGTTTCCTATGAATGTTTCACATTATTTTTATTACCACTAAATTATTTTTATCACTAAACAGGTTGCATGAGCGCATAGAGGAACAAAAACCAAAATAAATTTAATTACAACGGTTCTATCCTGTATAACACTTGACACGTAACCGGCGATAACAACCTTATCAAGGATTCGTCATCGTAAAAACGTCACCTCATTTGGATAGTGTTCTAACTTCACTTTACCTTGATCTGAGATATGAGGTGTCAAGCTTCTCAAAGACGATTTCTCATTATCTATTACCATTTTTTGAGAATGAATATTGTGTAAATTATTTTTAATATTTTAAATATAAATAAACATATTTTAAAGTAGAATATTTAAATACGATGTATGTTCACAATTTTAATACATTCGTAAACAAGCAAATAAAACCATATGCAACCAGCTAGGGCATAATAATTCATTGCATGAGGTTCTAATTACTTTTCCTTAAAGCAGTTATAAGCTAGGGCCACATCCTATTTAATTATTTTTCAATAAAATGTGATAAACTAAAATATTTTACACAAGAATGAACCTCAAAATCAAAAATTGTTAAAAAGATTATGAAAATTCATCTTTGAAACCTTAGAACAAGTTTTTTTTTACATTAGCTCCACACAGGAGGACCAGAGGGAAAAGAAGTCCTATGTCATCTTTAAATATGCTGTGTGGAAGGTTTTTTAAGGGACAGGAAGGAGAGGAAGTCCTGGGAAGGAAAAAGGTTTGAGGGGTGGGTAGGAATTTGGGGATAAATATGTCCAGGAGTGATGGACGTGTGACGCCAACCCTCCCACTGCGGTGCAAAGCGATGGGTCGAGAGGGTCCGGCTGCAGAGATCAAAAGGTCTACCTCAACCAGAATCTCCCGATCCGGCCTGCCACGCAGATGGTCGGCAGACGCATCCGCCCCCAAGTCCCGCCCAAACCTTACACCATGAACCCGGGCACCCCTGCTTAATCACCAAACGTAGCGCACCACTTGGGGTGACCTGTGGCAGAGGTGTTGGTCGTCCAATAAATGGTTCCCGGGGCGGCGGTACCCATACCCGCCTCCCAAATTGAAGGCGAAGTTAGAACCCTATCCACTAATAGTGACAAACTATAATGCGACTCTTAAGAGGATACCCGGCGGTGATTTTTCCATACAAACGTATTCCCTATTTATCTCTCTGGATTTTAACCCTAGAGAAAATATTGTTTTTGCATAAAATAGATATCAACTACTAGCGTGTCGGTACTTTTTGTTTTTTTTGATAAGTTACTTTTTATAGAAGTTATGACCTTCCAAAAATCAATAAAATTGACTGGTTTAAACGCCGTCAAAAGATGTTCAGTATACAAACCAGACAATGTTTTTTTTAAAAAAGCAAAAGGTACAGACATAGAATAGTTTTTTCTTATGTAGTTGGTAAAAAAAAAATTGAAAATCAGTCCACTTTTGGAGGAGAAAAGTGGGGAATACAAAACCTCCATTTTAGTTAGGTGTCAGTGCATTGTCCCTTTCGCTCAATATCCGGTGGAGTAAGAGCAACAGTGACAGCAATATTTTAGTAAAATCTATTTCTGCACCACCGGGTATCATCTTAACAATGATAAACTGAAAGATAGAAACAAAATAGATAGTGATGTTAGAGCCTTGTAAAATAAGTGATTATTTAGATTAATTAAGATTGTCATTCATGTATTTACTAAAATACAACACAGATGATTCTGACAATTAATTTGGGTGTAGAAAAGAACAAAGGAAATGCTCTGGTACTCAAAAATCATTTTTGAAAAAAAAAGTCAGTTAGCACCCTATCCAAATGAGGTGGCAAAATGGGTGAAATCAGATAAACATTAATTTCTTTGGTTACGTTTTTAGATTTTCACGGCCAAAAGCATTTTCGTTGTTTGTTTTTGGGGTGTTATGCCGTGTTGCGCTACCTCCTTCTTTAGCCGACGTTTCGGACAGCGCTACAGTGTCCATCATCATTGCATGTGATCACACATCGTCGGATCTGCCGGATCTGCCCTGATGATGGACACTGCAACGCCGTCCGAAACGTCGGCTAAAGAATGAGGTAGCGCAAGACGGCATAACACCCCAAAAACAAACAACGGAATTTATGGTTACTATTTTGTAATATATTATCACTGAATATATAAAAAAAATAAATCCATAACTGTTTACGAGATATGATTTGATTTCACGGCCTCCGATGTATATACATCACATCTGCTCTGATGATGGATACTGTCCGTGACGCTGTCCAAAACGTCGGCTAAAGGAGAAGGAAGCGCAACACAAAAAAATTAATCGAATTCATAAATTACGGTCACCCGCAACATGCATTGGCCAACAGCCTTCCAACTATTAACTTAACTTTATATGGAATTACCGGACCGGGACAGAGCGCATCGTTAATGAATTTACGAAATCGATATCCTTGCTACGACGGACTCTACTACGAGAGGTTTGGTCTACGGCGAGACTGCTCTATGACAAGAAGATCGTTTTTAGCCGATTATCTTATCTATTACCAATTAAATTTAAAAAAAGTTTGTATTATAGTCTCGTACACTCACATTTAAATTACTTAATTGAAATCTGGGGAAATGCGTATGAAACATACATTAATGAATTACAGATAATTCAAAATAAACTAATCAAAAAACTATTTCACTACGAATCCAAAACATCAAAAAAAAAAACTATATTTGGAAACCAAACTGTTAACATTAAGAAAACTATACGAATACAATATATGTCTCCTTATATACAAAATAAATAATAAACTCATTCATTCAAACACAGAATTCATTAAAACGTCCCAAGTACACAAACATTTTACACGACAACACGATAACATACATTTAAACACTATTCATACTAACTACGGTAAGCAATCTATCAGTTATGAGGGGGGCAATTTATATAATTGCCTTCCAGTTGATATTAAAAACGAAAAAAGTGTCTGTAAATTTAAAAAAAAATTATTCATTTTTATTTACAAAAAACAATGTAGTGAAAATGAATAATATTGAAAGTGAATGAATAGTATTGTAATATATTGTATGATAATATGTTGAATGATAATATAATGTTATGCAAATTCTAGTTAAGTAAGTGAAAATGTTATTTTCTTTTTTCTGGAATAAAAAAAAAAAAAAAAAGGTGAAGTAACTATCGCTAATGTACGAAAATAATTGCTCAAATTTAAGCGGGCTAAATCTGCCTCTCAAACTTTAATGACGGCCGGCGTGGTCGAGGAGTAAGGCTCTCGACTTCCAATACGAAGGTTGCGGGTTCCAACCCGACATGCGCAAATAAATTTTATTTGATAAATTTGTGTTATTTCGCAATTAGTTAATTAAAAAAATAATATATAGTTAATGTTTCAGAGTGGAAATAAATGACTTAACGTTTTTGTTTAAAATTATTCTAAAGTTTAAAGTGAATTCTTGCATCTCAACAACTTCAAGGTACCTAATCGAGCAACTATGCAAAATACATTATTTTGTAACAATAATTCTGGACCAACTACCATATACATGCACCTATTCATGGCTTTCACATACCTGGAAACAAATTCACCTCGAATATCGATATATTTAACATAAGTTTACCATTATTTAAGACATACCAGAATGATTTTTTATGTATCATATTTTTCATAATAGGAGCATCACGTAAGAGATGTTGCATTTATTTTTGTATTTTTTCTATTTAACTAAAATGTAACAACTTGTTCCTCTCTTATCTTTTTCTGTATCATGCACTTTGTCATGTATTTATTATTCACCTAAAATTTTGTATGATTAACCTACACTATACTATTATTTTTATGCCATTTATATAATTGAAAAACTGGTTTCTGTTTTTTTTTTTCTCTTTCTTATACCATTTATATAATTTTCATTTCTTTAAGTTATCATATTTATCTAAACATTGTATCTCGTATACAGTTATAATGTAAAAGCCCATAATAATAATAATAATATTTGGCTAATTTATATAGCGCCGTTTTCGTGAAAAATCACCTTAAGGGCGCTGTACAAATAAACTAAGATTTATAATTATAACTAGGACTTGCATCTAAGACTTATAGCTAGTGACTTACGACTAAGACTTATAACTACTGACATAACTAGTGACTTACATTATTCCATATTTACACCTGTGACTTAAAGTTAGAGATTCACAACTAACATAGGTACACAACTAACTATAAGGGGTTGAAAATGAAAAATGAATGAAATAAATAATTGGTTTGACAGACGTGTTGGATAACAAGTTGGACTTTGTCCTTCAAGTTTACTGGGAAGTGGTGTGTGCCGGTTTATCCGACAGATTTAGAGTTTCGTAGGAAACTCCGGCCACTGGTTCATCGCGCCGATGGAATGATTAATGAGTCTTCCGTTATTTTTTCTTGCTTTCGGATCTCGTTTGGACTTTTTGTGTCTTGATCCGGGTAACTTGTGGCAGGCTTATTTCATTTTGTGATTATTGCCTTTGTTTTTTCCTGAATTTTTTTGCCCGGCGATTAGTGAAACACGACGAGAAACCGCATTGTTTTAATTTTTAGATAACCCATAACCTTAGTAAGTTAACATTATTGATTTTTCACTCGTATACACTCGTTTGATATTGAATAATATATGATTGGAAAGAAAATTGAGACACAGGCATTTCACTATCATAAAATAATAGTGAAATTATACATTGTTGCAAGTAATAATGTTTCCATTCGATTTTTGTTATTTCTACTTTTGAACTTACATTTTACAAAATCATGGTTTACACAATAATAAAAAAATGTTAATATACAGTAACTGGATGTAAAAAGGTTAGTAGGAGCGTTTTGTGAACACCTCACTGGGAGAACCTGTGCTGAGGTGTTCGTATGTTTTGGAATAAGTGTTATCCTGTCGACATAATTAAAAAACAGGATCCTCCTTGATATTTTCATGAAAGGTAATATGGTTCGACCCATGGCGGCAGTATACATAAATTTAAGATTAGTAGCAGTTAAAGTTTGATAAATAATTGTACTAATAATACTTCTATAGCGGCATTGTAATGCATGCTGGGTACTTGTTAGTATATAATGAAACTTATATACGTATTTGGTATCAGCATTTTTTGATTGATCTATATGAAAATATATTTTTAAGCCATAAAATGTTTCATTGGCATTCCCCTTTCTTCACATGAAAAGGGATTTTTTAAAATGTGAATACAGCATAAGAGTTCCAACTGCTTCTAAGTGACTAGAGCTAGTGAGACTAAGGCTTCCTCGATTGGGGTGTATTGTGAGGCCGTATATATTGAATGTATGAAAAGGAAGAGGAAGGGATAGAGAAAGGTAGTGAAGTACCTGGCTAATCAAATTTGGTCACCAAACATGGTTAAAGCCATTTAAACCAACATTTAATTCTGAATGGTCGTTTTTCACCAAGGTGATACTGAATATGTTTACCACTCTGGAATGTGCTGCAAATCCACTAATTAATTATTTTTAATTCGTTACTGACATTAAATTTATTTGCGCACACCGGGATTTGAACCCACGTCCTCCTGAATCGGATTGGATTGTAACCACTCAACCACGAAGGCCGCCACGAATAAGATAGGAAAAAGGAAATAATTAGTGGAACATGAAGTTGGTCTCTTTATTTTTTTCCTTGAAGTTGGCGTTTGAGAGGGCTCTCCATATTTAAGTGGGCAATTCATTTCAAAGGTAATGAAAGAAAACTTAGAGTGATGGCTCAGAAAATGAAGAATTCTTTCGATACAGTAACTTATCCAAACAAAAATATTCCCAGCATCAACATATATTATAATATATGTTAAACGCACACGGTTTGAATTTGGCTTAAACATTTATGCAGTTTTCATTTTATAATTCAGTTAGGTACTTGCTTAACTTTACTGCAGTCGAATTTCCTATTCCCAATAGCGGAAGTTGCCTTTTATAACATTATGAAGCATAGTTCCGGATCCGGATTCAAAGTCACTTTGGCTTTGGCAGGTTTGACGGCTTTTACAAAATTTAAGCTCATATTTTCTTAAGTGGAAAACGTGACGTAAGGTCTGCGAAGACGGTCTAGGTGAATTCTCTTTAGGGTAGTTGGGTTGAAGCCCGTAAAAAGTCTTCCATGCTTTGTTATGCAATGTTCCAGAAAATAGTAGCACAAAATCCGTTAAGTTGTAAAAAACACACTAAAAACACGTGGCATACCTATATGATAATTTCTGTGGTTACACTTTTTTTGTTAAACTTATTAAGAGGGTATTACCAGAGAATACCGAAAATTCGTTCTTTTTAAATCAAATTCTAGACGTATTGACTCTTTTTTTACAAAAAAACCATAAATTGATTTTAAAGGATTATTATTTTATCTGGTACACGCAGTTTTAAAAATTTGAAAAACAAAAAAAGTTTGTTTTTAATATACTCGGTTATAACGTTGGCCGTTGGCAGATTTGTTCAATTTTCAAACGATAGATTCTATTAAAAAACACAAATTTCAAATCATATAATCAAAAATAAATCACTACATTATCTAGTCAACACAGTTTTGTCAATTTTAATTTTAGTTAAATTAAAATCATTAAAAAATAAATCCGAGAACGTATTTTGTGACAAAAATACCTCAGTTTTTCTTTTTATTTAAGGTAAATATTTAAAAAAAAATACACACCTATTTTGTTTAGAAATTATTGAAAAATCATTAATACTTATGATCAAAAAATACTTACAAGAAGTACACTATATTTAATAATTAATAATTTATCATCGTGCATTTTGAGCATTTTTATTGCTTACTTGAATGTAGGTATATATTAATGCAAGTTTTTAATGAAATAAATATTAAATGTTTAATTTTAAAAATTTGATAAGAGGAATAATCAATCTTTCTCATAGGAACCTCCCTGTGCAGTTGCAAGCATATTAAAACTTTTATTCTCAGCCGCTGGTCAATCGCTCTTAAATCAATCTCGTTGTTACCCTGAAAAAATAAATCAATCTCGTTGTTACTTTCTTTTTTTACATTTACTCCACACAGGAGGCCCTGAGGAAAATAATATCCCTCAGGGTCTAGGTCATCTTAGGGGATGCTGTGTTGTGGGGAAGGAAAGGGAGGAGGGGAAGTTCTAAGAAAAAAAAGGTTCGAGGGGTGGGTAGGAATCTGGGGGGTCAGTGTGTCCAGGAGTGACGGAGCATAAATCATACAACGCGATGCAAGGCGATGGGTTAATAGAGTCCGGTTGGAGAGGTCAAAATGCATCATCTCTCGATCTGGCCTGCTATGCAATAGGTGGGTAGATGCATCCGCCGTCAAGACCCGGACAAACCTCACCTCATGACATGAATCCAGGCACCCCTGCAAGTCACCAAACGTACCGAACCACTTGGGGTGACTTATGGCAGAGGTGTTGGTTATCCAATAAATGGTTCCCGGGGCAGTGGTACCCATACCCGCCTCCCAAATTAATGTTACTATCAACACGTCGTCGTTGCACATTTAATATGAACAATGTTACGATTTTTACGAAAATGAGTTAAATATACAGTTATTTTTCTTTTTTTTTTCTTCATCTTGTACAATAAGTGCCATGTAAAAATAACAAATATTTAAGGCGATAGAAAATAAATCATGTGAGGACAACCAAAATAGTATATAATAAAATAAATAAATAGTCATATCCTCTGTATACCACTACATAATTCAATTGCCTTGGTATGTACATAATATTAACATCATTTTGTGATGCCTGGTTATCAAATTTGAATAAATTTTAATTAAATATTTTGACATTATTATGGTATTTAAATTATGACGAAAACTAAATATAGAATGTGAACCGTGTGAGAAAAGCTGTGCATAGAATATGAAGCATGTGAGAAAAGCGCGTTAAAATTTAATTTATTCGCATAAAATAATTAATGTTTGCCATAAATATATTCTTATAATGAACGAAATATATTTTTCCTACTTTGACCATAAATAGAATTTTTATTTTCCGTTTCGTTATTTTTTTAAACGGTTTTTATCGATTTTCCACGAATGTACTCAATATCACATGGTTCATATTCTATATGCAACGACGACATATTCTTTATGATGTATTGCTTCCGTACAAAATTATGCATGTATCAATTGATACACAAAACACGTCCCAAATTAACATTAACCCATCAAGAAAATCAACAAGGAGTTTAAAAGATATTTTCGCAAACAATCAGAAATCCACAATACACTGCCCGTGTTGTGGTAGTGTAGTTTTTCTCTTAAGGTAGTAAATTGTTAAGAACTTCAGATAAAAAAAATCTTTATGAAAAATTCTTTGTTTAACTCGCATATACCTAATTCGTTAAGCATTTTCTGTATTATTTTATTTATTACAGTTAAAAATTTGTCTCATTGCTAAATTAATTATATATATTTTTTGAAGCATGTTTTAATAAGCTATTTTTTTATTGTTTTTATCTAATCTATATCCATTCTAAAACTACTATAATAATTTTATATTGTCACATATAACCCACGAAAAACTGATAAACTTTTAGCTTACTTCAATTAGAGGGAATTCATTGAACATTTTAAAACTATAATGGATATTGTTTTGTGTTCCGCTATATTTGTCTTAGGAAGCCATGAGCTGTACTATTAATACTAACACTTTTTAACATAGGTATAATCTGTTAACATTTTATTTTTTAACTTATCAATAAATACTAGGGTATTTTAGACTATACTTTATAACACACTTAGAATATTGACCAGGAATCTCACTGTTTTTATTATTTTTATTCAAGACCTATGTTCATAGATGAGGGAAATTATTTTCCTCAGAGCCTCTTGTGTGGAGTTAATGTATAACAAACAAAAACGAGAAGAATACTATTAATTGAGTTGAAGAAATAAAAAATAATCTTCCTATTACAACACATAAAAACTTGTCACACTTAAACATAAACTACGTAAACAGCTTACCACAGGTTCTCCTAGTGAGCTGTTCACGAAACATACAACATTACCCACCCACAGTTTCACCTTCTCAAACATACCTTACACGCAACATAAAAAAAAGTTCCAAATTATATTATTATGTACTAATATTAATAATTACGTGAACACTGGAATATTAAATAGAAATAAAAAAATAAAAAAATCGAGTAGAATCGTCACCATCCGTCAGTATTTTTTTTTCATTTCGGTGTAATTTTCTCTACAAAATCCTTAATTTGCATTTCGAATACATTTCGGTATAATGCGAATTATTTTGGCACTAAGTTCGCTTTAAACATTTCTGCTACTCGTTCGAGAGCAGTTCTGACATCTTACAATATTACAATATTCCCATATAGCTGTACAATTATTAAACATACGGAGAAAACGTTTGTTGCGACAGTCACGTGGATGGGAAGCATTCAAAATGATAATGAGCCACGTGCATGGTGATTTTTGTTCTTCCAGAAACGATATACGACATTTTGTCTTTTTATTTATTTATTTATTTATTTTATAATCGCTTTTCAAAAGTTACATACTATACTAACTTGAAGTAGTTTTTATAAATCAGAAAATTATCTTTAATGGCATATAATGGGATTTATCGCAGATAAAATAATTAAAAATTTGCATATATAATTTTATACAATCAACTTGCAAAATAAAGTATCGTCATTTTAAGCACCAGTTTCATATATAAACGTTATATTTCATAGTCTGTAGAATTAAAAAAAAATCTGTGTTATACAAATAAATAAAGGCGTGAAATAGAACAAAAATCTATTTACAACAAAAAACAAATATATTTTATTTAGACCGACTGGTTTCGCTTAATGCAAGTATCATCAGGTTACATGTTAAACTAATGGCTGCTTTTATAATTCCCACGGCAACGACACACGGCATCTCATTTATTTTACACGAGTGAGGGGGATGCTAGAAAGTGATTACTTTTCTCCTTTGGAGGAAACAGACTTCTATGCAATTTTTTGGTTTCATCGTTTGTCACACTATTATTAAGTCTGTATGTTTGAATTGCAGAACATTTGTGATAAGAAACGTCCATTTATTGCCCTTTTTGTGCCGTCGCCGTACCGTAACCAAATGGGTTATCAAATTATATCGAAGACGCAAAGCGTCAATTGAAGAGGTGATAAAGGGATAGTGGAAATTTTATGAGTTTTTGGGAAATATACAAAATATTGGGTTAATGGACACATTTAATTGATTATTAATTGATCGTATTTTGTTTCAAAAACATAAAATTTTATTATTAAGAAAACCTATGTTTTTTTTTGTAACATTTTTTCTAATCCAATTAATAACGTATGCAAGTTGTTCAATTTATTGAATATAATATACATGACATATATTTCATATGATTTATTCAACCGGGTGACACTAGATTGATAACTGAATATTATAGCATCAAAAGCTCGTAAGTCTGCCTTTGGCTTGATGTTTTGTTTGACGAGGGCTTTCAGTAACTGATTGATATGCCTCTAGGCAATATTTCAATGATTTGTTTACCAATAAATAATAGCTGTATGTAAACTATAGTTTTTCAGTGGAATGCTTTTCTACGGCTCTACTAATTTTGTGAAGTACAAGTATACTGAAATCCTACGCCTACTTTAAATTTTGTTATATTATTGTGAGAGTACCGCAGACCCGTAAAATTCAAGGGATAGTGTGATATATACATTATTATCAAGTTTAGTTTGTAGAACTCCATTTTTTATGTATTAAATAAAATTATTATTTAATTTATTAAAACAGTATTAGATTCAAATAATACATGCGATGGTTTAAAAATAATAATAAAATAGAGATACGATTTGCCAACATTTCCTAGATAAAAATCACTCGCGTAATAATAATAATAAAACAACTCCGTTACATAGATCTTGCATCTCATAATGCAGGGAAAGATTGCCGGAAGATGGGGCCCTGGAAGAAGGAAGACATGATTGCTAAAAACCTGAGACAATGGTTGTGCCAGACTACTGTAGAGGTGTTCCAAGACGCAGTAAACAAAGTCCTCATAGCCAACAGGATACCGTTTAACGGACAGGGCACGAGAAGAAGAAGAACATCGTTATACTTTCAAAATAAAGACTTTGACTTTATCTTTTAAAGCAGTTGGAAATTAACAAAAATTCTAATAACCCGAAAGCTACTTTGATAAATGAACAAAAATTATAATTCGCTCGCCAATCATGGATATTTTTAATCCTAGTGCAAATATTAGAGACCATAAAAAATACATGCTGAAAAAAGAAACCCCTGATTCATTATTCGGGAATAATTCACTTACATACTAATGACCTTCAGTTAAAATTAAACAATAATTGGGGAAACTTAAAAACCATTATCAATTTCCAACATTTTACTCGGAAATCAATAAGGGCATAGGTAATAAAAAAAAAGAAGTTTTTAATGATAAATCTATCTAGAAATAATATAAATGTCTCGTCTATAAGTGGATCAACCACAGTTTGATAATGCCCTTAGAAGGCGAGACAGCTGTCACGTATAATAATAATTACATAGCAGAACTTATTTATAAATAAACTGTTTTTATAATTGAAATAATATTTTTTTTTTTTTTCAAATAGTCTGATTTCTTGAGAAATCAGTGTTCCTTCACTTTATAATAATAATGTTGAACCAAACAACAAATTTTGTAATATTTTTGTTTGGTCTCTGCTTACAGTCCTCATAATAAAACAAATACTTTGAAAATAAGAGTTGTTTTCCTCTTCCAAGTCTAATCTTAGCACTTAAAAATGTGAAATTAGCATTTAATCCATTCACCGTCGTTTTATAATATTTTTAATTTAAAATGAAATGGTTCGCATTTAGATGATCCTTGGCTTATTTATATTTTTGCAAAAGAAAACACACATATTACGTCACTTCTGCGAAAATCCTTAGGAAGACTTTAGCTGTAAAGATTATTTTTTTAAATGACAGAATTCTTCTAAAAATACGTAACCACCGAAGCACGAAGAAATATGTTAAAGAAATGAAATTCTATAATATGCTTAATGAAAAATCCCCCAGTGAATTCTTATTTATGTTGATACATTCACGAAATTGTAAATCCGTTACACATAATTTAACTCTGTGGAGTTTTATCTGTCTGGCAATCCAATAGAAATCTTTTAAATGAAAGAGCTCTCAGCCTGGAAGTCTCCTGTAACGAGAGTAACATGAGATTGTATCGCAATTTAACGTTACGGAAAGATGCTATCTCCGGCTCTAGTTCTCCAGTATCCAGTCTCTAGTGTGGACCAATACGAATTATACCGAGGACCGTATTATAATGGCTTCATTCATTAGCGGAACTAAACAGATAGATAAATATAAATAAGTAAAAAGATAAATAAATAAAGATATGTAATTTATAATAACTGGATCGAGTCAACAGGAAGAGATTTCACTAAAGACAAACTGGAAAATAAAGAATTACATATTAACTAACCATAAATACAACATAACTAACAAAATAAAGAATTACATATTAAATTACCATAATACAACACAACTAACACACTCCACACTTTTTTATATTACAGGATTCAAGATTATTTAATTGTAATTTTTTTCAAAGTAATAAATTTTTTTTTAAATTCTTCTATTGTTATGAATTTTGTTTTTGGTTTTTATTTGACCTATCTTTAGTTTTTTATTTCACGGTTGCTGGTTCTTCAATTTTTATTTTTTTTTATTCACCAGATTTTCAGGAACGGGTTTAGTTTTTCCTGTGGGAACACTTTTCCATATAAATGATCATCTAGTAAATCCACGTTATGCAAGTGTATTATATAAGTATAATTAATACAAAACAATACAAGAACAACACGTTAATCTACCAAACTATTAAATGGGAATATAATTCACCGTCTCCAGATATTTTCATATCAGAGGATTCGGCTCTGTGGAATTCCTAATTTGACCGATAAATCCTACTGATCCCTCAATATAAATATTTAAAAAATCTTTCGTAATTCTACATGTATTTAAAATGACTGATTTTTGATTTTTATCTACAAATTCTTTGACAAATCTAATATGCCAAAATTTTTAATAAGAGAGCTAGGTATAATGCCAGTAGCCGAAATAACAAAAGGTAATATTTTTATAGTCTGAGAATGCCAAATTCTTTTAATTTCATTTCCTAAATCTGTATACTTTCTTATTTTTTCAGAAACAGATTTTTGAATATTACAGGAATTTGAAATAGCTACATCAATAATATAAGTTATTTTTTAAATTTTGTCATGTAAAACTATATCAGGTCTATTATGACCAATTGGTCTATCTGTTAGTATAGTTTTATCATAGTAAATTTTAAAGAAATTATTTTCTAAAAATGAATTTGCTTCATTATATTAATATAATTATTATAGGTATTATCATTTAGACGTTAAGATTTACAGGTTGTCCGGCGGTAAAGTGCACAAACTTCGAAAGGTGATTCTACATGATGGTAGAAGTAAAAAAAGAAAAATAACTTTTTCGACTTTCCAATGTTTTGTTTTCCATACAAAAATATTTTTCCTTCAAGAATATTATTTTTTCCATATTAACAATTTAACTTTTTTACCCGAAAACTACCTTAAAATGTTGGAATTTCTAAAAAAAGTTATTTATCTTTTTTACTTGTACTATCATGCAGAACCACCTCCCGAAGTTTGCGCACTTTACCCCTGGATACCCTGTGTATGAAATATAAAACAGATGTGCAATATGTTCTTAGTCTTCTTCATTAGGAGATACTGTGTTGAGGGTAACTAGGTTTTGACATAATAATATATACAAAAAGTAGCGTGAGGTTGGGTTTCTGAGATATTCAATTACCAAATGACCCAGCGTGGAGCTTCGAATGTCCAGTATACAAAAGAAATTTGGAATTGGAGAAGAAAAAGTAACTTTTTTTATAAAAAGCAACAAACTGCAAGGAATCATATATTTAATATTAAGGGGGAGCAATAATATTTATTTAAAAAGACATATTATATGATTTATTTCCAACACACAATACGAAAAGAACTGCTGGATACTAGCTATCAGGATAACTTCTGGATATAAGAAAGGAGTATACGGAGTAATTTACCATTCTCCAAATTCAAGTACCAAAGACTTTCTATCATTTATAGAGAACTGTTGCACCCAAAATCTCGAAGAAGAAAAGGATAATATCTTAACTAGTGACTTTAACATAAATTTCAAAAACTTAAATGATACTTTTACTAAAAGACTGAAAAAATAAATTTCCAAGCATCGGGAATGAAACAACTTGTTAAAAGTGAGACTCGGATAAATCCAGGAAGCTAATTTACCTTGTCATATCCAAAAGATTAGATTTGAATGTAAAAGTTCTAGATGTGCCAAAAATAACTAACCATAACCTTATCCACATTACAGATAACACAAAAAGAACTAATACGAAAACCAGCAAATAATAAAATACAGAAATTATAAAAAAAATATAACAGTGAAAAGTTAATTGAACTTGAACAAGCTAGATGTTATACAGAATAGACATATGAGATGTATATTGGGAAAAGGCAAATACGCAAGGGTTAATCAAATGAGAGAGCAGCTAAATTGGATTCCAATAAAAAAAGATTGTTATTTAATGTGTTAATTTTTGTGCAAGTCATGAACAACCAAATGCCAAAATATTTTAAGGATGAAATTGTTTTTAATGAGATGTACATAATTACGAAACCAGACTTGTAAATAGAATTAGATTGTCTCATAATATGAAGAAATCAAAATCACAGAACTGCATAATGTACTAGGACTAAAGATGTATGATGAAATGCCTGAAAGGCTGAAGAATGATGGAAGAATGAATGCATTTAAAAAGAAATGTTATGTTTATTGTAAAAGTGTTGAAAAAATGAAATAGTATCTTGTATATGTTAGTTTATATTCAAATGTTGTATAAACTAACTCAATAAATAATTTTAAAAATATTTTTAAATTGGTAGGTCATAATATTTCGACAACTGTAGCTTTCAGTAAAATTTTTTCGTCTGCGAGGCTTTTTTGGAATATTTTTTCTTACTTTTTTTATGCAGAGAAAGTAGGGAGTATTCTTCACGTATCCCACAAATACTAGACTTCTATGGTAGTCCATTGTCAATCCAGGGTTTTGATAACAATCTTCAGCCTCTTATGATTCCGATGGACGCAAATTTTAACGCATATATGTTGAAGTAAAATGTAGAATTGATGGCGAAGTTATGCGCCGACTAGCCGCAAAGACGGTGGACTGGGTCAGTCAAAGAATGAAAAACTCGAGGCGAATCTGGCCTTCCTCTGCACATAAGGTCAGCCTAACCAACTGTGCGGAGAAAAATATAGATGTTACTGTAATGTATCATAATTAGTCTATGATTAGTTCTTAAATAGTTTTAGTTATCTTTGGGCTATTCGGGTAACATGGTGCTGAAAGTAACCGAAGGCAGGTGTGCCATTTTAATGTGAGAGACCGCCAGATAAAACCTAGGTTCCAATTAGTAAGGACGTTAGTCTTCCTAAACCCTATTCGTAACTTTCGATACGTAATAATATAAATAATAAACAGTCACTGTGATATCAAGAACTTTAAATCTTTTAATAAGTATTACTGGACACTCCTGGTCCCAGTACAGATAAACATCGAATATGTCTGGAGAGAACATTCAAAGATACTTTACAGTTATCAATATAATAATTCCGAAATGTCATTTTTCAAATGCAAAACGGTTGTATTAAAACAGGATTTCACTACGCTCAGTCAGTAACTAAATCTAGTACGCGGCTCGTCGCCAAACGCCATGTTATCCTCAAGGCATAAATCATACCAATGATTGTTTTGCTTATCTGCAGCCGTAGAAACACCCTTGCAGGCTGTGTAGGTACTGTGTGTATACACAGCGATGCACAGTGAAGCAATTCCATCCAAGACAAAATTAGAAAATTTAAATATAGTTATGTCCTCTGCAGAGACATGCATTATATATATGTAGTGCTGGGAACAGATGCTAAAAAGTACTAGAGGATGCTTGCTTATTGAGAGACTTAGGTTCTTTGAATCACATTGAATGTTTATTGACGTATCGTAGGTTATAATTATCATTCGTTTTATTATGTAGTATTAATATAATAATTAAAACGAATGATAATTATAACCATATTTTTATAAGAAAAACTCTCTTTTTAACTTTTGAAGGATATTCCCATAATTATATCATTCGTTTTTTTGCCGCCAGATTTTATGTCCGGGTTAAATCTTCCCCACAGGAAAAACTAAACCCTTCCACACACTTTTTCACAAATGATCATCTAGTAAATCCAGGATATGCAAGTCTACTATATAAGTATAATTAATACAAAACAATACAAGAATAACAATACAACTTACCAGATAACCAAATGGGAAAATAATTGACCGACTCCAGATATTTTCATATCAGAAGGTTCGGCTCGGTAGAACTCCTAACTGGACCGATAAATCCTACTGATCCCTCAATGTTAATATTTAAAAACATTTTTGTATATTTGTATTAAGATTTTATATATTTATAAATATTTTTATATATATTTATAAATTTGTATTAATATTTTTATTATTATCTTTGTATTTATATAATTAGAGTTTTTTTTAAAAGTTGAAGCTTTCAATATATTTTTAATTGTGTTTTTTTTTTACATTTCGAAATCAGTAACACGTTTTTTGTCTAAGATTCTCTGTACATATACATTTGATAGTTAAACACGTGCAACAAATAAGAAATAAAATATTTTATAAAAAAGTTATTACGTTATTTCAAAGTTGAAGGTTAATGAAAGTGACTCCATTTTTTTGTAGTAAATAGCTAGTTATTTGTGTTAGTTTCGAGTGTGGTGGTTATCTTGCCTAGCCTCGTACGGGACCGCAGCACTGTGCGAAGGGGTGAGCCGAACAACCCCCTCGGGCAACAATCCCCTGAGGCTAAACCTTATTGCGGTCTAACTAAATGTGGCGTGAAATATCCCCGTACATTATGCGCAGCTTATTCCGATCGTTGGGTCTCACTTCGGTGGGCGAAAAAATGCTCGCTCGGCTTGGGATGTTTTCAATTTTCTACTTAACGTGATTGGCATCCAATTTTAAATGTTAACAAGGGAATTTGAAGTACTGAAGTTATTACTTAATAAAATATATGTTTCTTGTAAACCCTTCTTCTTGGAAGAAATCGGCAAGCTTGTTGACCGTTCAAGTGAACTGACAAGGGCGGTGAGCGGTGACTATGTAGAAAAATATCGAGAAGTTAAACGCACTTTCTACTTTACTTTTCATTGTACACTTTTACTAGTTATATATAATATCCTGCAATCAATTATTCCGTTTTTGTTAACAGCGCTGCGCGCGGATGTTATTACAACCATGAAGCTAAACGGTATTAGTTTTAAATTGAATGCAAAATTTTGTTATTAAGAGCGACACGAACAAAGGACCTCGCACGGCCGCATCTCAGCGGCTAATGAGTCGCGAGAGTTTATGTCTCGAACTGCCATAAAAATGATCAAACGTGAGATGCAAATGAATGAAAATTATATACTTCTTAAAATTAATTTTTGATCAAAATAATTTATAATTTTTCAATAATGTCTAAACAAAATAAGTGTGTAAAAAAATCTGAAATATTTCATACATATATATTTTTATTTTTAACTTTTTAACTTAAAGAGTTAAACCTCAAATTATAATATTTTTAATTAATTAAGATAATGTTAGCGAAAGTCAATTGGCCAATTGGCCCAGATTGCCAGAGGTCCTGGGTTCGAGTCCCAGATGTATCCGTATCTTTTTCTGATTTTTGTTAAATATAAGGTAAAATATTTACAAAACCGTTTCACGCTTAATATGGACGAAAAAAATAAATTTAAAAAGTTGTAGTATTTAGATATTAATCAGTACTAATCAATTCATTTACCGGAATTTCGAAAAAAGTGCATTTTAATGGTTATTTTTTAAATTTAAAAACACGAAATGTAATTTTTCAACGAAACTTGCAACAGTTCCTAACATAGCGGTCGGTGAAAATTTACAGTAAGTATGGAATTTAGGCCAAGTTTAAATGATAACATTCTTAGAAACTTTTTTTGTGCAGATTCAATAGTTTTAGCGTATTTTAAATAGTGTGGGTTCCAGATAACACTCCCATATTCCAATTTGCTTCTGACCAATGAGTTGTATAGGATTATACTGGATTGGAGATTTTTGAATGGTTTTGATATTCAATGTATGAATCCCATCATTTTTAAGGATTTGCTCGTGATATCGCTGATGTGTACGTCAAACTTAAATTTGGAATCAAGAGTGATTCCTAAGTCTCTTATGGTGGTAACTGCATTTAATATAACGTTATTAATGAAATATGCAAAATCCTTACGTCTTTTGTTACGAGTGAAGGTTATAATATAACATTTTTTGATATTTAGAAACATATCATTTTTAATACACCAGTCATTCAGTGTATAGAGGTCTTCTTGAAGCATAACATGATCAGAATCAGTGGAAATTTTGCGGTAAATTTTGCGATCATCAGCGAATAAAACAAAATTACAGTGTAACATTGGGCCGAGGTCATTGATAAAAATTTAAAAAAGCAGAGGGCCAAGATTGGATCCCTGGGTTACTCTGGGTACTCCCGAAGTTACAATTATGGGAAGTGACTCGTACCCGTTTATAAGTACTCGCTGTGTTCTATGTTCCAAGTAAGATTTGAGCCATCTAAACAAATCGCCGTGAATACTTATGCGATCAAGCTTCTGCAGTAAAATAGAATGATTGACTTTGTCAAATGCCTTTTGAAAATCCGTGTAAACGGCATCTACTTCTCATTCATTAATTATGTTTTAAGACCCGTTCGCATCTCAGCGAAACTACCTAATTACATTCTGGTTCTACCATGTAATAAATTAATTTATCATCACCTTACTTGTATTATTATATTAAAATATATATTTATTGCTGCGTTAACTGTAAACTTCATATCATCAATTATTATATTATCAGTATACTTCATAACCATAAATTATATTATCTGTAAACTTCACCCGCAATAACACAGGGACATCCCTAGCATGGCTGATGAAATAACACAATATCTATACAATGTACAAAGTTCATTTAATAAATAATTAAATAAAATTATAATGAACTGTATATGTCTTAATAAACCAACCATAAACCCATGAACTCAAAATGTGCAGAGTAACATTATTTGTTTAGGCCGACCGCCCCAGTTTTTGTAAAGTTTTCCCTTTATTACAAACTCACGAGTAGGTACCTACCTTCTGTTTTCTCACTAATACCCGACATATTTCATTTTCGAATTTGGAATTCCCGCAACTCTTTGACGTAATATAAAGTAACCTATAAATCATGCTAGTAGGAGAGTTCCGAATTCCCTAGGGAAGTTCCCTCGCCAGGCTGCATTTCCCCCTCGCAGGGAATTGCGAGCCTTGCAGGGAATTCTTCCCCCGGAAACTTTAACTACTGCCCTACTTCCACCGGCTGCACTTGCTACTGGTCTTCCGGGGTATAAGTTCATGTATATCCATAGGTACTGCAAATACCTTTCTTTGTACTATTTGCACATACTAAAAGAGGCCTATTCTAAGATTCATAAAAAAAAGTCTTCTTTACAGCACAAAAAAAAACGTTAGTATTCGGTAACTGGATGTAAGAAGGTATGTAAAAAGATTTGTAGTAGCATTTTGTGAACATCTCACTTAGAGGTGTTTTAGATTAAGTTGTTATTCTGTCGACATAAGTAAAAACACAGTATCCACCTTGATATTCTTAAATGGTATTACCAGAGAATACTGGAAATAAGTTCTTTAAAAATCAAATTCTAGACGTATTGACTCTTTTTTTTTCAAAAAAAAAAACATGATTTGATTTTGAAAGATTGTTATTTTATCTGGTACACGCAGTTTTAAAATTTTAAAAAATAAGTGTATTTTTAATATACTAAGGTTATACCATTGGTCGTTGGCAGATTTATTCGATTTTCAAACGATAGATTCTATTAAACAACACAACTTTCAAATCATATAATCATACAACAAAATAAATCATTACATAATCTAGTAAACACAGTTTTCAGAAATTTATGATCAATTAAATTAAAATCATTAAAAAAAAAAATCCGAGAACGTGTTTTGTGACAACAATACCTCATTTTTTCTTTTTATTTATGGTCTTACAAACTAAAATATTTAAAAAAAATTTTACACACCTATTTTTTTTCAACATTATTGAATAATCAAAAATACTTACAAGAAGTACACGATATTTAATACTTTATCATCATGCATTTTTATAGCTTACTTGAATGTAGGTATATATTAAAGCAAGTTTTGAATTAAATAAATCGACATTAAATTTTTTATTTGAAAAAATTTGATACGGGGAATAATCGATCTTTCTCATTGGAACCTCCCTGTACAGTTGCAAACATTTTAAAACTTTTATTCTCAGCTGCTGGTCAATCGCTCTTAAGAAGGGCACTGTGGTTCGGCCCAACGCGGCAGTATCTTATACACAAATCTAAAATTAGTAGAGTTAAAGTTATATAAATAACTAGCTGACACGCCCACGCATTGCTGTAGCTAACGAAACACAACGCCATCTAATAGATAACCTAACCTAGATAACCAAGTGTTGTGTCAATAAATTAACTCTCACTGCCATCTGTCAGAAACTTGTAGAACTTACAAATAATTTTAATTCATTGTCCCATAATAAACATTTATTTCGCTAAACTATACTATCTTTTAAGTTGGACCATAATTTTACACACATTAAGCCAAATTTCATCAAAATCGGTTGAAGTAGTTTCGGAGTTTATCTTGGACGAACATTGTGACACGAGATTTTTATATATAAAGATTATTTTCAAGAGCAGGTAGGTATATTTTTCAATGGACTACACGCCACTGGTATAAATAATATCATGATAATATTTTCTGTCCAGAATCAAAGTTTTTTTTTAATATAATTTTTTATTTGTTTGTGTTGGGTTATGTTTTAAATTGTGCTTTTCGGATCGCTAGTTGAGAGCCTTATCCTTGGACCACGGAGGACGTCGGTACACCTACATTAATCCATATTTTGAAAGCATTATACCAGTTTATATAGGATCATGCAGCTCGTATTACGACACACCGCAGAACCGACACGAGTTAGCTCATTTCCATAAACGCTAATAATAATGCATTTAATGTGAAACTGGCACTCCTACTTTATAATAATTAGTACCTACATTTGCATGTGTGCTGTATCATAATCAAATAACAGGAAGAACCATTTGCATTCCAAATCAGTTCCTTGTCATGCATTTTCTAACAAGTAAAGTTTATTTATTTATTTCGCTAAACCTCATCACTCCTAAACGAGGTACCTATATATTACTGTTCAATGTTCTGGATGGGATACACCCCATTTCGTACATGTGTTTACAATATAACAAGTGTTTTAGGCCCTTCTTCCATGGGAATACGCAAGTATCTGGTACTTACATGCCGTACATCAAGGTTCGTAGACATTAAGGTTAGCTCATCGAGGGGGCAGAGCGGTGATTTACTAGAAAGTTGTGACTTATCGTTCTCCACCGGGAGATTTGAATTTATATATATTTTTACTGCAATCACAAGGACCAGTTGTTTCAGAAAATTTCACGTTTGAATTTCCTTCAAATCGTCATTCACCGAAAAATTGGGTTGTTTCAACCTCCGTCAGAAGAAATTTCAAGGAAAATTTTATGGAAATGTTGCAAAAATGAAAAGATTCTTTTTTTCATTTCAAATTTGACACGCAATCACGTCTTCCTATATTTCAAATACGAAATAAGTTGTTTCAACTCCAAATAACGTTCGATAAATTTTAAAATTTTATTCAAGTGTTCCCCACCGAATCACAATTTTGACGTCTGCGCATGCGCCTCCCATTATTTCGCTAACCGTCCGGACTCGGCTGATCACATTCACATCACATTTCTATAGTATTTTCACTGCTGACGGAAGTTGAAACAACCCAATTTTTCGGTGAATGACGATTTGAAGGAAATTCAAATTTGAAGGAAATTCAAATTTGAAGGGAATTCCGAAACAACTGGTCCTATGGAATTTTCGATGAAGTTTCTTCGACGGAGGTTGAAACAACCCAATTTTTCGGTGAATGTCGATTTGAGGGAAATTCAAACGTGAAATTTTCCGAAACAACTGGTCCTAAGTTAAAGGCGTCAAGCGACTCTCAATGCATTTACAAATGATATTCATTAAAGCTAGTATTCGGATTGAAAGAGAAATAATCTCTGGATTTTTTCCCTTGTTAATTCCACATTGATGATGTAGATTCAGGGTTACAATGATGAAATCAGGATATGTCGGTTTAAATGTCTCACTTGTCACACAATCCTATCCCAGATTAAACTGGGTACCTATATAAGCTGAGAAAAATATATTAATCATAAACGCCACGTTCAGGAAAGAAATAAACAAAAACGAGCAGAATTATGAGGTGCGATATAGGTGCGGGTAGAGATAGTCGATATTCCTGTCCCGGTTACATGGATCCGGTTCCTTTGTCAATTCGCTGTAAATGGAACTGTAGATATTTCTCTCAAGGAACCGGTTTCTTAAGAAAAGGAATTTTGGAACCGGTTTTTTATTGTAAAAAACCACAGTTAAATTATTTTACAGAAATGCTCTAGTTTTATGTTTTTTTTTCTATTAGAAAACTGGTTTCAAAAGTAAATGGATAAATAACCTGTTCCACGTCGGTCTCTGCAGTGAAAACCTATTTCAGGTACCAACAATCTCTAGTTTCAGAACTTCGAGCTACGTCACGGGCCCTTTTTGCATCACTTGTGTCAGACATTTTGTAAAAATAAGTGTATTTTAGGTCAATGCTTGGGAATGAAAGAGAATGACAGTAGATATATAAAAATGATAGCTACATAAACTATTTGGTTGTAAGTAAAGTTATGAAAGCATTCTAGTTTTAACGTTTTGAGAATTCGACAATTCGGGTCTCGTGATTTCAGTAGCGACGTAAATGGACTATGCGCGACAAGTTGTTTGTCTTACTGGCTATGAAGGAAAAGGAATAATATTATCTATTTATATGTAGAAGCGCAAAAAAAAATTTATCATCATGTTGATTCCATTCGGATGATACGAATATGATTGTACCTATTTGTGTAAAAAAGACGCCGACATAGTTGTTTGGGATTACAAAAAGCACATCTTACGAGAGATGGGAAGGCTGATAGAGACATTGAAAGAAGGGTAAATGCAGGTAACTCCATTAATGGAGGACTGAATGCCGTTGGCGCTAACAAAAAGCTGTCCAAAGAAGCGAAGTTAGCAGTCCATAATGGAGTGCTTGTACCTACCCTGATGGATGGCAGTGAGGCATGGAACTGGCAGAGGAAGGATGAAAGTAGACTGAATGCTGTTAAAATGAGATCCCTGAGGCGTATGTGTGGGAAAACCATGTATGATCGTGTGAGAAATGTGGAGATTCGAAAAGAATGCAAGGCTGATGCAACAACACTTACAAGGATAATCCTGATAATCCTGAAAGTCCCCATAAGAACTCCATCAAAAGAAGTTTTCAAAAAATTTAATGTGTTCAGCATTATAAAACTGTACTAAAAAAATGCACTACTCAAATTTAAAGAAAATTATGCATACCTTGCTGACCAACACACCTATACTACAAGGACAAAATCTTCAAATCTACTAAACATTCCAAAATTAAATACAGCTTTCGGCCAGAAAAACCATTATTTCCATGCTACAAAATTATATAATGCCCTTCCATTGACGAAGTTATAATACTTGGTCGAAGTGCCCTTCCGATTGAAATAAAAAATACCATGAATATACAAAAGTTTAAAAAGGACATCAAATTATGGCTAACTAAACATGAAGATGAGGAACTAATTAAAATTATTAAGTAACCCCAACGCAACCTACAAATAATAAACATAAACACTTTTTAAAACAACGCAAAATAATAAACATAAACACCTTTTGCTTTATTTATTTATATTTCGTGGAAACCAACAAAAACCAACAACAATGATGGGAAATCATGATCAACACCGTACAACAACCTGCAGTCCACCTCGGAACAGTAATACCTAGTGAGGAGGACTGAGGACAAAATACTTAACTTTGTATTCTTAATTTACTTTATATTGTATTTTCATTTTAATTTGTATTGTCATTAAATAAAAAAAAAATAAAAAATAAAAAAAAGGCTGATGTAAGAGTAATAAGTAAAATTAAGAACGAACCCTCAGATGGTTTGGGCATGTAGAGCGAATGAACAAAGAAAGGAGCGTAAGGAGAATATATGATGCAAGTGTGAATGGTATAAGAAGTAGGGGACGTCCGAGAAAGACATGGCACGATCGAGTGAATCAGATACTTGAGTCGGGCCATGTCAAGAGTCAGAAAAATAGAAGAGTATGTATGAGACGATGTATGAATGTGAATGAGGCAAAGAGTGTGTGCCAAGACCGAGGTGTTTGGCGGTCCGTCCTCTCTGCCTTGTGATGTGATTGGGTAGTTACTGGTTACTGTTTATTATGATCGATTCCGGATTTAGTTGAATACTTACTCGATGGATCACACATATTATGTGATACAAAACGAAGTATTTTGTTCCTTAATACTTTTTCTTATTAGTTATTACCGATTCTCTTTTGTGGTGATTTCGGTTCAATTTCTCGCCATGCGATTCAATGGCGATGATCCCAAAAGAAATGTCCGGCATTTTTCGATAGCCACGGATTGAAACGATATGGATTGTGGAAAAGCAGATGGGTAAATCTCACAGTTTACAATTTCTGCAAATACAATCTAAAAATTAATAATGCTATTAGTTTTTGCTACAATAATAAAATGGATGGCTTGTATTGTTTTGGAGTGTTTGAACATTTTTTCACTAGGGTGAATTGCCTTATACACAAAAAAAAACATTTTTTAGTAGTTGTTTAGTAAAATGGAAGTAATCGTAATTTGTATTTTATCGTTCATCGTATTCACCCGAGCGACTTTTTGGCATATTATGACACTATTGGAAAACGCCTTGAGCGATTCGTTGCCATAATATGCCAAATTTACATACCTTCGTAAAACATTATAGATATTTGTGTATATGGTTCTCAAGTAGGGCTATACAGAAATAGAAAATATGCAATGTAGACCAATTTCGAACGGCAATTTCAAAGAGCTGAATTTGTAGTTTGTAAATTTTACGATTATTAACATATTTTTTTACAAATCCCAAAAATATGAGATAATCTATAAAATACGAGTATATATGGAATTATTGGCTATATAGCAATATAATCCGTGTATATATCTCCATATTCTAAATCAGAGTTTATGTGGGCGGGAAATTTCTAAATCGAACGCTCAAGAATCTCGATACGTTATTTATTGACGCGACCGCTCGAGACAACATTCTACCTTCTAAAATCTTGAAAATTGTAAACTTATATATGTATTTTTTAAATTAATGACTATTTAATAGTATATTTACTTTCTTCTTCTGTTATACCCCTAAAGGTTGTGTTGTTTTGGTGTTAAATTATATTTTTTATGATTTCGGTGTTTGTTGATTTCCTCATCTTTATATTTGTAGACCTCATCTTCATTGTTGATTTGACCTCATCTTGATTTCCTCATTTTGATGTTTGTTGATTGTAGATTGTTGGTGATACTTATAATTTTTTGGATAAAAACAGTTTTGTTTTGGAAACAATCTATTTACCAGGACTTCAGACGTTAAACATAGGCACTGCAAAGACAAAAACTTATTTTATTAGATATTCCTTGTAAATTTGTGCTTTTATCAAAGAGTGCGTTAATGACGTCATAAACTTGATGAGAACCGGCGACCACGACTAAATACGGCATAAAATGAATTATTTATGTTCTGAAAGCACATACACATTCTTGTTTTATTGGTCAGACAGAGAACAACGCAATGCATAATGCAGTTGAATAAGTTTCAATCTATTTAGACAGAAACAACAACACTTTAATAACACTTTCACACCATACATCAATCTCGACAGCAGTCTACGCGATGCGTTTAAAAATATTATACATGTATATCAGTGGCGGTCCGTGAGTTTTCAGTGAGCTAGAGTGCTAAGATTGAAAAATAACGACGTTATTGATGTTGTTGTAGCCGAAAATGATTTTTTTATTTTTTTTAAATTTCAACTTATTGTTGATCTTCAGGATTTTTTCAGTTTGGGGATGTGCCGCATCTATAAACTGAAAGATCTTCATACAAAAAGTTGAAATTTTATTAAAAAAAAAAAAAATCTTTTCAGCTACAATAACATGAGTACACGGAGAAAAATGTTTTTCTAAAATACAATAATTTTATTCCTAAAAACGGGACTGAAGTTCTTACGAACAAATTAACAGTTTTTCAATGTTTGTTGGCGGGAAAATGTAAGAATAATTTGTTATTCATATAAATGGCGGGAACTTGTACGAAATTACGTTTACCAACAAATTATTCTTACAAGTTCCCGCCAATAAACATTGAAACACTGTTAATTTGTTCGTAAGAATTTCAGTCCCGTTTTTAACCGTTTTTACGAATAAAATAATCGTATTTTAGAATAACATTTTTCTCCGTGTAACGTCGTTTTTTTTCAATTTCGGCATTCTAGCTCACTAAAAACTCACGGACCGCCCTGGAATTGTATATGTATTTTCAAACCTTAAAAATTGTTGTTGAGTGGAATAGGCCCGATTCTGATATGATATTGAAGGCAGCCTTCTCTCCGAAAATAAAGAATAGGTCCCCGATGTAAACAAAAATGTTGTCGTTAGCTAGTTGTTTTATGAAACTGCACTTTTCCCTGGATAACTCGCATATTTACACAGCCGATGTCATCTTATTACTACCATTTCTTCGTGGTGTAATATGACTTTATTTCGTTTTGGCCGTAACTGCGATGTTAAGAAAAGTTTCAACATGATTCTGGTGAAATGTGTAAATATGGTATATGAAACACATTTTCAGCGAGTATATTAGGGGTGTGATTTCGTTCACTTTGTATCGTATTATGGTGTTCGATTTATGCTTTTTTGTATCGATATTTATTGCGTTTTATAGATGGTTTTATGCCATATATTGTAGGCATAATCGATTCGTAAATTTCGTTTAAGTCCAACATACATACAACAAAACAAATTCTGATTTTTTTAAATATTTTCGAAAATCTTTTATTAATTTTTATTTTAACTAATCTCAATCATTAGCCGAATAACTAACTCATCATCAGAAATGCTTTTTTCTGTTCTATGTCTATTCCATGTAAATTTGGTTCTGTGTAAATCTCAGATTTGCTTTGAATTTAAGTGACATTTAAAAAAATTTGACTTATTAAGTGAAGAATTCAGACAAACAATAAAGTATCTACCTGTTTTTGTATTTATTTTAAAATGACATTTACATTTCATTTGTATTTTAAAAACATAATAATATGAGTAATAATAATTGAATTGTAGAAATTTTCTGGTGATTACTATTTTTAAAAAAAAACTTACACCCAGATTTTGGCAGAAATTTACGCGTGACAATGTCATCAAATGGCCATTCAGCGCTATTTTGTTTTTTTTTTGGTACTTGAAAAGTCGCCGTTGAACGTCGATTCTGGGTGCGTTTCAGCTTTCTATCAAAGTGTAATAAGCTGACAAACTTAACAACATGATAGTTATCCTCTTCTGCTGATCACAAGCTGAAACGGACTTACAATTGGCATTTAACGGGAAACTTACACTGTCAAAAAAAAAAAAAGCGCTGTATCTTAAATATCTGTCAGAGATTTTCGCTATTGGCCAAAAGTCGAACATTTGTTAACTTTACACATTTTTAATTCATTGATATAAAGTCGCCAGTTCTAATTCAATTATTTCTTATATACTTTATATTCAACCAACCCTCTTTTGATGCTTCCAGCTTCCATTTAGAATAAACAAACGGAAGGGGGATGACTCCGAAATTCATCACTGTAATAAAATTATTAATGATGCCTGATGGATGTCACTTTATCATTCCACCCCTCCCCCCCACCCCTCCACCTGACGGCAGACACGTGGTATGCATTTTAAAATGTGTATGCAAATTGAAAATGCTGAGACCATCGATTGGGAATGTCCTAGATGGGTAATTCTGATACCAATATCACGCACACAACGAGATATCAAGCAGAAGTAGGTAATATACGTAATATAGCTGGTAAGTTGTCGAGCGTCATAATATTAGGGGATATCAAGAAGAATGCGATTTGTTTTTTTTACATTACGTTCACACAGGAGGCCCTGAGGAAAATAATTTTCCTCGGGGCCTATGTCATATTTGGGGATGCTCTGTGGTGGGTATTTTTAAGGAAAGGAAGGAGAGGAAGTTCTGGGGAGGAAAAGGGTATGAGGGTTGGGTAGGAATCTGAGGTTCAGTGTGTCAAGATCATCCGCCGCCAAGACCTAAATAAACCTTACCCCATGAACCCGGGCACCCCTGCTAAGTCACCAAATGTAGCATACCACTTGGGGTGACCTATGGCAGAGGTGGCGGAGGTACCCATTCCCGCCTCCCAAATTGAAGTTGGTTGGAGTTTGATAACGTTTATTTCAATTTAGTTTATTTAATCACTATTTTTTATTTATTTAAGGTTTGGGTAGGGAATTTTCAGTAACTTCTAAAACAATTTAACGTGTCAGCTATTTTTCTGATAGCAAGCCTTGATTGGATGTTGTTATTAAATTATGTAATTTGTTTGACACTGCGCGGGAGTTTACTATGTAATTTTACAACAAAAAATTCAGAGCTTGTTTGTCCAAAATTTTTTACACTTTAACATATTACGGCCGTTGTTTCCAACTTTTCGATCGATCAATCTGAGTTTCCGATCAGCTAAGTGATTTGTTTAGTAAAACTCGATACACCTGTTGATCGGAGAGTTGCGTTGGGTAGAGCGTATTTGTGTGTTTGAGGAGTGATGATCTAAAATTTCGGCTTAACAGTTGATCAGTATGATTGGAAACAACGGCCGTTAGTTGCCGTTAATAGTAATGTATTGTAGCATATAATTTTTTCTCTTTATGCCATTTTATCGAGAATAATCAAAGCTAAATAATATTGGGCAATTCAATAGTTTTAGTGTCGGTAAATATTTATCAAGACTAATATTTAAGGTTTCATACCATTGAAGAATTCTTTCAGTAGGGGCTCATCTTGCGTATTGCATTTCAATGTTCGCGAAGGTTTTGCTCTAATAAAGGTTGATCCTCGTTCCAGAGTTTTGGCTACATCCATTTTTCATCACATTCCTGGACGAAGGATTTTGGCAAAGTTTCCGGGTAAGAATATTACTAATATCAAAGACTCGGAGAGGATATGGTACTTTGTTGAAATGGACAAATGTTTTCTTCATAAATTTTCTTGGAAATTATCGAAAAAAATGTCTTATTTGATGAGTTAATTTTACTTCAATAACCCAAATGCCTATTTTATAATTAATATAACTACATAATTAATAATTCTTATCTTTTGATATTTACCTTTTCTACTAAATTAATTCATTATTACCAATTAATTCAAATTCATAAATACCAAAAACATTTCAACAAACATACGAACTTCGGTTGTCTGTGATGTGTGTTATTCTTGCTTGAAATTATTCACGCTCAATGAACTGAAATTTGCTTTGATCGTTTTTTAAAATTATAACTGCTTGTGTTAAAAATAAACAAGACAAGCGATAAAGTAAGTACCACGTATAATATATTACTTTTACAGAGAATTAATTTTATCATCTGGAAATTAGAATTATAATATCCTTTGATTTTTTACGGGATTCTATTTCATACTTCTTCAGTAATATTAAACTGAAGAAGAAATTTGGTTTTTTAAAGCTATAATTTTTAGCTACAACCATTACCCATCTGCCCTGATGATGGACACTGTAATGCTGCCGAAACGTTGGATAAAGAAGGAGGTAGCGCAACACGGCATAATACTACCTTTTTTAAAGAAAGACAAACATTTCCGGATTGTGAACAACCTGACAATGCTTGAAAATCTCCTACTACCACCACAGTAAGCCGAAAATATTGCTTGTGTTGTGATGGAGGACTTAACCAGCCGAGAAATTGAACACGGGACGCCTGGGTCACCTGGCGCACCGGTCAATAATAAATAATTTTGGACTTCAAAATCTCAAATCATATCTATAATTTTTTGGGTTAAAAACTCGTGTGAACCAAAATAATTTTTTTTTGTAATTTCATTTTTGCAATTAAAATTAAATACCTTTTATTTAATTGCATCTTAATTCATAGATCTGCCAGCTATAATTGAATATATCTACAATAGCGGCCACTATGTATTTAAATAAATCTAAGTGGAAGATGATGTGAATGACTACAATTCAAAATCGATTGTTTTTAAATATCCAAACCTTCCTCTTCCTCTTCTCAACTTCTTACGGCCATACAATATACCCATTTTAAGGATACTACAGTTCTACTGAAAAAAATCATCAAATAGCTGCTTCCTTTTTAGACTTCAAGGAATGCAGAACGAATTCCTTACAGTGTCAAAGGTTCAAGCGGCTATGTGGGTCTTCACTCCCCGCTATCCCTCGGAGCCTTCAGGCTGTGTGCTGTATCCTGTATGTCCTGCCCCCGAGGAGGACAGAGCCTACGATAGAAGGAATATGTTGGACCACCCCCTCCCCCCCTCCCACCCACCCCCAGTCGGCCAACTGAAATATTTGCATATTTCAGTTTCATTTCCTGAAAGCTTCATCCCCAGTGGCCTGTTTTTGAATTTGAATTGAAATTGATGCTTTTACTCTAAAACAGTTTGTTATCAATTGAAAACTTGAACGTTTATATCAATTTTTGATGCATAAATCTATTTTTAAAATGTTTAAAACACTAGCGCAGCCCCGTGAAAAAAAAGTTAATATATTTGTCAGGTTAGTAATTGAATGTTCACTAAAAAGCTGGATTCTTGAAAAATTTTACTACTTTTTGACATAATTAACCATTTATACACATTCTTTTTTAGATTTTCACGGCCAAAAGCATTTTCGTTGTTTGTTTTTGAGGTGTTATACCGTGTTGCGCTACCTCCTTCTTCAGCCGACGTTTCAGACAGCGTTGCAGTTCACACATCGTCGGATCTGCCGGATCTGTCCTGATGATGGACAATGCAACGCTGTCTGAAACGTCGGCTAAAGAAGGAGGTAGCGCAACACGGCATAACACCCCAAAAACAAACAACGAAAATTTATACACATTAAGGCGATCCGCTCACTGAGGAAACTGAAAACTGCCAACTGGCAACTGTCTTTGTATGACAATGTGATGGCCCGCACACTTCACAATCACACAAAACCCCGTTGTCAATGGTAACGCAAGTGGTGTCTCGCAACTCGCACTGCTGATTGCTCTGGCCGGCCGTTGCTAGTTACCAGCTATCAGCTGATTGTTCTTCGTCTGTGGTTAAACAAGCTTTTTGACCAATAATGACATAAAAACCAGCTTGTTTTAGTTTGTTTTCAGTTG
Organism: Limnephilus auricula; assembly: GCA_951813805.1. NCBI lineage: Eukaryota > Metazoa > Arthropoda > Insecta > Trichoptera > Limnephilidae > Limnephilus > Limnephilus auricula. The sequence continues at coordinate 30,939,544 of OX638400.1, forward strand.
CCTCGTCGGCGGAGCGCCTTATAAAATAGAATTGAAACAATTTTCTGTTAAGAAATTAATATATTATATGTAGCTACCTTATCGCTTGACTGAATTTTTATTATATTAGTTCCAATTTTATAAATGACAATAAAAATTGCTGTTAAAAAATGTTATATTATGTGTAGGTACTTTAACACTAAATTTCTTAACACGATCATTTCTAATTTTGAAATTGGCCGCTGACCGGACAACATAGAAACACGCAGTTTCAACACCTCCATTGAAAAGTTATTAAAATTGTTAAATAGATTAGGTTAGGTTAGATAATGGTATATTTAAAAAAAAAAGACTTTTCAAAAGGGCCACTTTGTTGAGTTGTGGAAAACTTAAATTCATAACAAAACCATGTTCATTGAACCACAGTTACAATCACTAACAGAGTGACAGACCCACAACCGAAATTAGTATATTTAATGATGGTAGATGTAGCGGATGATTGTTGTTCATGACATTTAAATTTGTACTGTCATCAAAACATCAAATTGATGGTAGCATTTTTGGTTTCCATTTGATGGAACATCACTGTCAATCCTTTTCTGAATTATTGGGTAATACTCTATATTTCTCCCTACAATATATTACCAAGATGCATTGGCGTAGTTTTAGGATCCACATTTTTAAATTCTTTCCCTTCCGGGTCAAATTTTGGTCATCGACGTGTTAGTGAAATTTTGATCCCCGGTGACATTTTTGATGTTTTTTTCAACAACAAAATATTCAAATTCTGTACGTAATTGTCAGCTAGCGACGGGACGAGGGGTTATATTGATTATTAGACTAAGAGATGCGGGAGATTTTTGTTTTATTTTTGAAAAAAGACATCGAAAATGTCACCGCAGACCAAAATTTTATTTATATTTTTTACTTCAAATAATTTCAGGAATCACTGGTTTAAGTAAGTCAAGTGCGTCCCTTAACAGCCATACATTCACGGAGAAAAATGTTATTCTAAAATACGATCATTGTATTCGTAAAAACGGTTAAAAACGAGACTGAAGTTCTTACGAACAAATTAACAGGGTTTCAATGTTTATTGGCGGGAACATGTAAGAATAATTTGTTGGTATACCTAATTTCGTACGTATACCAATAAATTATTCTTACATTTTCCCGCCAATAAACATTCAAACACTGTTTTTTTTCGTAAGAACTTCAGTCCCGTTTTTAACAGTTTTTACGAATAAAATGATTGTATTTTAGAATAAAAATTTTCTCCGTGTATGACTCTATTTTGCAATTGTAATACTGTATTAACCTGATGACACTACTTTGATGTTTAACTACTTTGGAAGTTTGCAGGTTTAAAAAAGTAATTAAACACCACTCCCTATAATATTTTTTGTCTATATTTCTTATCTGTTTAAACTTGAGTGTCTTTTGTTATTTTTATTAATGTTCATCTTATCCTGACTAAGAAACCTTTGGTTTTGACACATCTAGATAATTTTTATTCTATAAGTGGTGTATACCTACGAAGTGATTTGTTTTCATTTTACGGAAAATTGATCATCTAACTGGCCAAGTATCTAAATCATTCTCAAGTACGTCTTACTACAAATTAATATAAACCTTAATTTATGATTCTACTCTCAGTATACGTACTTACTTTTTCATAATTTTGCTTATTTGGCCTCGGCTCTTTATAAAGTACCTGTACTGATTTACCGTTTTCTTTCATTCCGTCGGGATATGTAAAGCACCTCTGCGTTATTATGCTAAATCCAACCTAAATAAACATTCGCTTAAGTACAGGCTACGCGGAATACTTTAATTTCAGATTAACATAGAATATAATATACCGTCCGCTTTCCTTTCAGCTCTACTCCTCGACTAGCCGCATTTGCGAGGCTATGAATCAAGGCCAACATGTTATGAATGTCTTATGTTGCTTAAAATAAATTTAAAAAAGGATTAGGTAGCTGCGTTTTACTCTCGTAAGTGCACGGAGAAAAATGTTATTCGAAAAAACGATCATTTTAATAGTAAAAACAGGACTGAAGTTCTTACGAACAAATTAACAGTGTTTCAATGTTTATTGGCGGGAAAATGTAAGAATAATTTGTTGGTATACGTACGAAATTACGAATACCAACAAATTATTCTTAAATGTTCCCGCCAATAAACATTGAAACCCTGTTAATTTGTTTTTTTTGTTTTCAGTCCCGTTTTTAACCGTTTTTACTATTAAAATGACCGTTTTTTCGAATAACATTTTTCTCCGTGTGAGTAGGTACCTAAGTATAACTATTTGTATGAGATATTGTTTCAACTGCACGGATCCATTATAAGTATGATATTCGGGGATTATATTTGTGTGAGTACCGAACAAGTGACCCAATTGCTCCCATCCATCTGGAGCCAGAGAGACTACGGCATCTCCAATTGAGGTATGTTGTGAGGATGAAGGTAGTTGTAAAACAAGGAAATGTAGGAATGTAACTGGCTATTCAGATTTGGTCACCAAGCACGGCTAAAACCACCTTTTTACATTAATTCCACGCAGGAGACCCTAAGGGAGGCTTAGAATCTATGTCATATTTGAGAATGTTGTTGTGGAGAGTATTTTTGAGGAGAGGAAGAATCATTGTGAACATGGATGTTCAATAATAACTAAATGGTTGATTGGCTTGGGTAGGGAGGAGTCTGAAAAACTATTATATAATGTGACTTAAAACGATACATGGTTACCTATGAATGGCACATTTAGTAAAAACTTAGTACATAGGTATTAATTAAAAAAAAAATAATAATTTAAATTGCATTTGGCACTTTACACACTTTGGTTCCTTAGAACAGGCAATCTGCCTAGCTAGGAACTAATATCGACCTAAAACAACGTAATAACACTTGTATTCATTTTAAATATATTCTCTTATTATGTAATATTATTTGTTATTTTGGCTTTAAATGTATCAAATGTAAATAAATAAATAAATAAAATAAATGGATCTAGAATAGAGGCGTGTTATTTATTTATTTATTTATACTGGGTTCTTACAGATGTTCGCACTTTCGTGAGAACATACAATTATAAAAAACTCAGTTATTGTACAAATAGAGACATACAATTACAAAAAATCTACAATTAGGTACATACAATTAAATACAGTTACATACAATTAGAAAAACAGAAAAATCACAAATAAAAACAATAAAAATAAGTAATAAAAATAAATTAAAAAATACAAAATTTTATACAAGCTCCTCAAGTAACACATATTACAATGAGAGGCAAGAGACATAGGAATCACAACAGGCATGCAAAGAGAGACAATCGACACAATATAATTAGTTAAACATATTTTTTAACAGCGCCAGAACTTTTTTTTCTTAATCCGTACACATTGATTATGAGAGAAGGAAAGACAGCGGCCCACAAATCGTTCCACACATAAGAACGTGTTTTCATGTGACAAATCTCAACCGTGTACAATGTTGAGCGCACGTTTGGCATGTTTTCATGCCGAAAGGATCAATGACCCTAATTCCTCCAAGCATCTTTCTTTGTAATATGATTAGAACAAGGACAGCTTACCCTACCCTTCGCCTGTGTTCTAAATATTACAATTCGTTTGATAAGATATAGGGGAATCCATTAAACCTACCATCAATCAACGTTTCATTTCTGAAAGTTTCTTTCACCAGGGCAATACTGAGAGCATCTTTCACTCTGGAACGTGCCAGAAATACTGTGTATATATTATTTCAAATGAATTAGTTGTGAAATAATACAAAATAACGCCTTGCACCGTAGTAGGAGAGACGTTCGTCACTCCTGAACATATTGACCCTCAGATTCCTACCCACCCCTCATACCTCTTTCCTTCCCAGAACTTCCTCTTTTTCCTTTTCCTAAAAAGACCTTCCAGACGGCATCCCCAAGGATGACACAGGCACTGAGGAATTTTGTTTCCTCAGGGCCTAGTACGTTTACGTAGATTTAACGTAAAAACTAAAAAATAAAATAATTAATATTTACTTGGACACGCCGGGATTTGAGCCCGCGACCTCCAGATTGTAGTCGGGAGCTTTAACTCTCGACCACGGAGGCTGTAAATTATTCAGTTGCAAAATGATATTATTAACAAAAATATTTTTTACATGAGTTTTGAAGCTCTTAATTAAAACTTCTCTCAAATATAACAATAGAAATACAGACAGATTAGGCATATATTTGTTCATAGAGGCTTTAGAACACATTTCGAAATCACCATACACATTACAACACAATACTTAACCGTATTAACATGGTTTTAATTATCCCGTGAACACAAAGACCTGTTCTCTACTCACAGAACATATCAAACACTCATTTCTCGTTCGTTGCTCGGCGGGCAGGAATAATACCGGGCTTATAATGCAAACACTGGCGTAGCAGACAGCCCGCTACGATGATTGTTCTACGCCGAAACTTGCCGCTCGCCTACAGCGTGAGAGTCTACAGATGTTAAACGCTAGGCGCTAGGCTACTCATCCGATTGTATAAATGCGAATAACTAAATTATTTGAGATGAGTAATTATTTTTTTAAAAAATTAACCCCTCAGTTTCTTTTGTCCGCTTTTGGGAACATATCATATGGGTCTGGTAGAAATCGTTGTCTCTCCCTTTCTATCACCACTTTAATTTATTTGTGACCGTAACCGGTTTCAGTTTGTTAAGGGCTATTTTCGGGCTGGTACAAATTACACTTTAATTTATTTGTGACCGTAACCGGTTTCAGTTTGTTAAGGGCCATTTTCGGGCTGGTACAAATTACACTTTAATTTATTTGTGACCGTAACCGGTTTCAGTTTGTAAAGGGTTATCTTCAGGCTGGTACTAATTACACTTTAATTTATTTGTGATCGTAACCGGTTTCACTTTGTTAAGGGCCATCTTCAGGCTGGTACTAATTACACTTTAATTTATTTGTGACCGAAACCGGTTTCAGTTTGTTAAGGGCTATTTTCGGGCTGGTAAAATTACACTTTAATTTATTTGTGACCGTAACCTTTTTCACTTTGTTAAGGGCCATCTTCAGGCTGGTACTAATTACACTTTAATTTATTTGTGTCCGTAACCGGTTTCACTTTGTTAAGGGCCATCTTCAGGCTGGTACTAATTACACTTTTATTTATTTGTGTCCGTAACCGGTTTCACTTTGTTAAGGGCCATCTTCAGGCTGGTACTAATTACACTTTAAATTATTATTGATAACCGTTACCGGTTTCAGTTTGTTAAGGGCCATCTTCAGGCTTGTACTAATTACACTTTAATTTATTTGTGACCGTAACCGGTTTCAGTTTGTTAAGGGCAATCTTCAGGCTGGTACTAATTATACTTTAATTTATTTGTGACCGTAACCGGTTTCAGTTTGTTAAGGGCCATCTTCAGGCTGGTACTAATTACACTTTAATTTATTTGTAAGCGTAACCAGTTTCAGACTGTTGAGGACATTTTCAGACTGGTATAAATTACCAAGATGGCCTTAAGTGGCTGAAACCGTTTACGGTCATAAAAAATTCAAGATCAAATAAGTTTTATATTTGTTTTAATATATTATAACAATGTAATTGCTCCACTAATTGTCAGTTTCAAAAATAGAAATATAAAAACCATCACACTTTATATCCGAATCTAAAAGCTAACCACAAAATAATTCAAATGTACACCTTGATGAAACTAAAGTTTACGACCGCAATTTGGAAAAAAAATTGTGAAAAAAACGACAGAGAAGTAAGGTGATAACTTTAATAATACTTTTTTTCGTTATCTGTAGGACGACATTCCCACCCGACTCATGTGCTCTAAAGATTGCATTCTGTTAGGAAAGGACACTCTAAAAAACAAAAAAATATAAGAAACTAAAAAACCGCCCATTTTAGCGCGAGGTTTTTTTCAGGTACTTTGGGACCCCAGAACAGAAGTCGCTGCCAAATTCAACCGTGAGGCGCACTTGCGATTTGTACAGGACTAGCAGTTGTATACTATTAACGTATCTGTGGGCCCTGTTTAGTATGCACAGTTTTTGACAAACTATTTTGCTTCGATGAAGCCCCCGTACCTAAGCTGGTCACTTAGAGATACACCAAGCATATCGATGGAGGGCGTATTCGGAAGATTGCTTATTGATTTGGCATCTAATACTTTTACCATACGCCACAGAACTGTTACCTAGTGATTGATACTACATACTCCTTTTGATTCTTTCATCCTCGGACTACTCTGCCCAGTTCTGTCATTATTGTTTTGTATGTTCTTGGGCGCCAAAGTTGGATAGTTTAATCGCTGTTGTAGTGTAGTAATAGTGGGGCCCCTTCAGTGTTCACATTTCTAGGATTGTCTCTAAGAAATACCCGGAAAGGGTGCAACACAAGGACGTCATATTGTAGTAAGGAGTTAATAGAAACGATCATTTTCATATTTTCTTGCGAACTTGGGTACATCAACGTTGTCGAACGGTAAAAGTTTTTTTAATCAAGACAGTCACAGAAAATGAAAGGGCAACGGTCGCAACTGGGACTGGATTTTTTTTGTCCGCCTGATTTACATTTTCATTGAGCATTATTGATATTATCTTCATCAGTGATTAAATTAAATTCCGGTCGAGAATCGAACTCCGATCTTTAACCCCGTTTTTTGGAATGTTACGTTCATATGTGTATCACGTAACAACCTAGTGATGGTCTGAATTTTTGACAAATTCAATTTTGAAATTGACGGACATAATTTTCTGTGAAAATATTATTATCATAGGTAGATACTATATCGCTTTCTGAATTCTTCACACATTCTGTTCCAATTTTGATGATGACATTTAAATTCAAAGTAGGTTCATTGTCCCAGAGTTACGCAGGACGCACAGACAACAGAAATTAGTATTATTAATAAGATACTCACTTACACTGTTATCGTACCATTAAACGTGTCAGTATTCTCATCAGTATTTTAATACTGATGCGAATACTGCGTACTGACAATATTACTGACGTCAGTATACTGAGATCGTATAATAGCATATCAGTACTGACGTACTGACAGCATTACTGATGTCTGTATACTGAGATCATATAATAGCAGATAAATACTGACGGCTGTTTTCAGTATACTGATCAGTATATACTGATGCGAATTGCCCTTGTCTTTGCTTAGGCGTAGCTAAGTGTGTGTTGTTAGAATTTTATTTAATTACATTTATATTTTTTGGTGAAATTAAATTTATTTAGTAAATAGCTTTATTTATTGAGTAACGAAAATTTGATCAATCCGATACCCGAGAATCTTACAAATAAACGTGCACTTCCTCTACTCTAATTTGTACATATTTTGCGACATAAAATCGTTTAAGTATATTTACTGGTTTGTCTTTTGAAATATTTCAAAATGTGTTTGCTAGTGTTTCACACTGTAAGTTGTGGATATACAGTCAATCCCGCTTAATTGGTACACCGGATTATCGAATCTGCCGGTTATTTGGGACAAAAGCCAAGGAACAAAAACTAAATAGTGAAACTAGTACAAGTTTACTTCGGTTATCTCGGCCACTATTCAATTTAATTGGGACAAATTCTGATATGAACACTCAGTAAACGAATTTTATATTATTTTATTGTGAGTTGGCCTACAAATTATTAATGAATTGAAAAAAAATATTTTAGATCAGGCTGAAAAATCCACATTTAAACAGCAATATGAAGGTGGACCCCAACTAATATTTATTTATATAAATAATGATAATATTTATTGTACACAACAAATAAAAATTAATGGCACAGTCCCTTCATGTACCTGCTTAAAATGTGTTTTTTCACTGTCCTGTAAAAGTTAATATAATTTACATTGGAGGTATTACGCGCCCAGCGACGATATTGCACCTATACTTAGTACGTATTTAGTATGTAAATACTTTTTTTCAAAATCTAATAAAGTTAACGCATTTTAACGCATTAACGAAGATATTGCACCTATACTTAGTACGTATTTAGTATATAAATACTTTTTTTCAAAATCTAATAAAGTTAACGCATTTTAACGCATTAACGAAGATATTGCACCTATACTTAGTACGTATTTAGTATGTAAATACTTTTTTTCAAAATCTAATAAAGTTAACGCATTTTAACGCATTAACGAAGATATTGCACCTATACTTAGTACGTATTTAGTATTTAAATACTTTTTTTCAAAATCTAATAAAGTTAACGCATTAACGAAGATATTGCACCTATACTTAGTACGTATTTAGTATGTAAATACTTTTTTTCAAAATCTATTAAAGTTAACGCATTCGAGAGAACTCGAATGAATGTTATATTTATACATATAAAAATACTCAATAAATAAATTAAAAATTGACCTCTCTTAAACTTCGCTTATTTGGAACAGCCGCTTATTTGGGACAAAATGTTTGTGTATCGATGTGTCCCAATTAAGCGGAATTGACTGTGTGTATTACAATAGTACTCCTAGGTTGCACCTTTGAAGATGAGAGTTAGTATATACAATATATTATTTATGCTTGTAGTTAATTACAATACGCAAGTTGGTCAAGGAAATAGTCTTCCCGTGCACATACATGTTCGTTTGTACCATGTTTTGTGTGATACATTTTACATTTTGTCGTCACTCGTCACCTCATTTGGATGAGGTTCTAAATGACTCTTATTTTCAAAAATTACCTGTGAATGCCAAACCATTTTTCTTGCTCATTTCTATTACCAACTTTTTTTTAAATCTCTGTTGTATTTCTGTACATACTTGTACGACGAAGTTCTAGCATCAAGTTTTTAAAGCCTCCAATTATTTTACATGGTTCTAACTTCATTTTGAACCTTAAGACTTCGCTTTTCGGCCCATACAAAAAGAACGCCCGGGAAAAAAACACTTGTCTACATCGAAAATTGCACAAAATGAATATATTTTTTATACTGCCTTCTAGAGGGTGAAAACTATGTCGGTATGTTTTCGAATTTTCGATGCGTTTCGTATTAACGTAAACATTCACTGTCAAACATGTACGATTTATCAATAAATATTATTTAAGGAAAAACTGCTGCTGACTCAACTCTCATAAAGAATTATAAAATTATAAAAACTACCGACGTAGCTTCTTCTTTCTAAAAAATATATATTTTTAAAATTTCAATTTCGTGAAAGTTTCGGTGTAGAAAAGTGTATTCTCCATAAACCCCTTTTCGAGCGATTTCTGTAGGTAAATTTGAGCGTTGTCTCATTCGCACATTTCGCATTCGCATGTATTGTAAGTGTGCGTGAGCTTATTGTGAGCGGGACAGAATGACAGACGCGGGCGTTCCGCGTGTCGTTCAAAGTCTAGCCTCTTAAACAATTGCCATTTTGTTTGTATCTGACAGTTGATCGTTGTTACGAGGTGCGGTTTAGTTCTTCGTAGTTGGATAAGGTTCTAACTTAGCCTTACCATGTTTTGAGACTCGTAGTTCTCTCTCTTTAATCTAATGACAATTTATGATTTTGAGGTTACATCTTATGTAAAGTATTTTAGTTTTACACATTCGGGAAAGTATTTATATATGACTTAGCCCTATCTTGGAATGGCATTAGGAAATGTAGTTAAAACTGTATGCAATTACGCCCTACCTAGTTGCATATGGTTTTATTTACACATTCAGGTATGTTCTAAAATGATAAGCGTACGTCCTGTTTGAACATTTTCCTTAAAAATAGATTAAACAAAAGTATTCCACACAAGATTCAACCTCAAATTCAAAATACGTTAAATAGATTATGATAAATCTTCGTTCCAAACTTTGACACCTCGTATGTAAGATCTAGTAGTATAATTGAGCATTGGGGAATACGTTATTATATTACATAGTATATATTAAAGTAACCATATATAAGTAATGTAAATTGATCATCTGTAAGTAGCCTAACCACAGTTTGAGAATGCATTCAAAAGGCGAAACAGCTATCATTCGTAATAATAATTACACCGCAGAAATTGTTCATAAATAAACTTTATTTATATAATTTGAATAATAATACGTAGTATTGAATGTAGAGCGTTCTATAAATCAAACTTGTTAACAATAAACAAAACACAGTCAAACGTGGCTTTTGCCCACTTTTGGAACGGTGCGACCTTGTAGCAGTTTTTTTTTTACTGCTGACCATTGCTATCTAAAAGTTAAATTCCTCTGCCATCATCCTACAACCCAAAGGTCATACATGTTTGCAAAAGCTTAAAATTTTAGAGCGTGAAAAGCTTACGAATGTTTCATAACAAAACACGGTCAAACGTGGCATTTGTCCACTCCTGGGAAAAGTGCGACCTTTTTAGGTGTACTTTGTATTTTTCCCTTTCACGCCTTAGCACCTCGCTGCTTCGCCACGTGCACGCTTTCAATTTGCCCTGTCCTCGTGGTCCGCCGCCTCGCTCCCGCCCCGCCCCTTGGCCGCTGCGCCGCGGAAACTGAAATATCTCCCGTCACCGCTAACACGAGAAACATTATGTTTTACCTGAAATACCGACTCGCTTGCCTCTGCGTTCAAATCGAGCCTAGACTAAACTATTGAGGGTTTGTATGCTTGTTAGTAAGAGGATCAAAAACTCGAGGATGGTTAATATGAATTTTAATAACGAACAAAACTGCAGTGACACTTCATAATTGAAGATAATATTTTTTGCATTTCTTGGGCATCTATGTAACAATTTCTAGATATTTTATTTTGAAGAGTTTTGCTCTCCGGGTACATTTGTTACTTAAATTTAGATTTTTCTGCTACCGGTTTCGACACATCCGAGTCATTTTTAAATTTGCTGGTGAATGACACGGATGTGTCGAAACCGGTAGCAGAAAAATCAAAATTTTAGTAACATATACGAGACAATATACTCGTACATGGAAAGTAATACTCAAAACAAAATTTTAAGACAAGATGTCTGTCAATTTTTAAACTTTTTATTTCGGTGGAGGAATACGAAACATAACAGAAATTGTTTAAACCGTAACTCATCGTAAGATTGGCCTTGTATTTTGTATATGTATAAACAAATATTACGCCATGGTAAATAGAAGTTTTTGAACTTAAAATTGCTTTAATATAATATTTCTTTCTCCGCTTTCTCTATAATGTGTTTTATATTTTATTTTTCTTATTATTATTTCTGTTATTTCACTAGTAGCATCTCCACCTAGTAACAAATAAACCTTGATTTACACATGCTGTGAACATTTATTGAAGTTTACACATCTATGCCAATTTCAATAATGTAATAATTGTTAACAATTTGTAAATATAATATATTACATAGTTTTTGATTCCGCGGAATTATTGTAATGTGTCCCTTTCCGAACTGTATCATACTTCGACTGAGAACTAGCAACATTATCTTCATTTTTTTAACGCATATTTTATTGGCTGCGTTAGCTCAGGGATTGGAGCATCTGTCCGTAAACCGAAGGTCCTGGGTTCAAGTCCCAGATGTGGCCCGAACTTTTTATGATTTTTCTATTCCAGATTTAGATTTATTTTCGCCAATATTGTCATCATTAATGAAAGTGTTATAATTTTTGGTTTTTACCTATTAAGTTAAAAATAAAAATTGTTTTTATTTTATATTTGAAATTTTTATTTCTTATGGTTAATTTTGAAGTAAAGTCAGTTTTTGGTTTTTTTTAAGAGTCTTCTTAGCTAAGATGAAATTTTTATCCTACAATTGTAATATGACGGGTGTGAGCTAGTAATAAAAATGCACTACGAACTACACACCGCACTGCAGTGTAAATATAAACATTGAATATAGAATTTATATTACTATTTTTTTAGCAATCCCACGTGGTATAAATTTTCACCAGTCACTAATGTTAGGTGGTTGCTTTTTATTACATCCTTCACAGTTTTATGATCTTGCTGTACTCTTATTTCCTGTGGTTTTTGAAAGGTGTGTCAGAACCTCACGAAATAAATCACATTTCCTTTTAGTTAAAGAAGTTTCTCGAAAATATGTAGAATAATACCCTAGCAATATTTCTAAGTTCAAAGAGCCCTTACTTCAAAGTGACCATCGCGGGACGTAAGTGTGAGTGGAAATGAAATGGAAAACAAATATTTCAAATACCATTATGCCAAAGGAAAAGTTGCTAACTTGACGCCTGTTTAATTCTATGAAAAACGTCTTTGTCGAGTCAGAAGAATTTCTTTTGTTTTCCTTTTCCAGTTAAATTTTCATATTAAAATTATTCCTTTCAAAGGAACGCTTACGAAAACTATCATCCTTAAAAAATCTATTTTAAAACTTTTCCTTTGTTGATGTTTGTAATTAATGAATTTAATAAAAACTTTTTGTTAGAAGAAATACGGTGTAACTTGAACTTAAAGATATTACTTCAAGATTTTCTCTCTAATTTTATTTATGCAGATCAGGGACGTACCTGACTTTTTAACCAGCGATTTCTAGCATTATTTTGAGTAGTAAATTAAATTTTGGTGTCGGGTGACTTTTTTTAAAATGTTTATTTAATTTTTTCCAACAAATAATTTAATTCAAAAATTGACTTTTTTCATCCATGACATGTCATCACTAGTCACTCAACCGCTCAACCCCTTACTTTCCATCTCCTTCTCCTCTCCATTACCTTCAACATCGACATACCCCTACCGGGGATGCCATGGTCTCATTGGTTCCAGGCGGGAGCAGTTGGGACTCCTGTGCGGTAAAAAAAACAGTCTCAACTTCTTCCAACCATCTGAAGAGACTGCGGCATCTTCAATCGGTATATTTTGAGAAGCGAAGGTAGTGGGGAGTGCAAGGACACGTAGGAAGTCTTTGATAATAGATTTGATGATGAAATGGATGCCCACTGATTGAAGGGCCATAAACCGCCATTATTTCCCTTTATTTGTATACAAGATTTAACAAATTCTATAATTACTCGTATATATTTTGGAAGGCGGGAATGGGTACCGCCGCCCCGGGAACCATTTATTGGATAACCAACACCTCTGCCATAGGTCACCCCAAGTGGTTCGCTACGTTTGGTGACTTAGCAGGGGTGCCCGGGTTCATGGGGTAAGGTTTATCTAGGTCTTGGCGGCGGATGATCTAGACACACTGAACCCCAGATTCCTACCCAATCCTCATACTTTTTTCCTTCCCATAACTTCCTCTCCTTAAAAATACCCTCCACACAGCATCACCAAAGATGACATAGGCCCTGGGGGAAATTATTTTCCTCAGGGCCTCCTGTGTGGACCAAATTTAAAAAAAAATAAAAAAATATTACAACATATTTAAGATGCAATATATATATTTTTAAACAGCTCTAGAAACATTCACCGCGATAAATTATCTTATAAATTCAAAGCACACAATTCACCGCGGAAAACTTTCCGCATATAAAAGATAAAATAATACTGGTGGCTGGTACTAATTCATAATACATTAACAGACGTTATTCCCGACTTTTCGATCGATCAAAGTCTCAGATCAACTAAGTGATTTGTTTACTAACGCTCGATTCGCCTGTTGGTAGAAGGGCTGCGCTGAAAAGATCGTATTTTTGCTTTGAGGAGTGTTTATTGGGCACAACGGCCGTAATAGTAACAAGTTAATCTAACCTAACAGAACTGTAATTTGATTTCCTTTAATACTTTGCTCTTATTAGTGCTAAATTATTTCAGTAAGAAAAAAAAAATGGAAAACAGTTTTCACCGCGGTGAAAACCTGTGATGTCCGCAGTGTAAGAATGGGTTGTTTAAAAAATTTGAACAATTCATTGAATTTTCGTTGTTTGTTTTTGGGGTGTTATGCCGTGTTGCGCTACCTCCTTCTTTAGCCGACGTTTCGGACAGCGTTGCAGTGTCCATCATCAGGGCAGATCCGGATCATCGTATCGGACATCGTCGGATCTGCCGCAACGCTGTCCGAAACGTCGGCTAAAGAAGGAGGTAGCGCAACACGGCATAACTCCCCAAAAACCAACAACGAAAATGCTTTTGGCCGTGAAAATCTAAAAACGTATCCAATTCGTTGAATATTTGAAGGCAATTTTCACGTTCTGTGAAAGTTCTATGATTATTTCAGTTTTATGAAGAAACTGACCTTTAAGGATATTATATTAACAGAACTTGAATAGAACTTACACAGAACGTTAAAATTAACTAAATATTTGATAAATTGTACAATTTAAAAAAAAAACCTATCCTAAGGATGTAATTTTCCTGATCCCCTTTAAAACGTACGTTTATCGAAAACTTCAAAAAATAAACTTCGAAAAGCTCAAAACCACAACTAATATATATATAAGATTAGGTAAAAATATTAGAATATTTTCTTATTTATTCTTCACAGTAGATTCTTCCTAAGCTTTTCCGTGTGAGCCTTCTTTGTCCCCACATAATCTCCACCCCTCCCCCACCCCATCCCCCCACAGTCCTGTCGCTAGGTGGCGTTATATTCTAACCCGCTTTCATCATGGAGTGTGCCCGGCATGCATTTTGTACGGGAACAGTAAATACTCGTACGTACCTCCTTTGCAACATGCTGCCCGGGCTACTTCGCCTTCAAAGTGGTTGCACCTACCGCAAATATCTTGTATTACAAAGATCTGTGTGTCACATAGATGTTTAAACAAAGGTTTCTAAAACATTTGTTCTGTGTCCCCTTTTTAATGACACTCTTTAAATCGATTTTTATCGTTTAACATCTGGCGAGTAATTATATTAAGAGCAAGAAATTTGAATAATAAAGTATTTTTCCAAACTGTTGTCACTGTCGATGTAAACCCCAGAATACTGAGCGATAGGGAAAATTACACATCAAGCTGATAATACCTAAATAAAATTTTCAAAATCGAAGTTTTGTATTCCCCATTTTTCTTCTCCAAAACTGGACCGATTTTTATTTTATTTTTTTTACCAACTATGTTAGAAGAAAATATTCGATGTCTGTACGTTTTGCCTTTTTTTAAATACATAGTTTAGTGTGTGTATTGAACCTCTGTTGATGGCTTTCTAACCAGGCAAACAACTTGCAGGGTCCTAACTCCTAGTGACCGATATCTATATTTATTAAAAAATATATTTGCACTAGTGTCAAATTGGGAAATACGTTTGTATGGTCCAAACGCCGCACGCCGCCCGGTTTCCTCTCGATAAATATATTCTTAGAGTTGTTCCAATGTAGGTATGATAAATCGGTTCGTTAAAAATTCTAGTAGAATAGATTCGAGTCGTGTTTATTTTATACATGATGTTGAGTGAAGGTATTAAGAATATAGGTGATGACAACTGTGACAGGTCACTCTTCACTATTGAATCTTCACTCTTCACTCTTCCCTCTTCACTCTTCACTCTTCACTCTACACTTTTCAATCTTCACTATTCACTCTTCACTCTTTACTGTTAACTGTTCACTCTTCCTATTTACTTTTTTCATTGTTTTTATTTCTTGCTAGAGCAATCCCGATGAGTTACAAAACTCATTTTAGGACAGGAGGAACTTACAATTCATAGGTAGGAGGTAGTAGTTACAAAGGTATTTTGATATCATAAAATAAGTTTTACATTCAGTACAGCATAAAAATAAAGACAGGTTAAGTAGAACAAACAACAAGAGAAAACAAGTAAAGAGAGGGAAAAACTGATACGAGTATATAAGATAGAACAAAAAATGACAAGACGATTACATATTTTCATTTTTAAATGTAGTTAAAAAATATTCTTTTAAAGCATTGCTTTGCAATTTTTTATTATGCTGGATGTTTTTGTACATATCTGGAAGCGAATTATATAGTGTATAGGCAATATAGTTCAGAGATTTTATCCCATATTTTGTGGTGTGTGTTTGAGGAATGCGGATTTTATTGTTATTTCGAGAATTGTGGTTGTGGATGTCTTGATTGTAAATTGGCTTGGTGTTAGTATGAGTTGATTGTTGGGTAATTTGTAGGATGGTGCTTGTGATTTTTTCTTTGTTACTTTTTTTGTTGTACTACTCATATATATATTTTTTTGACCATCTGTATAATTATTGTGATTTACTCTGCTAAGTTCAAAATCCTTTTAACATAAATTATACTAGGCCTATCGTCTTCATTGTACAACCTTTCTCAACCCAATTTCCTCTCGCCTCACCACTTATCCCACCCTTGTTTAACTTAGCCCCACTGCCTCTGCTTGAGAGGTTGTGTGGTGATAATCTTCATAATTATCTGTTATGGGTTGTATTTTCACGTCAACATTTTATGTCAAAATTGATTGGAATCCATTAAAGTAAGCATAATGATTATACTAAGTATATTAAATACGCCATACCGTATTCTTTTTCACCATTTTATTAATGAACAACCATACATTACGATGCGCAGCACACCCCACATAGACGTGCACGCGACCTCCGTATCCAAAGTAAAGTCCTAACCACTTCATCAAAACTGACGGCCAAAACCTGTGCGATGTGTATTTACATCACGAAGTGCCATAAATTAAATCCTGAAATCTCCACTGCAGTAAACACTGTCCATATTGTTTCCATGTGAATTCCCAGAAGGACTCTCTCCACCACCCCCATCCTTTGCAATCCCACCCACACAGCCTCCGTCACATCCCCGCGGATAAAAGGCCACGCTCCTTTGAATCCATTCTCCTTGCAGAAATATAATATTCATCTTTTACTTTGGAGAACGCTACCGATTTCTTCGTCTTTCCTCCCTCGCCTGTAATAGCATTGTTTGTTTTCTCTTTGTATGGAAATTGTAAGGAGGAGATGGAATGTTTAAACTTTTCAAATGAAAATCGCTCGAAATTCTTTTCTTTTTAAAAAATCTTATGTTATTTTAAATATGTTTATGCTTGTTTGGTGTGCCTAGGTGTGTTTGTATTTCTTTTAAATTTCGCGATTTTTCGAATGGATTTTAAAACATAAGTATTTGCAACTTTTTTATTCAAATACTTTAGCGACGAAACACTAAAAGGTATCTAATAATATATCGGAATGGTTTTCAACGTAGACCCAACCTAATTACTACCAACCAAGGATTGCCTCCGTGGTCGAGGGTAAGTTTCTCGACCAGCAATCCGGAGGACGCGGGTTTAAATCAATAACAAAATGATTAATTTGTGTTATTTCTCAATTTTATTAATAAAAAATAATATACAGCATATTTGCGAAACGTTCCTGATTGGAAGATACTCTTAGTGTTAGACTAGCATTGCCCTGGTATAAAACCACCATTCAATGATCTGAATAGCCAGGTAATTCCCCATCTTCCACTTCCTATCTACTTCCCCTCCCCACTACTGTCAGCCTCACAAGATACCCCAATTGGTGATACCCTAATCTCACTGACTCCAGACGGGTCATGGTGGAGTTACACTTGTAAGGCGTGTTGTGTCGTGATGTTCTCTGCCGTGATGGCTAGCGTTCACATCTATAAGTTGTGTTCTGACGCCTTATGACGATATTTTAAAGCAATACACCATGTCGTACGTACACACTAGTCAAGACGCGGCCGTCCCCGCGCCTCTGACCTTCACCTCTCTGTCGAAAATCGAGATCGCTTCTGACGCATCACGTCAGATCGCATCATGACAGAACACAACAGATTAATATTATCGTCACCATACTAAATGTATGAAACTGATACCGTTATGACGCGTCACGTCACGTCACGACAGACAAGTATAATTCCACCATCAGTTGGGACTCTTGATGCAATACATCCTGAAATCAGTTTCTATTTTCTATGGATCATCTACCTAGGATGGGAACTGCAAGGCTGCCAAAAGTTGAATCGGGAAGGAAAAGCTCAAAACGCATAAAATTTAATTAAACATATTTGTTTTATGGGAAACTTGTGTATTTATAAGGTTGTAAATTCGATCTTATTACTTTTTACTTATTTATATTACGCATTACAGTCATAATAATTCAAATCTTAAGAAGAGAATGAAATTTTTTGAAAAAAGTTTCCTTACGTAACGAACACTCTCGAAAGGTGAGCTCTGGCACCATGAACCACAGCTATTTCTGTCAAGCCCAGAAGCTAAGATGCTTTGAAATATAATTTTCTGTCAAACTAAAAGAACAGAAGCAATATTTTTTTTAATGTCGGTTGATTTATTCAAATTGTTATCTACTAGATTTCAGAACACAAATGCAAGGTTTTGAAAATAATTTGTTTGATCTAGTGTTTTGCGGGTGGGTACATATCCTGTGACCTAGTTATGGAGCCGGTATGCAGAACTGCAGCAGCTAAATGAGGATAGTCGTTACGAAGCGTCTTGCACGCGGTCTCAATAATTCATGAGCTGCAAACACCAATAAACGGTCCGAACTAGACACGTACACAGTAGACAGGCGTGCTGTAGACGTTGTGGACATAAGATATAGACGCAAGACACGCGACTGCCTAAACATCCCTATCGAACACAAACAGATGTACATATAATGTACATTACGTGTTTTGGTTAATATTAATGATATTTGTTTTTGTTGATATGCACATAAACAGTGATACAAGCAAGCAAACCGGTAAATTTAAATCACATGATGAAATAAATCGCTAAAAAAAGATTGTATCTTGTAATGTCTCTTGTGTCCTCTGTAGTACTGGGACCAGTATTTATACAATTTTATTTTTTTTTACATTTTATGGTATAATACAGTAATGTTGGCCTCACTGGGTTGCTTACCCGTGCTGAGGCATTTACCTTGTGCTACATGTATTCTCCAAGTACTACATGTTGCTTATTTACCCCTCGGGTTAATTTGAAATAACTCGTACAGGTCTCATAGAAATAGTTATATCTCCCTTAGTAGCGTGGTTAGAAATATGATTTAAACGGTTTTAGAAAAGAAAACCCCCCGTTTTATATTTAAATGTAAAAATTAACTGAAAAATAATTAAAATTTGCACCTTTATAAATCCAAATTTTGTATTATTATTATCATTATAAAGACAATCAAATTCTGCAGGGTGTAGTTGTGATGTGAGTGAAGTGTGTACATAAAATAAATAGTTATTAACGTTATCTCGGATGTTGTACCATTTTTTCATCTCCTGTGTAGTCCATGTTCTGCGGGCTGCGGTTACTGCTAGTGTGGCTGCTCTGCTGTCCGTGTTCGTCTTGATGTTGATGTAGTTGGCTATAAGGCCTCGTTTCTTGCACTCCCGATTGAACCACAGGTGTTGTGAAGCCATCCGTCGTTTAAGAATGAGTTTCTCAAATTTCTTAAGAGGCTGGACTCTGCACCACATACGGAACATTTAGGTATTTCATTGTCTGTCATTATGTCCCGCTCACACACACTTACGATACGTGCGAGTGGGACAACTACCGCAATCTCTCATATTTACCAACAGCAATCGCTCGAAAAGGGGTTTCGGGAGAAAACATTTTCTACACCCAAACTTTCACGAAATTGTAATTTAAAAACAAAAATATGTTTTCGAAAAAAGAAGCTATGTTGGTATGTTTATATAATTTTGTAGTTATTTTTGAGAATTGAGTTAGCAGCACTTTTTCCTTAAATAATATTTTCAGATAAATTAGACATGTTTTACAGTGAATGTTTACGTTAAATCGAAACGCATCGAAAATTAAAAAAAACATCCCGATATAGCTTTCACACTCTAGAAGGCAATATAAAAAAATATATATGCATTTCGGGCAATTTTCGATATAGAAAAGTGTTTTTTCCCGGGCGTCTTTTTTGTATGGTCCGAAAAGCGAAGTCTATCGTCTTGCGGTTAAACTTTTCAAGAGTCTTCGCTTTTTAGCTAACATGCAATTAACAATCCTACAATTTTAATATCTCGTGATTTTTCATTGGGTCTGCGCTATTTCACAATTATTGATAAGCAGTCAGTAATATCTTCTATTTAAAAAAATAGAAAAAATAAAAGTAGCCCCATCGAAGATTAGAATAATTTAGTTCCTCGAAATCTTTTTTCATTCGTTGGATTTATGGGGAATCGTAAATGTTCTTTGTGATATCTTTTCAGTATAAACTTTTAATAGCCTGTCATAATGTCCAATCATAAAACCATTCGTCTTCGGAGTTGACCTTATCGACTTATCACTGGAGGATGGGTATAATAAATTCGCAAAAAAGCAAAACGCATAACCTGTGAATTCATACAATCAAAAGATAAAATTATTAGAACTTAAATATAATAATTTTTAACGAGTTCAATATCCTAATTGCCGTGTAAAAATAATATGCAAAAGTTGAAATTTTAATATTTTTAATCAATGAAAAAAAAATTGATTGTCGGTGCGTGAAGTGAAGTCCTACGTAAAATTATTCAAGTTCAATCTCAAATTAATTTAGAAATTTTCAAAATTTCAACTGATTTTATGAACTCCGACAAGCGATAGATACCTACCTATAATCAGAAAGTGTATTCATATTATTAATTAAGTAATAATTTTTGACAGATTTTGTGATTTTTCAAGTTTACTAACGGTGTTCTGGTTGATTAGGCAGACATCTCCGAAAAATTGAAATTTGAGTTGAGTATGCAGTTATATGTAAAAGTGTACCCTCTATCTGGTACAATACTGAGATTACTCATATATACCACCAAATCAATTATAATGCAGAAAAAAATTGTAGTTAATTGAACAAAAAGTTTTTTTGGTATATTTCAAAATGTAATATTTATGTACCGGACCGTTCTGCCTCCCTGCATTATTTTATGGCATATTTAATAATTAATGAAGACAATATCAGCGAAACTATCTAAAATCTATATATCGATCTAAAATCTGAAACAGAAAGATCAGAAAAAGATACGGTCACATTTGGGACGACTCAGTTGGTAGGGTTCCACCCCGGCTAGGCGTAGGTCCTGGGTTCGTGTCCTAGATGTGGCCGTATTTTTTTCTGATTTTTCTGTTACAGATTTTCGAATGAGTTTTGCTAATATTATCTTTATTAATTGAAATATTACAATTTAAGGTTTTTTCGCATAAAGTTAATTTTTTTTTTAAATGCATATTTAATTCGTGTAAATAATATTTGGTGAATGCAGGTAACTCCATTAATGGAGGATTGAACGCCGTTGGAGCCAACAAAAAGGTGTCCACAGAAGCGAAGCTAGCAGTCCACAATGGAGTACTGGTACCTACCCTGATGTATGGCAGTGAAGCATGGAACTG
Organism: Limnephilus auricula; assembly: GCA_951813805.1. NCBI lineage: Eukaryota > Metazoa > Arthropoda > Insecta > Trichoptera > Limnephilidae > Limnephilus > Limnephilus auricula. The sequence continues at coordinate 30,960,714 of OX638400.1, forward strand.
GCAGAGAAAGTATGAAAGTAGACTGAATGCTGTAGAAATGAGATTACTGAGGCGTATGTGTGGTAAAACCATGTATGATCGTGTGAGGAATGTGGAGATCCGAAAAGAATGCAAGGCTGATGTGAGCGTAATAAATAAGATTAAGATTGGGACGCTTAGATGGTTTGGGCATGTTGAGCGAATGAATGAAGAAAAGAGAATTTATGACGCGAATGTGAATGGTAGAAGAAGCCGAGGACGCCCAAGGAAGACGTGGCACGATCAAGTAAATCAGATACTTGAGTCGGGCCATGCCAAGAGTCAGAATAATAGAATAGTATGTATGAGAAGCTGTATGAATGTGAATGAGGCAAGGAGTGTGTGCCAAGACCGAGTTGTTTGGCGGTCCGTTCTCTCTGCCTACCCCTGCGGGGAAACGGCGTGATGGTTAGTTAGTTAGTTAGATTTATGGAGATCATTCGTATTTTGCTTTCATCTTTATCTCAAAACTTAGTATTTGGAGATGTCCGACTGATGAACAGGACGATCGGTGCATTTGTTTTTGAAAGGCAATGATCTTTAGACAATTTTTTTATAAATACTTTCAGCTTCACAAATCTTACGATTTTATAAAATCCCGTAATTTTTGACTTGTCTGCGCTAGTAAAAAATAATTATATACAAAATATGTAAGAGTTGTTCACTGTGAAGTAACCGCGATGTCAAGTGTCGAGTGTTGCAGGGCTGTTCAACCCCCGCCCCCTTCACCCCGTCAAGGGATGTTCTGCGGCCCACTTAATTTTATCTTGAGCGCGTTCTATTCATAATAATTTCTCATCTCTGGAGTTATTCTTTCATACCTGATGTGATTAGGGTGGGGCGCTTTCGTTTTTGTAATAATTTCCCTGAAATAATTTCAGCCACTTCAGCCCCGAGCGAGCGGTAAGTACCCCGATATACCCCTCTATGGTTCCGCTACTGAGAGCTCCGTTGTAACTGCCCTGTTTGTTGCACGAGTCGTTTATGAGAAAGAAAGAGAGGTTACGACGGACATATCATCGGTGTGCCCAAGGAATTACTACACCACAGAAATGGGTTCACTGTTTTTTTGGCCAATCGTTGTGCGTATTTTCTGGCGACGACGGTTAAAATATTATTTTTAAGTAGACTTTTAAGTCTTTTTTAAATGTGGCAGTGAATTATTTTTTTCTTGTGTTTTTATTTCATTTTCCAAGAACGATAAGGGTTGTTGCTTAGAGGCCTTAATAATGTTGTATTTTTTATCCATTTAATATGTTTGTTATTTTTGAGTTTTGAATATTTGTTCCTTTAATGGTAGAAAAATATTTCCTATTGTAGGTATACGAATATGCGTGAAAAATCGTGGGATGTTATTATAATTGTAGAATATTTGAAGCTGGAATCATTTGTAAAATAAATATTTACTTCATAAAAACAAACAAACAAACACATCAAGAGTTTGTGAGGCGGGAATGGGTACCGCCTCCCGGGAACCAAATTTTGGATAACCAACACCTCTGCCATAGGTCACCCCAAATGGTTCGCTACGTTTGGTGACTTAGCAGGGGTGCCTGGGTTCATGGGGTAGGGTTTGTCTAGGTCTTGGCAGCGGATGATCTAGATACACTGAACCCCAGATTCCTACCCAACCCTCATACCCTTTTCCTCTCCGTCCTTTCCTTAAAAATACCCTCCACACAGCATCCCCAAAGATGACATAGGCCCTGAGGGAAATTATTTTCCTCAGGGCCTCCTGTGTGGACCTAATGTAAAAAAAAAATTATCAATTTTAGAGACTATCAAAAAATTACCTTTCGAATGAATACTGTTAGTAACTTGAAACATTACGTCATCTGCTGAAGGTTTAAACAAAAGGAATACACATTTCGAATATAAAATTATTATGTAATTAATTAGAATAATATTGTTTTGGAATCTAGTTTATCACTTATTTGAATTGTTCCCAAAATTAGTTTCAATTTTGAAAATGAAGCTTTAATTCAAAAGAGATGTTCTAGAGTTGAAAAGGAGTTATTTACAGATACAACTGGAATTAGTAATATGAGTGTTTGATCTATGTTACCGCACGAGCTTTGTAACTGCCCGAATCCTATGGGACTCTATGCAAGGGAAAGACAAGGTTATTAAGTAACTATCTATTTACCTAGCCTTTCCAAGCGAAGTATCGATTCTTAATGATACTGACTAAACTCGTAATCTATGGTCATTTATCAATCACGGTCTAACAAATAGTAACGCAATATTTTTATAATTCAGATTGATTAGCGATTGCTTTTTGTAGGATTACCTAAATTATAGAGTGTACGATTTAATAAAAACAACTTAGATATCGCAAAAACTCTTGTTTGGGGGAAGCATATGACTCCCTTCGGAACGGGAGTGTTAATTATATTTTTCCTAGTACTTTTTTCTTTATAAGTCGTAGGGAGTATGAACATAATTATATGTACAGCTTTGATACTTAACATTTATCTGGCAAATGCCCAAAACATCAGAGTGACCGTTTATATCTCATCAAAAGTTTTCATCATTTTTTTTATCTTAGCATTTTCATCAGAAAACATCTTATCCTTTACTGTAATCGCGTCCTTCTGTAGGAATTCGGCTGTAAAACTAGATGTCATGTTGTTGAATTCCATTCCACTGACTCTCGGCACCCTCAAGGGGTGGACTTTTCACCTCCTCATGCCTCTTCTCCATCTCCTTCCCCTCCCCCGTTGCTGATTTGAAATTACTCCTCAAAATCGGTTATCCTGGCGGGAAATTGCGAAGAGTGATGGTGTAATTTGATGATTAGTTTTTGGTTTAATCTGAAAAAATCGTGGTTTTATTTTCATGAAAATAAATTCTCAACACTTGTAAACCATGTTTTTATAATAAATATGTAAAACCTAAACAAAGTGAATTAGCAGACAAACTCACTTTTTTATACCTATATTTGTATACATAAATACCAGCGTATATGTATTTCGCACATACGACTCGTTCTTGAGTTCAACAGCAGGGCTGTGAAATGATGTGTCGGCCTCTGTGTTTCCTTCCTCCTGTGTGGAGTTAATGTACGAAAAAGTAAAATTGAAAATAAATAAAAAATCAGAACAAGTTATTTTTTGGCCATTTAAATAATATTTTTAGTGAACAGACCAATATTTATTTTTCCATCACATTCCTCCATACACGGTCTAATAATTGTTGTAGATTTAAACACAACATTTCTTAAGCCAAATTTACATTACGCAACTATTTGCGCACAAATTGTTTCATGACATTATTGTCAGTGCTAGTTTCAAGTGTAAACATACAATTTTAACATGCATGCATTGGTTGGAAGCCACCAAATTAGAATCGCGGTAACGCGAAATTACGGCACCTCTAGTGGTATGCAACTATGTGCGTAGTGATGCAATTTCAGTATTTCAGCTGAGCAAACATGTGTGTTCCTTGTAACCGTGCGTGAGATGTACAGTAACATTGTGTATTTCAAAAAAAAAGCTTTCATATTGATGGTGCCATGGTTGATGCGATGTTGAATGTTGCACGACACTAAATTTCCTCCAACTTTTTTTTGTGCAATTATTTGGAACATGCATGCAACTAGTTGCGTAATGTAAATCCGGCTTTAAAGATGATTTTATTTTTTATTTGCATTGCATGTGTGAGTTATTTTTTAAAAATATTTTAAACTTATGATAACTTTTTTAAAGTAAGTTTGAGTGCACATATAAATTTGAACTGTGACTATCAAATTCCCAATACCCGAGTTAATTCCTTACGCTATTAACCAAATTCACTTTCTTTGCCTCATTCACATTCATACATCTTCTCATACATACTCTTCTATTATTCTGACTCTTGACATGGCCCGACTCAAGTATCTGATTCACTAGATCGTGCCACGTCTTCCTTGGGCGTCCTCGGCTTCTTCTACCATTCACATTCGCGTCATTTTGCTGTCCGATGATATTTTATTTCAATCAAAAACAAAAAAAATATTTTTCCATCACAAGTCGCAACTGAGTAGTCGGGAATAGCCCAGCGAGTCACGAGATAAGCACTCCGTCTTACATGAGACGGAGCGCGTATCACGTGATTTCGTCGCAACGTGTTTTATTTGTTTTTAATAGAAACAAAAACATCATCCGACAGCAAAATGTTGTCTACTGTTTGTACTCCAAATTTGGATATTTTTTTAATGTGAATACCTCACAAGAGTCCCATCTGCTCCCGTCTGGAGCCAGTGAGACTATGGCATCCCCAATTGGGGTATGTTGTGAGGCTGATTTGGAGAGGAAGGTAGGGAAGTACCTGGTTGTTCAGATCTAGTCACTAAACACGGCTAAAGCCATTATTAAGCAACGTTTCATTTCTGAATGGTGGTCTAACACCAGTGCGATACTGAGAGTATCTTCCACTCTGGAACGTGCCGCAAATATACTATATATTATTTTTAATTAATAACTCAGGTACGGGACATACGTCATTCCTATGTCTACCTACGTTAAATTATCGTGAAAACAAGCTTATGTGTCCAAGCGGTTAATTAATTGTGAAATGACACAAATTAATCAAATGAGATTTATTTGCGCACGCCGGGTTCGAACCCGCGACCTTCGGAATGGGAGTCCAAAGACTTGCCCCCTGGACTACGCCGGCCGGCCGGAATGTAATATAGGAAATAACTGGGTAAAATCTTTCGGGTGTATAATGCAAAGATACGGTGCAGTTACACCCTGTATATTGAGTGTGCAAATTATCATCACATTCCCAACAAGAGAGCTAACTGCTTACACTATAAACTTCAGACAACTTTCTTTGAGTAATTTTCAATGCGCAACAAATAATTATTATTATCACATTCCACACGAGGGTTAATTGCTTACCCTATAAACTTAAATTGGCCCTCTTCGAGAGACATATAACAACTAACAACCCCTTGTTTTAATTATGAAAGCCTTCTGCGATAAACATAATTATTGTGATTAGCTCGTAATAAGTATCTTAGGGCCGTCTGTTTCAACGGTTGTTAGATTCAAAGTAAGAGTGAAAGCAATTGCTACAGTTAAATATCACAACAATGCGTTTTTCAATCAATTTAATCGCCCGTTTTTGTCACTTTTAACTTTTGCTTTTACTTTCCGAAAACCAGTAGTTACTATAGAATTACTCCGCCATTTTGACAGTTCTGTAGGAGGTAACCTAACCTAACGAACGAAATTTCGCGCTTCAACATTGATTAATAATCAATAATCATGATATAGAAGATGATGATTTTTTATGAACGTTTTGTCTTGCAGCGAAAAACAAAAACATTTCGACCCCACGGTAATGATATGGTTATTTGAGACGATCCCGAATGTTTGGTAATTTGAATTTTTGGTAAGTATGTGGAAATATCTCGTAAAATGTGTGATACATCAAATTAATCAAAGGAGGTATTACAACTATTGGAATTTAAATATTTTTTTCTATAATAGCATATTTTATAATAGGACGTCATTTATTTTTAAATATTTATACAAATATTTTTACAGCACAAAGCTGTCAAATATTTTGACAGTTGTTCTGGTTTTAAAATTTAATTTACGGTGTTGCCGCACCGAAAAATATTGTTGCGTTGCGTTTTACAACATAATTTCGAGGAATAATCTGCTTTTTAGACTGGCCACACTAACAGTAATTACTTTAGCAAAAGTACGCTTGAAACAGCGCGCGGTCTTATTTAACACCCTTGTTACTTTAATTCACTGTTAAATTTTAATTTCACGATTTAGCTTTCTGTTGAATCTAACGGTACAGCGGGGTCGTTTTGTCATATGATTGCTATCACCCCAACTACCCATGGCTCAGTCCTAATTTCCGCCTCCTTGGATCAAAGCCTTCTCCTACCCCATTGCTATCATTAAATTGGGGTGGTATATTAAGGGAAGCTTTTCTTGCCAAGCATCTTCCCTCACTTCACTTCATAAACAGGATTACCCTGTTATTGTTTACTGAATAAACGATTAAATTAAGAATATTAATAGGGTTAAGTGTTGAGTGCGGCTTTTACTTAAGGCGTTTGTTCTTAATTGTGAACCTATTTTTATGAAGATTTAATAATATTATATTTTATAAATATTTTTTTGTTTTTTATTTTGTAACCTAAGACGTCAAAATCAAACTTCGTAGGTACAGAGATTTTATGTATTGTTCAAAATTATTCTTTTTTTTTACGTTTGTGTTATATACCATATGTGTTATATAACTTTTGTGTTATATACAATACCTAAAGTAGCGACGCACCTGACTGTATATAGAAGTTACAGAGAGAGAGAGATAGACAAAGAGGGGTCATACGGGACGTCATAGTTATTGTAGTGTATATGAAAATGCATATAGTTTCAATTTCTCTCAACAGATGTCGTTAGGATAGGTAGTTTTAATGTGTCTCAACAGAGGTCAGTAAGTTGTACCATATGAAAGAAAAATAACCGTCGCCCGTTCGAGCCTAATATCCGAACGGTAATGAAGATTATTTTTAATTGATAAACTAATGTTTAAGACAAGATTTTTTTATGCATAGCACAAAGGGTAACAATTATTATAAGCACTAATTATTAGCCTGAAACACTCATCCATATTGAAAAAACCTCTGTACGCCGGGCGCCGTAGCTTAATGGTAGAGCTCTCGACCGGCAATCGAAGAGGTGCGGGTTCGAGTCCCGTCGGCGACATGTATCTTTTCTCGGGAGGTTTTTTCAATATGGATGAGTGTTTCAGGCTGGTAATGAAGATATTCAATTAATGGGTGGTATCTTCAGTGATCATTTCCTTTGCTCCAGATTAACACAATGCATCCTTTTGAATGGACCTTAAGTCCAGTGAAAGATAGAAACTCCCGATTATCAGAGTTGTATTGTTCATCAGAGAAAAAGTAATCTTTTCCGTCGATGACGAAAGTCCGACTTTTTTCTGGTAATACTGTACAATCTATACATTTTACATTTGTCAAAATATCTGTATCTAAAATAACTCCATCGTGGCTTTACAGTGAACATAATTAAAAGATATTTTTATTTAATGTGCTACATCTATTGACTTTTCTGCGAAGTGTGAATGTTTCTTTTTTTATTACTTAATGAGTATCCTTTTCTGATTTTTCTGATTAAAATTTGCAACCGAGAGTCGCTAACATTGTCTTCAGTGATTACAGCCATATATTTGAGGTTTTACTCATTAAGTTAAAATAAAAAAAATTATTCCGCTTAGACTTGCAGAAAAGTCAATAGACAATGCACATGAAATAAAAATTGATAAATTTATCCAAGGCAATATCTATATAGCATTTAGTTCAGGGAAAATCATACATAAAGAAAGCAACCAATTAAAATAAGAAGATAATGTCGATAGTTCTTAGTCGAAGTATGATAAAATATTTTTAAAATATATTTGTTTCAAATTGTGAATATAAACATACAAATTCTGCACGTTATAATTAAAATGTATAATAAACTAGCTGATACCCGGCATGCGTTGAATGACACTTAAATAAATAAATTGTTTCTCCCTTCGTGTCATTTCCCATTCGTCCCCTTCCCTTCCCGCATTTTCTTTTCACCTTCCTCGCGTTCCCCCTCCCCTCTCCCGCTGTCCCCTTTCTAGCGACCCCCCCCTCCCCTCACGCATTCCGCTTTCACCTTATCTGCCTTCCCCTCTCCCTCAAACCCCCTCCCGCGAAGCCCCTCCTTAATGTACCCTCCCGCTTACCCCTCCCGAGCCTTTTTTCCCTGCCGCTTAACTCCATCAAATACACTCATTTTTTCAACAACTCGCATGACCTATTTCTCTTTTTGTACGCAAAATTTCATAATGCCAGAGCTCACCAGTATATATATATAGATTTATTCACGGGTATGTTCACAACAATTCAAAAAAATTTAATAGCAATCGGATGAAATTTTAATCGCAATCGTGTGAATAGTATAGGACATAATTCCATAACGTTAAAGCTCACTATCCTATAACCATTCAGGGTATGCGCACATCATATTCCCAAAGTTTCAACGCAATCGGATGAACGGTATGGCCGCTCATAACATACGAACACACAAACAAACATTAATTTTTATATACGTTTTTAGATTTTCACGGCCAAAAGCATTTTCGTTGTTTGTTTTTGGGGTGTTATGCCGTGTTGTGCTACCTCCTTCTTTAGCCGACGTTTCGGACAGCGTTGCAGTGTCCATCATCAGGGCAGATCCGTCGATGGATCACATCGACGGATCTGCCGGATCTGCCCTGATGATGGACACTGCAACGCTGTCCGAAACGTCGGCTAAAGAAGGAGGTAGCACAACACGGCATAACACCCCAAAAACAAACAACGAAAATTAATTTTTATATATTTAATTACTAAACTCAATTTATTTCCTTTGTCTGCAACAAACATTGTGTTCTTTCACATAAATGCTTTGATACATTTGCAGGGAAATTAATTTAAAAAGTGGATGAGCAAAACAGAAATGTCACGTCGCGGAGTAAATAACATGCAGATGACAAAAGAGTCCATTGCACACGATCCCGTTAGTTGTTCACTTACCTCAGCTGTTGTCCTATCCGCCAAGCACTCATATAAAATAGTTTTACAAAATTTTCTTGCCATCGACTATGCTTTTAATAATATGAACGTAGTTATTTTTTGGAAAGGTGGTTTATTACGAAATTATTTGTTTTTGTAAAAGTCAGATGTAGGATAAATAAAGGTTGGCGTAGATCAAATAAGCTCTAGAGATAACTTATTTATTTTTGCACAATATTTATTTAAATTTAAAAAAAATTGATAACTAAATACAGAAATTAGAAATTGGCAGAACAGTATAAAAAAAAATTATAAAGAAATACGTCTGATTTCTAAATGAATCAATTTTTTATTTAATTTATTATGTTTGCTCCACACAAAGGCCCGAAATTTCCCACAGGACCTTTTGTACATTAGCTCCACACGGGAAGCCCTGTGGAAAATAATTCCCTTCAGGGCTTATGTCATCTTTGGGGATGCTGTGCTGGGCTCATTTAGTCTTAACAGTCGCTTACAACGCTCATATCGCATCATAATCGTTAACCATAGAATACCGAAGAAAACTAGAAGTGCCTTCCATAAAGGTATGAATGGAAGTACATGTTCCATTTAGCACGTGCTCTATCTCACTTACACTGGTCTTGCATCGTAGATCTCCATCTAATTTGAATTTGGTAAACACAGTATCGTATTGAATTTTTAAGGCCTGATTGGCCAAATATTTGGATCAGGAAATACGCCCACACGGCATTTATTGTTATCTTCTCTATTATATAGTATTTACATGTGTTATCTCTCCTTCTATAGTGTTTACATATTTTATCTCTCTTTCTATAGTGTTTACATATGATATCTCTCTTTCTATAGTGTTTACATATGTTATCTCTCTCTATAGTGTATGTGTTATCTCTCTTTCTATAGTGTATACATTTATTATCTCTCTTTATATAGTGTTTATATAAATGTGTTATCTCTCTTTCTGTAATGTTTACATATGTTATCTCTATTTCTAAAGTGTTCACATATGTTTTCTCTCTTTCAAACCATCTTCACTAATCTGTCATTAATCATCACTGGTGGTCCGTTTGATAGATTCTTCTGTCTTAATAAAAGGATTGCAATCTTTAGAGCACAGGCGTCGTCGGGTGGGAATGCTATCCTTGTTCTACCGGTATTTCAATGAAAGATGTTCCGAGGAGTTTACGTCAGATCACTTCGGCACCGATGCACAGTTGGGATATACGCCAAAGAGATCGGCTCATTTCTATGACTGTTCTTTAGTTCAACAGCTCGGCTGTGGAACGATTTACCACCTTCTTAGTTTCTTCTTTTCTACCCAGGTTCACTCCTTCCTTTCCACAAAAAAAACCTTTCACACAGCATCCCCAAAGATGACATAGACCTCGAGGGAAATTATTTTCCTTTGGGTCTCTTGTCTTTTTGAACGCTTGTAAGGGAGCTATATACAATAATATCTATTTAAATGGAATCTTGTCTCTTTAATATCTCTCTACTGCCACCATGGATCGAACCACATTGCCCTTCTTAACAATATCGAGCAGTATACTGTTTTTTTACTTATGACGACAGAATAACACTTTCTTAATCTAAAAAATTCGAACACCTCAGCACACGTTCTCCTAATGAGGTGTTCACAAATCACCACTACTAACCTATATACATTCAGTTACTGATTATTAACATTCTTTATATTATATGAACTTATTATAATATATGTAATCTAAACTGCTGTAATCATTTGTAAGATGTAAGTTTGAGTCCAGAAATAAATAAATATGTTTCACCACGATTAAAACTCAAATCAACAAACGAGCGCAACATTTTGGACAACAACAAAATTGGCTTCGAGGATCAATAACTATCTAATCATGACATACTAACGACACTGCAGGCCAGTTTCAGTGTAACGCTATCCGGGCTCCGGTCCCCACGGGGCAAAAAGGGGGAACAACGAGCAATGGATGCATCCGTGACGGGCTCATTTCTCCGGCCATGGGAAGTAATGGGTCCAGTGAATGCCGATACTGGAACAGTGGCCCGGTGGAGAGGAGGAGTCCAGTGTTGCCAACTCAGCTCCTTTAGAGCTAGATCTGGCTCTAAATCGACGTCGTTGGTCCAAAAAAAAGTCATTTAGCTTCTTAGCTCGTTTTTCAGATATTTCAGCTCTTATTCACGTGAAATAATATTTGCAATAATATTCCAAAAATGCAACATTGGGACGAGGCCTTCCCAAAATAAGAGATTCTCTGAAGTCCTGCACAAGTAAACAGTTATTAAAAATGCTATGGTGGAAACATCGGTACAGGGACTTCGTGAAAAAATGAAATTCCCAAAAACTTTGATACAAATAACTTGCCTAGGCCGGCTATTGCGTATTGCATATTGCATTGCGTCTTGCGTCAGTCTCATTCGAATTCGAATGCGCTTTGCATGTACATATCATTAAGCTATACGTGATTATTTACCTGAACGTAATATTTTGCGCGATGGTACAGGAACTGGAACCGGATGATTACTTAGATTTTTTAGAGGACTAGTCGCAGTCTAACAAAAAAAATATTTAAAAAAAAACAATAAAAAAAATCCTGAAGACTTCGATGTTATCAAAAATAGTTATGTATTGAAAATTATAAAAATAAACAAGTGAGTGTTAAAAAAAAAGTTGTTCAAAAGCAGCCAACAGTCAAAAATTCTAAAGTCCCCCCCCCCCCCCCTGGGGGAGTTTGGAATTTTTCGTCATTTTCAAAAATTTTGCACCTCATGGCTCTTTTTTGGGTTTTGCCTAGCTCTACTTTAAAATTCGAGTTGGCAACACTAGAGGAGTTCTGTTTCCCCCCTCTTCCCTTCTCCCCCCGGGATGCCACTGGCCGCTTGCACTCTGTCTTGAGTGGAGTTTGCAATTATAATGCGGGGCAAGGTTGGACTCTACTTTCATCTATTTTCATGCAGGGAGGAAGCAATGTTAATGTAGTGCAATGTTATGCATTGTATTTCTGTCTTCGTGAAGGAAGGTGGAAATGTGGGGCAAGTTGATATTGCAATTATTATAATGGGAAAATCAGAAGGGTGATTCTATAACTTTTGCGACAGCGTAACGCATGTTAAATCGGTCGTATACGACACATTTTGACAGCTTCCTTAAATGCGGTATTCGGTATTGCGCTAACGAGCTAAATAATGCGCTTGTGTTAAGACACCAACTCTTAAAAGTAGTTACTATAACGCCAGAGTAACGACGCGTTTTGCAGCACAATCCTCGTTAAAAGATGTCAGTTACGGGAAAATTTGCGAATCGAATGTCATCGCATACAAACATCAAAATAATAATTACAAACGGATAATTATTTATGTAAATAGTTTTAATATCTAATAGATAGTCATTGTGTATTTAAGTAGGTAATTAATCCACACGACAGGCATAGACACGCCATTGAAAGCCAAAGAAAAGCACACAAATTTGACATCCGATTACGCACGACGGAAATCTCCCTATGTCTGAAAGATTTATCATTTATTCCTGAATTGTCTCGTTATGCTGTCTTAACGCAAAAGAAAACATAAAACATACAAAATCACTCTCCTGGTCACAATTTTTGTGTACTTTCTTGTAAGCAGGTGACAGTGTGGGGCAAGTGCAGAATGCAATTTTAATGTGGGGTAAGACTAAGCAATTCGTTTGTGTATTTTTCATGTAGGAAGGTGAAAATGTGTGGAAATTGAACACTGCTATTATAATACTGGGCAACAGTGTAAATTGTTTAGTTTTTTTTTATGTTATAAGGTGGCAATCTAGGACAAGCGTAGATTACATCTTTTTATAGAATGTGGGGCAATACTGAATAATATTTTTGTGTATTTTTAGAAGGTGGTAATGTGGAATAGAAACGACCCAGATTGCAATCATTTTGTTAGTCGAGGTTGGATTAAATTTTATTTAGGGAGGAATTTATTCCATTCGGGAGGCGGTAAGCGTCCTGGAAATCGTTCGTTGGATATACACCACCTCTGTCGTGGGTCCACAAATGCCAGCACATGTGCCTTTTCATACACCAATTATAATTAGATTGGTATTCATTACATCACTAATTATTTCAACGTTTGAATTCGAAAACGCGCCTCGAATTTAATGATTCGGGCACGTTTCACCGCGTAATTTGGTAGTACTTCGAAAACAGCCCTCTACCTCGATATCACTGAATAGAAAATCAGTAGAAGTTTGATCACTTCCAATTTAAAAGGATTGTGATAATAGTCATTATAATTATTATTATTGGATAATTTGTAGAGCGCCATTTTTGTGAAAAATCACCTCAGGGGCGATGTATAATTATTTTTCTTTCTTATAAAAATATTCGCAAAATATATAAAAACCACTCTTCTACTTGAAAACGAGCGTTTCTAGACCTTATTTGCCAAGCGATTTCTATTCCTATTACTTATATTCATGGCGATATAAGACACACTAACATACACATTTTTGGCTTGTGGCTTCCTCGTTGTCATCTAAAAAGACAGAACGGTAATCTATACTGCCAGACTGCCACATCTAAGTAATTCACACCAGCACAATTTAACGGTACTAAAACAATAATCTATTTCGTAATTCCAATATGTAAACAAAATATAATCATTGTAAATTAGTGGTTCTAACAAAGACATATTTTTTCATTTAATGTAAATTATATGTTGAAGAATAGAAATAAATTAATAAAACTAATTTTCTTTCTAATTCCAAGTGTTGCATACGTCGTTAATTATAATATGAAAGTAATGACAATACTGAAAGTAAATTCTCTTTTTTTAATCTTATGACAATTTTTTTAAACAGTTACATCGATGGCTATTTTCATTCATCCCCGATTCTTGTAGAAATGCGGCTTTTTCTTTCTTCAATGTGTCACGCGTTTGTCACTTAGAAAGCTTGAATTTTTTAAGCCATCTGGTTTATCTCCATTTCTCTGAACATAAAACGGCTTAAATCTTTTGAATTTTAAATAAATACGGTTAAAAGCGCGGCATTTTTTAATATTCATTCATTCTTTTTTTATATATTTTTCAAACTCGAGTAAATCAGAAAGTTCTTCGACCCGTGAGCAGGCCACATACAGCTCTCAGTGTGAGAAGCATGGATTTTACAAATTTATATCTTGCTATCCCCTACCGCTAATACGTCACCTTTGCAATTCCGCCTCTACCCCTCCCTCGCCCACATCCCTCCGTTGACCCACTAATTCGTGTCTTTCCCATACCTCTCCGATCCCGCGCCTATTCCCCTCCCGGATTATCTTTTCTCCCCCGCATTCCCTTCCCTTCGTTCCCCCTCCTGCAAACCCCCCTTCCTTCGTTCGCCTCCCCTCATGGATTTCCCTCCCCTTCTCCACTTTCCCTGAATGAATAACACACTTCTCACAGGTGTCCGTGTAAGACGCATGGATTTTCCAAATTTACCCACTACTATCTAATACCGATATGTCTCCTTTGCAATCCTTCCCTTTACTTCTCCCTCGTCCTCCACCCCTCCGTCACCCCTCCCCAGCGAGTCCTTTCCCCCTTGCACTCCCGTTCCCCTTCCGCATCCTTTTCCCCTCTCGCGTTCCCCTTCGACCTTCTCCGCCAGAAGGCGGGGAGAACCCCCACCGCGTCCCTCTTTCCCACGACCACACCTCCCGCGTTTCCCTCTCGCTCTTGCTTTCACCTTCCACATTCCCTTCCCGAATTTTCCCTCCCGAATTTCCCCTCCCCAATTTCCCCTCTCCCACTCCCCTTTCCTTCCCGCAGCTAAACTATATGAGATATATACATTTTTAAGGAAATTCGCGCTACTTATTATAAATTTGTTATACAAATTTCATAACGCCAAATCTTACTATTATATATAGGAACATTCGCCACAACTCACGAAAATTTCACCGCAAACGGACGAATGGTATGGGAAATAATTTTATAACCCTAGAGCTCACCACTATGTATATAAACCTTCGCGGGCATGCGCACGACAAATCACTAAAGTTTTATCGCGATCGGATGAATGCTTTAAATGGATAAACAAAGAAACATTCATTTTTATATAATTAGATTTAAGAAGGGGGATGTAACATCACTATTTTCATGTGTGCCACATCACTAGCTATAATTATTTACCTGCCTCGGAACAGACATTTAGTGAGGCAGGTAAAAGAAAACCATGTAATTAAATAAAATTATAATACACGCGCGGGTTGCCGGCACTGAAACTGAATCGAACTGAGTTATATTATTATACATATATGATCTATGTCAAAAAAATGTCTAATGGCAAAGTCTAAAATAATACAGTCATATTATTTATGTATCTATCAATTATCGGCTCTTACATAGGAATTACAATAATTTGACATACAGATACAAGATATGCATAAGAAAAGTTTTTTACACACATATTTTGTTTAGACATTATTGAAAAATCATAAATACTTAACATTACTAATAATACTACTATATTTAATAATTTATCATCGTGCGTCTTGAGCATTTTTATTGTTTACTTGAATGTAGGTATATATTAAAGCAAGTTTTAATTGAAATAAATCGATATTAAATTTTTAATTAAAAAAAATTGATACGGGGAATAATCGATCTTTCTCATTGGAACCTCCCTGTACAGTTGCAAGCATTTTCAAACATTTATTCTCAGCTGCTGGTCAATAGCTCTTAACGTGTTTTAAATTTAATATTTATCATTGAAGAAGAAGATAACAATAATTATCTTCTTCTTCAATGATATATTACATTGATAGGGAATTAATTACCTTCAAAAGTAAAAAAGAGAGTTTTTCTTTTAAAAATATTAATATTTATCATACGTTTACTGGTAAGGAGGTTAGAATCAAAATGTCGAAAAAAACCGCGTAAAAATTCCCTTTTCTACTGAAGCTTTTATCAGAACGATCACTCTAGTGAAGCATTTTACTTGAAAAACTCCATATAATCAACCTTTTGTAATTTTGTCCTATGAAATAAATGGTTCATTCAATTAGAAGGTAGTAAATGGAGCATTTTACCTTCGTATACCTACTTCTAGCTTTATGTACCAGCGCACTGTGATAACTCAAAAACTTCGTAGGTACCCCATTGAAAATGTACCGGAGTATTTGAAAAGCGGGCAAACGCGGGTAATAATTCATTCAGACTCGGCGGTCCACCTGACTCCCTGTAAATATACAGGGTGTAGTAACACTGTGGTAGATATAGGTATATTCTAAGGAATGATTAAGCGGGTCATTTAAAATGTAATTACCGTATAATGTTAATCATTTTGGCTAATTTTATTCATTGCCTCCAAATTTCACCTTTTTTTTATTATTGACTGTTTAAATAAAATAAATAGAGAATTAACATCATTTTCTGGTAGAAAAATATTGTTAATCATTTGTCTGAAATGTTGACACATTAGTTACATGTAAAAATGAAAAAAAAAAATCTGTTCAATATATCTCTCTCTCTGGTTTCAATCCTGGGATTGGTTTGCAGCAATTTCCTCTATTCTTCCCTGTCTTGTGCGGCTCTTTTGAAGTCTGCATATGATGAGCAGCGCATGTCCACCAGCAGGTCCTACAGGTACTCTCGGCGTGGGCGTCCCCTAGAGTTTGTCCCCTCGGTCATACCCTCCATTATGGCATGCAAGAGGACTTCTTGTCGTATTATATGACCGATCCATCTTGCACGCCTTTCGGACAAGGTCCTGAGCAGGTGCCTTCCTCCTTCGATTCTTTGGAGAATCTCCTCATTTGTAATGTGGTCTCTCTAGGAAATTCCTAATAGTCTTCTATAGGACCACATCTCAAAAGCCTCTAGTCTCCGTTTATCACTTTCGGATAGGCAACATGTTTCGCAGCCGTATACATCAAGATACCCTATACATAGGTCTTGATGAGGAGTATTCACAGTTTTAGGTCTATATTAGGTATTCGATTATATTATTTTCGACCTTTTATTGAATGCAAGCCTAGCCTGGTATATACGGCTGTCGACCTCGCTCTTAGACCGACCGTCCCATGTTAATTTGCTCCCGAGGTAGACAAACTCCTTAGTGTTCTTTCCTGACATCTCTACTCTTATCTGATGTTGCGTTCGGCCTACAGTCAGCAGCTTTGTTTTGTCTTTATTTATCTTCATGTTGTAGTTGTTTAATATATTTTATTGTTTTTTTCAATATATATTAGGTAGGTACTTATTTTATTGCTACTCTGATTTCTTGGTGACCGGATAACTCAGAATAAATTCAACTCATCAAAAGTGCAGAAAAAATTGGTTAAATAGGTTATGTTAGGTTAGGTTATATGTTATTTTTAAATTCTTTTTTCGTAGCCTAATGATTTTTTGGAGAGGTGTTGAGTTGGGTTGATTTCCATGCTTTTTTGAGTTATCACTTACACAATCAGTTCCAATTTCGAAAATGGCACTTAAATTCTAAATAAATCCGAAGAACGGACGCAGCATCCTCAAAGATTGTGAAAAAAATGGTCATCTATGTATACTTCCTCCTGTATAGTTAGTGCGGGGCAAGTAGGTACCACCGACTGGCCTCCCCTTAATACATAATGGACCAAATCACTCGTGCTGGTCGAGTATTGACACAACTAGGTCGGCTCACCAACTCACCATATCGGCACTCGAGTGAACCAATTGCCCGATTAGGTATACATTGTTGGTATATGCACACAACAAAACACCATAGCTTCGTGCTACAGCATACATACTGTACGAGGTGTGCTATTACATAACGAGACTGACACTGGCGAAGAAGAATTACGAATGCGCCAAACGACCGAAAGGTGTTTAGTGTAAGCCTTCTCTTTCGAATGCAGCACCTCAATCTTCTGAAAACAAATCCGTACAGCCGTAGCCTTTGTTCGCATTTTCGCTGAAAAAATGTTAAGTGTTAATAGACAAACGAGTTGTCATGAAATTTCATACGAAATTCTTAGAATTACCGCCACTAAGGATAGTAGGGGGGGGGGGGTATATTGGAGGTGATAGTAAGTAAATGTGTATGAAATCAAAATAAAATGTTTTACAGCGTCAGTCTCGTTATTTAATAACCGTACCTCGTACACTATACGGTTCACATCGCAAATCACAATGGATGCCTTTTAGAATTTACCTGAACCAGGAAAATGCTGATAAAATTTATTTGAAAATACTATTTTTATATACCTGTAGTATATAGGATTAGACATGTATTATCAACATCCTTCGACAGATGTTGTTACTATAGACAAGTAAATGTATTTTTTATGTTCCTCAAAAGATGTCAGTAAAGTAATACTTTCGAAGAGTATCATCTATCGTCGTTCGTGTTACGAAAATAGCCGATAGCTTATGACAGACCGCTGGGCACAAACAGTGTTTGAGCGACCAGCTTCAGAATAACTTAGAGCCTCATAAAGTACGGATGTCTGGTCGAGTTAACCCCTCAGACCAATTTGTTCAGTTTTCGGAACGACTAGCGTTGGTCTCATACAAGTCGTTATGTTTCCCTTACTATCATGGTTAGAAATATGACTAAACGGTGATAGGAAGAGAAAACGCCACGCTTTATATTCTAGTCTAAAAGTTAACCGTAAAATAATCAAACTGTACACCTTTATTAATCCAAAGTTTCCGACCGCAATTTGAAAAAATTCCCATAATTAAATTTTTGCCAATTTTTAATTAATTATTTTTTTCCTAAAACGACGAAAAAGTGAGTTGATAATAACGTATCTAATGTATTTGCCTAATTTGTTATTTTTTTCCGTTACCAGTAAAGTTGAGAAATTTTAAAAACTTTTTTATGTTTGCATTCAAAAATATTATATTTAAAAAATTATATTTTTTTCAATTGTAATTGAAAGTGTTTTGCCTTTTCAAAAACAGTTTTTAGATTTCGGATGCATTCAGAAATATTCCACTTATTTGGACTTTATTGCAAAGCAGAAATCTTTTGTCCTCTCGACAAATTAGGCCCGAGGCCTGAGGGGTTAGATATCAATTGTAAACATTACGATATCGTAAATAAAGCAACTTGTAATCTCGACGAACCTCGATTTTTATTGCGGTTTTCCCGAACATATTCTAAATAATGTACATCACTACATTATAATACCTTTACAGAATTTTACATTAGGTTATGCGAGTACCTTCCTATTGAATTATACCATACAAGCCTTCGACCAAGTAGTTATTATATCGATGATACAAGCACATCCTATTCTTAGATAATTCATAAACGTTGCACCCAATATTCGTATCATATACCGTTGTAATACGAGGTCCCTCTAGGGCAGTAGTCGGCAAACTTATTAGCCAAAAAGCCAAATGTACAAATGTAGCCAAACTACGATAAAAAAAATAAGAGCCAATTTTTTTAAGTAAATACTTCTTTACGCACGCTTGACTGGCGAATGTGTAACGGAAATTGAAATGCGATGAAAAGAGAGAGCAGTGCGCGCGCACATTTTCTTTCTCTCTTCCTCTATATATAAACATAACTACATTCGTTTTAACCATTTACATACAGTTGCCGATCATATTTCACTCTACTACCTATTATGTTTTATATTAAGAATATTTTTTGTTTTACTTGCACCTAATGTCATTGTATTTATAAACTGTGTGTAAGAGCATAGAAATTAATAAATAAATGTGTCCTTATTAACTTGAAATTTTACTTTTGATTTTTATGAAATTAATGAAAATTATTAATATTTTTATTGATTTAGCTGACATTTATTATAATTTTAGCACTTAATTTCTAAATTACGGGTATACCGAATAAAACTTGATTTCATACTTAATAAACATTTTATTTATTGTTAAAATATAATATGTAATTAGGGAATGCATAAATTAAAATCATGACAATGACTGACAAATACTTAATGCCGACAATATCCTAGCATCTCCTTGGAAAGTTTGAGTAGGTAAGTCAGGTTAGTGTGTTGTTATTCTTAATTTTAGGCACGATTCCAGTTTATCATCAATCAGAAGACTTCTGAGTTTACTCTTGATAAAGTACATGCTTCAAAAAGATTGTTCGCTTGAATAAAAACTGAAAAGATAAAGAACAGAAAACGCGAGTTTTTTCAACTGGTCATAAGAGTTAGGAATACTATTCCAGGCGTGGAATATGATCGTGTCTTCCTTCTCCAGGTTTTTTAAAGCAGACCACCTGTATTGTTAACTAAGCTCACATTTTTGTTATTCTCCAATATTTCCAAATCAACAAAGGCGTTCAAATTTAGAGCTCCATATTTCCTTGTTTTTTTAAATCCAGCAAATGTTATGGTAGATTCAGACTGGGTCGACGTACGTGCCCATCGCTACGCCTAACAATATCTGGACTGCTTAGCAACCATAGATTTTCAATGAAAATTTATGTTTTAGAATCACATTGGCCACACGCATCGCGACGTGCGATGTCTGTGGCCATTTTCATAGAAAATGTATGGGTTGCTAAGCATTGTTTGAGTAGCGATGCGTACGTACGTCGTCCAGTCTGAACCTACCATAAACGTTGTAAAGATACCAGTGTCAGTTGTCCGTGAATTCCGTGAAGTCCGTGTCAGAGCCGCACGAGCCGCACGCGGCTCTGGAGCCGTACTTTGCCGACCACTGCTCTAGGGAATTGCATGGTTTTCAAATAGGGTGTACTGAGTCAAATTTGCTTAAAAATTTGTTTTATTTATGACAACATATACTGAAATGTGGATATTTTTTTGTTGTCAATTTATTTGTGTTTTGAAGATCAGGTCGCTCAAGAAGAAATCACATACGCTTAAAAGGTTTTAAAAGTAACTAAAGTTACTAATATCGTAAAAAAATATAAACACACACATATTGTATTAGACGAATGTACTATAAACGTTATCCCCGCCTCATTCTTTTGTAGATTATTAATAAAAAATAAAAAAATAAAATTTTTCTAATTGCTCTCATCTTTGGTTTCATAAAGGTGTACATTTTAATTACTTTGAGCGTTGTATTTTCTCTTCCTAAACTCCGTCATATTCATATTTCGTACTATGATAGGCAAACACAACGTTTTCTACGGGTCCTGTATGAGTTGTTCCCAAAAGCGAACAAAGAAATCTGTGGGGGTAATTAATTTATTTTAGTTTAGAAAAGGAGGATTTGAAACGTATTAATATGCTATGTTAGGCTATGTTATCAGCTTGTAAATGTTCCCATTAAAATAAAATAATAAGTCTCCCATTTTACCTAATCCTATATTTATCTTACCTTTATCCGAATCCTATATTCTCGTCCCCTCTCCCCATATACCCCTTAACATAAACATGGTTAATATATCTTATTATATTATATATGACGGCCTTCGTGGTCGAGGGGTAACGCTCTTGACTCGCGATCCGAATGTTACGGGATCGAATCCCGGCGTGCGCAAATTAATTTTATTTGATTAATTTGTCTTATTTCACAATTAAATAATTAAAAATAATATATAGTATATTTGCGGCCCGTTCCAGAGTGGAAGATACTCTCAGCATGGCCCTGGCGTAAGACCACCATTCAGAATTTAAGCGTTGCTTAAAATGACTTAAGCCGTGTTTGCTGACCAGATCTGAATAGCCAGGTACTTCCCCCCTCCTCTCCTCTACATCTCCTTCCCCTCCTATCACCTTCAGCCTCACAACATACCTCAATTGGGGATGCCATAGTCTCACTGGTTCCAGACGGGACTGTTGGGACTCTTGTGTAATATTCACATAAAAAAAATATTTATGCTATATTTTACGCTAATTAATTTAATATAAAGATTTTCTGTAATTTTTCTACTTAAGTAAAATAAATAACGTGCATTTTTTATTTATTTCCAGAGGCCCGCGCTCACGGCGTCGGCTACTACGCGCTCAGCGGCGACGCCAATGAGCGTGCCCGCCAACAGGCGGAGCTCTCGGCAGCACGCGTCGAGACTGAACGCGCGCGCCTGGCGGCCGCCGATGTGCGTGCCCGCCGCGAGGAGGCGCTGCAAGCCCGCCTGAAGGCCGCGCGAGCCAGACAACGCGCTAGGGCGGGACTGCCGCCGGAGGAAGTACCAGGTAACTTTATCAAATACATTATTTTATAGGCGAAATAAGCGATGGAACCTCCAGATTTTTTTTATTTAGGAGACGGTGTTATATTTGGACGGTGAATTATAGTGTAAAAGTATGAAGCTATCCACAAAAATTAAAAAGGTCAACCGTCGTATTTCAATTCTCTGTATCCATCGTTTAAATCTTTAAAAAAATGTCAACCATCCTTTCAATTTATATTGGGACAACATAATATTTCAAGTTTATGGATAACATTTCAACACGATAAGAACTTGTTTAGTGCCTCAAAACGCACTAATTTTCTTATGAATTCAAATTCAATGCGTAATACGCATTGCGTAACAAATGTTGAATGGGAATTTTCTGATAGTATGTATACATTTCTTAGGTGTGACGTTCTAAAAATAAACTCATTGAGTTTTTTCCTTTCCCAGATCCCAAGTCTGCAGTGACTGCTATGCTGTTAGACTTCGTAGAGGAGCAAAAAAGAGTTTCCAGCGAAAAAGTAGCGGAGGAAGCCAGGAAACAGCGAGAAGCGAAGGAAGTCATAGCCAAAAAGGAACGAGAGAAGATGATTAGAGAGTGGGACTTAGGGAAAGAAGACCAGGATCTTCCCAGAAACAAGCACGTGGAACTGACACAGGAACAGTGGGTAGACAGAAAGCGGAAGGAAAGACCGGATGAATTCGCTCCCCCTGAAACTGTTACTTCTAAACAGAAAACAAACGACTCGAGAACATTTGATAATAAAGGTTTCTTTTATGACACAGAAGGCGACAGAAACCCACAAAATAAAAACCTAACTTGGAGAGACGTTCGAAAACAAACCGAAGAAACCCCTTCTTCCTCTTATTCAGACCAATCTGACAGATCTCTGTTTTTTACAACCAAGAAAAGCAGCATCGAAGCCATCAAAACCAAATACTTCGATCCTTCAGTCAACGTAACATCTGAAACTCATTTTAAATCTGTTCCTATTAGAAATGAATGTAGCGATGAAGACGAAGACAGTAATGTAAGAACAGTAGAAGAATCCAAAAAAACTGGTCGAACTGGTGCGGAAATCGAGCCTCCGTCGACTTACGATTATTATGGGCCTATCGACAAGAAGGGTAAAAACGATGGTAAAAAAATAAATGTAAACGAAGCCTTCGAGAGGGGCGTAAAGTATCTGGAGAACCAGGCTGCCAGCAAAGATAAGAGGAAGAACAAAGCCTTTCTGGATGATATGTAGGCGCGGTGTTAATATATTACCGTGTGTCGTGCATATCTTAAGTACTATTTTCCGGTTGGGTTTTTCGAAGTATCTTCGTACTAAGCGGATAATGTGTGGTCCTTCTTTTGTATTAAACTTTGCGATGAAGATTTTAATTCTTTTATTGTAATTATATCATGATATTTGATAAATTATTTTTAACCATAACAGAGTTACTGTTATGCTCTTCCTTTTTCATTGTTTGCCAAAATAATAATAAATTAGTTTTTAACACGACGTTTTTGTTATGATTACAATACCCAGTTCTCCAAATTTTTAAACGTTTACAAAGCTACACAATAAAATATGAAAGAACATCTGAATATACAGGGTGTTAAGATACTTATTTGACCGAGACTTCTGGTGATTTCTGAAGTTGTTGGATTTAAAAATATGGATAACATTTTGGTCTCCGGTCACTTTTTTTGATATTATAATAAATATTAATGATATTAATTAGGTATTGAACAGTTAAGATATTAGTCTTTAGTTAAGATGTTAGTTACTACATTGGGTGAGTAGTGACAAAACACGCGCCCAACATTCGTACACAGATAACATTTGTCATTGAGAACAGGCCGTTTCTACAACTCGTTCTTGAGTTCAACGGCTTTGATGTAGAAAGATTTGCCGGCCTTGTGTTTCCTCCCTTCTAGGACATTGATCTCTTCAAGACCCATGTTCACTCCTTCCTCTCCTCAAAAAGACCCTCCACACAACATTCCCAAAGATGACATAAACCCTAAGGGCGATTATTTTCCTCACGGTCTCCTGTGTGGATATAATGTAAAAACCTAAACAAAAAACATCAAAAAATGTCACCGGGGACCATAATTTATTTTTTTTACCCCAAATACATACCTCTTCTCTTGATGGAATACCCAACGAAACTGCATATATATATCCTTACTATATATTTTCTACACATTTTCCTACGCAACAAATGACGTGAATATTCCAAGAATATACAAAGAAAATCCCGAACTTAATTAGAACGGATTGCACTGTCCTACAGAATCGGATTGCTGGTATACGGTTAGTCTTTTTCTTCTTGACAAAGTTTATAATACAAAGAGTGACTTTTAGTAGATCTCAGTATCACCCGGTAGCACACTACCAATGAATGATTACCATTCAGAATAGACTCTTGAAATAGAATTTCTTGGCGTGATATTAATTATCTACCTACACTTAACTTTTTATTAAACTTTAATCAATCAAATAATTCACACAGTCAATTACAATTAGTGAACATATAATTCTTGATTTTAAAATTTATCTTTATCTCCACCCACATACTTCCTTTTCGTTATTATTAGTCATCCAATGTTTAATTCTCATCATCATAATTAATTAGGTTTTAAAACCCATCACATCTCAGGCGAAATTACCTAAAAATGTCATTCTATGGACTTACATAATAGGCACTATAAACTATAACCGTGTAATTTATTTAACATACCTTTCAACTTGTATTGTAGTGCACTACGTATGTCTTAATAAACAAATAAATATTTTTGCTATTCCGTATTATTATAATTTCTTGAAACTTGTTTTTTTGGGAACTATAACCGTGTAATTTATTTAACATACCTTACAATTGTATTGTAATGTATGTCTTAATAAACAAATAAATATTTTTATATACATATATGTATGTCTTAATAAACCAATAAATATTTTTGGTTTTCCGTATTATAACTTCTTAAAAGTGTTTTTTTGGGAAATAAGAAAAATTTAATCGAAAAATTGAAATTCTTCTAATTATTTTTCCTGTCATCTAAGCCCACAAATAAATAATATGTGTATTTAATATTTTATCTAAAAACACATGCATTTAAGTGGTTAAAATAAGTCAAATATATTACTTTTAATCCGAAATGCCTAGTTCAATAAACAAAGTCAAATAATAGTACAAAAATCACTCAATACAAAACTCAAAACAAAATACATTCATTCACCGCGCTTCACACATTTTTATCATTTGAATGTGAATTCGACCTATTTAACAGTGAATTCGACTTATTTAACAGTGAATTTTTAATAAATATATATTTTTAATTAAATATATACTAAGTTTTAACTAAATGTGCCATTAATAGGTAACGAAGGAATAATTTTAACTGACATTATTTAGTAGTTTTTTAGACTCCTCCCTACCTAACTCAATCAGCCATTTATGTAGTTATTATTGAACCGATGTAAGACATTGTGCGTGCATGTTTTGATATTTAAATCTGGGGAAATTTTATTATATAATTTCGGTCCTAGATATGTATACGTCTTTTGATACTTTACCGTATTGCTCTCTGGGACCACGAGATCCTTTCTGGTATGACTCATACTATATTTATTATTCGACTTATTTAACAGTGAATTCGACTTATTTAACAGTGAATTCGACTTATTTAACACAGCACCCCACATTTTTAAATCAGAAATAGAAATACTACTCTTCCCCTCCCTCTTCCTCCCTCCATTCCATTCCCATAGGCTAATATAATTATTTCTTTCACTAAAGATACATCAATGAAGACCTATTATTGTTTGAATAATTTACAAATATTTTTTTTTTGTCTTCTTGAGATATTAAAAACTAGAGTTGAGTCAGTTGGTTGGGTAAAAGCCCTTCTGTTCTTTCAGAATTAATTCTCACTTCAGTGTAAACAGCGGTCCCATTTGGTCAACAATAACAATTTCATGTTCATCAACACAAAGCTAAAACACAATATGTATCAATTAAGAAAGGGTTCAAATTAAAATAATTAACGCATTATGCTTTAACGCCATTATACGTTGTAGACAAAAGGTTTTTTAGGGCCCTTAAGGATGGATCTTGAATGTTTCAGGAACCAACTACAAATTTAGACATTTTAATAGCATAGTGTAATATAATACGCATAGTAAATCCGAAAACTCGTATGTGAGGAGTATTATATTTAATAACTTTTTTTCACTGATGTTAAATATTCATCTAAATTTGTAGTCTGAAAATCTTCATACAAAAAACCGACTGTCGACAAAAAATTTTTTTAACTACAACAACATCAATAATGTCATTTGTTAATATTAGCACCCTAGAACACCTCAAAGTCACGATCTGCCACTGGTTTTAATGTGACTCAACAGAGGTCAGTAAGTATTTTATTTTTTTTTACATTAGCTTCATTCAGGAGGCCCTGAGGAAAATAATTTCCCTCAGGGCCTATGTTATCTTTTGGGATGCTGTGTGAAGGGTGTTTCTAAGGAAAGGAAGGAGAGAAGGAGAGGAAGTTATGGGAAGGAAAAAAGTATGAGGGTTGGGTAGGAATCTGGGGTTCAGTGTGTCCAGATCAGACAAACCTCACTCCTTGAACCCGGGCATCCCTGCTAAGTCACCAAACGTAGCGAACCACTTGGGGTGACCTATGGCAGAGGTGTTGGTTATCCAATAAAAGGTTCCCGGGGCGGCGGTACCAATTCCCGCCTCCCAAATTGTACTATAAGAAAGACAAACGTCGCCCGTTCGGGTCTAATACACAAACGGTTACGAAGATAGCCGATCATATCCGATCTGGTGGACTCCTTCAGTGACCATTTCCCTTGCTACAGATTAAATAGGGCATCCTTTCGTTTTCTAAATGGATTTAGAAGCGTCGTCAGGTATGTACTTTGATCTGCAATTATTGTTAACGTAACGGTTTTACGTTTTATAGATATAATATATATCTTTTATGAAATACTATTTTTTTAAATATGTTAATTTGTTTACTCTAGCTGGAGTTATACTAAAAAGTTCCACAGAGTTCCACTACTCTTTTTTAACTAATTCGACTAAACATCCTGTAACTAACATAAATGAAATTAAAAAATGTCCTCCCGTTCCCCCCACAACGAGCGGAATATCTTCAGGTTGTCCTGACGACTAAAGGAAATGAGGATTGAGAGAAAAGAAATACATATTTATAATGTTGAAAATGAACAGTTTTATAACACACGTCATTTTACAGTATAATCATAATTATTTATTTATTATTTATTTATTTTTTCATGTTCTCCATAAAACAGTTATACACCAATATGTCATGGAGAAGATTATAAATTACAAAGTACATAAGGGCAGTTTTACTACTTAGTGACATGTGCTAAAAGATAGTTGCTGAACTGTCTGTAAGTGACATTGAAAATGTCGATGGTCAATGCAGAATCGTTAAGCAGTTGAGTCGCTCTGTTTATTGGCGCGTTCTGATAGGCAGAAGTCCTCACTTTCGGAGCATAAAAAAGTGCATGGGATTTCCCACGAGTATACTTGTTATGGACGTAAAAATTAACCTCTTTTAACATAGGCGGATTGAGTATGATACCAGAAATTAGCTAAAAAAAGTGTTTACCTAAAAATATTTTTCTGCGGGCTTCTAAGGTGTTGAAATCGGGCATCCCTGTTAAGAACAAGGATGGATACAGGAATGGACAGTACGTATATTCCCTCATATATAGGTAACGCAAAAACCTTTTTTGTACTTTTTCTATTTCTAGGATATTATATGTTATATGTGCCCGACTCACTAATTCAAAATATAGAAATTCAATTCAAAGAGAAGAAGAAAGCGAGATATGTAAATACGAATGTAATTAAGCGAAAATAGTGAAAATATTTAATAAACAACTCGTTTAAAATAAAGCAGAAATCTGTCGACAAATGCTTTAGTTTCATTTAAAGATACAATGTGAATTTTTTCATAGCTATAACTTGTTAAATAACAGAACAAAATTTGATTTAAAATAACTCAGGTACGTTACATACGTCATTCCTGTGTCTACCTACGTTAAATTATCGTGAAAACAAGCTTATGTGTCCAAGCGGTTAATAATTTTAGGAGCAAACTTCGCGATTTTTGTCTATCGAGGGAATTTCATGTTATTACCGTTTCGGCTCGACAATGTACGTAGCAGGGGTGCCCGGGTTTATGGGGTGAGGTTTGTCTAGGTCATGGCGGCGGATGATCTGTAAACACTGAACCCCTGATTCCTACCCAACCCTTATACCTTTTTCCTTCCCAGAACTTCCTCTCCTTTCTTTCATTAAAAACACTATCCACACAGCATCCCCAAAAATGACATAGGCCCTGGGGGAAATCATTTTCCTCAGGGCCTCCTGTGTGGAGCTAATGTAAAAAAAATATGTACGGATATTATCTTCAAAAATAACATTTATATTTTTAGGAACTGAAAGTGTTAAAAAGTAATATTTTATAAATCGGTAGAAATATGATTTTTTTATATTTTTAATTAGAATACTATGAGCAACCGACCCTAAGCAAACCTTAATACGTATTTTTCCGAAATACTTCGTTAGGTAGTCTCCTCACAAGCATTTCTAATCAGATAATCAAATATTTTTGGCGTCGTAAATTCATAATTCCTTCTTGTGTGCAGAGCTGAAAAAGTTTCCTTGATCAACTAAATTCCAAACCATATTTTTCTACTACTTCATCCCACTCCTCACGTGAAGGTAGTTACTTGGAACTAAAAAACCACGACCAACATGGTACGGGTAAAATTTCCACTCCCGGCGGTCGTTTGTGTAATTAAAATTGCGCCAAATTACGTCGCGCGGTTTTTGGTCAAATTTATGAAATGGAATTTTGCCCCATCAAAGTGTTCGTTCCCTGAAACTCACCACGTTCGGTAATTTCAGCAAAACAACGTGTTTACACTAGAAGCAAAATTAATCTTTTACACTTCATTTTGAAGTGGTAGAGATATAGAATAGAAAGTGTATTTTTTGTTATGGATACCGGACAACTGTTCGAGCTGCTCCCCAGTGTCCGGAGATACTGGGACTATGTCATCTTCAATTGGAGTATGTTGTGTGGGCGATGGGAGTTAAGAAGGGAAGTCGATGGGGAAAAGGTTGTGAAATAATCAATTTCATGATTATTTTTTTTTTATAACGCACCAGACTTTTAGGTCCGGGAAAAACTAAACCCATTCACACACTTTTCCATAAAAATTATCATCTAGTAAATCCACGCTATGTAAATGTATTATACAAGTATAACTAATACAAAACAATACAAGAACAACATGTTAACCTACCAGACTATTAAATGGGAAAATAATTAACCGACTGTAGATATTTTCATATCAAAGGGTTCGGCTCGGTGGAATTCCTAATTTGACCGATAAATCCTACTGATCCCTCAATATAAATAATTGAAAAATCTTTCGTAATCCTACGTGTATTTAAAATGACTGATTTTTGCATTTTTATATACAAATTTTTTGACAAATCTTATATGCCTAAATTTTTAATGAGAGAGTTAGGTATAATACCAGTAGCCGAAATAACAAATGGTAATTAATTTTTTATAGTCTGAGAATTCCAAATTCTTTTAATTTCATTACCTAAATCTGTAAACTTTCTTATTTTTTCAGAAACAGATTTTTCAATATTACAGGAATTTGGAATAGCTATATCAATGATAAAAGTTATTTTTTAAATTTTGTCATGTAAAACTATATCGGGTCTATTATGACTAATTGGTCTGTCTGTTAGTATAGTTTTATCATAGTATATTTTACAGAAATTATTTTCTAAAAATGAATTTGGTTCGTATTCATAATAGGGTACTATATTATGACAGTCAATCATGTTATGTTTGATTACCAAACTTTAATTACCAAAGTTTATCAATATAATTACGGTTCCACGACAACTCAACAAAGTGGTATTTCCACACCCCTTTGAAAAGTCCTTAAAAGTGAAGAAACAAAAATTGCCCGTAACCGAACCTAACGTAACATATTTAACCAAGTTTATTTTTCATTACTTTTAATGACTCTTCAAAGTAGTGATAAAGATGTACATTGTTGAGTTGTCCAATCACCTTTTACAATTTAATAGAATTATACTTTTAATAGAAAATACTAAGTACTCTTTGTGATTAATCGATTAATCACAAAGATTACTTAGTATTTTCGCTTTTCAACAAGAGATGCTTCACATCTTTTCTGAGTTATTTCTGGGTTACAAATCATTGATTATGAGTTACTTACTGTAGTATATTGACTAGTAGGTTCAGTGGGTTAGCAATAGATGGCAGGAGTCATTAAGCTTCCACTAGTTTCCGTCGGATGGCGGGAGGATAGAGTTGTCCCTAGGAAAGCATATAGTAGATGTGTAGGGATTTTTTGTTTTGAAGAGTTTTAATTTTCAATGTACTATCGTTACTTAAATTTTAATTTTTATGCTACCGGTTTCGACACATCCGTGTCATTCACTAGCAAACTTAAAACTAAACTTAAAATTTAAAACAAGTACAGAAATGAATTAGATGTTATTAGGTGGGGGTGGTGGGAGGGGTGATTTTGGGGGAAGGGGAGAACAGTGGGCGGGGTCAATATCACACGGGAATAAAGTCAGAAGGGGAGATTTGCAGGGTGCTATTATTTTGTTAACTAAATTAATTTTTGATTTAATTTTTTTGTTTATTTCTAAAGTTTCTAAAGCGCACAAGTTAAAGTATGAATTTATATTTATATGTTTAAATTTGGTTTTTTCTTTGTTGAAGCTATGGCCTGTCTCTATTAAATGATTGGCGAATTCAGAATAGTTATTATTTCGTAAACAGAGTTCATGTTCCCTGATTCTAGTTCTAAAATTTCTAGTAGTCATTCCTACGTACTGGGCGTCGCAATCATTACATTCCAAAGTGTATATCCCATTTTTTTCGAATTTATTAGAAACATCCTTGTTATTAATTAAATTTTTTATTTTAGAATTAGTATAGAAGGCTGGAGAAATGTGATCTGGTAATATGCGGGATATTTTTAAAGATAAGTCCACCTAATAACATCTAATTCATTTCTGTACTTGTTTTAAATTTTATGTTTAGTTTTAAGTTTGCTAGTGAATGACACGGATGTGTCGAAACCGGTAGCATAAAAATTAAAATTTAAGTAACGATAGTACATTGAAAATTAAAACTCTTCAAAACAAAATGTCTAGAAATTGTTACATAGTTAATGCCCAAGAAATACAAAAAATTGTGTAGGGATTTACCTACCAGTCGTTTGAAACTAGTCGCATAAGCTCAGGTCCTATTATTGTGTAAATAAACAGTTTGTAAGAACCAAGGACTTATTGAGAAGTTCCCAAAAGTGTGTTTGAATGTTAATAAAGCAAACATCACACTTACTAACAAAATGCAAGTAAAATTCTTAATTTATAACTGTGAATATCAACTAAACTAAAGACAATATATATAGAAGCCATAATATTAAATATTCTGCAAAATGTACTACGTACGCCAATTTTAGAGTAAATAATAAGCAGAATTCATGCATTTATAAATTTTGCGTTTTTCATTAAAAAAAAATTATCTTAAAAATATGGATCAGAAGTAGATACATTTAACGGTTCTATATAGATACATTTAATGGCTCTGTGTAAGCAGTTTATATGTATGTCTCCGTCTCCATATTAAAATTCGTAGGAATGGTTTTTTTAATGAGGGCGGGAAATTTCCAAATCGGAAGCTCAGAAATCTCGGACGCTGGAAACGTATTTCAATTATTAACGCGTCAGAGAGCTTACTATATATTGTCAAGTTTGTTATAAATGCGACAGCTGTTTCATCGTTCAAAGTCATTATTAAACCAGTCCGATTAAGTCAGACATATCCGAAAAATAAAAATATGACCTTTGTAAGTAGTTATGCTTAAAAGTGTCATATCTGGCACAATACTCAGACTACTTACAAATCAATTAACCCCTAAAAAAATTGGCGTATTTTGTCAGAGGCTAAAAATATTCCCGCTTTGCAATAAAATCCAAATAATTGTAACATTTGTTAACGTATTCGGAAGCTAAAAACTGTTTTCGAAATGTGATGAAATAGGCTTTCAAATTTCTATATTAAAAATTAGTATGTATTTTTTTAAATATAATTTTTTTTTGCGAAAACTTTAAAAAGTTTTAAAAATGGCTCACTTTACTTTTTTTTCTAACAATTACTGATAATGAAAAAAAATAAAACACATACTTATTTCATTAGATAAATGAATTATAAACCTTACTGTCACCTCACTTTTTTTCGTTTCATGTAAAAAAAATTCTTAAAAAATTCACAAAGTTCCATAATTTTTTTTCAAATTGCTATCGGAAACTTTGGTTTCAGAAAGGGGTAAATTTAATTTTTTTTGTGGTTTTATTTTAGATTTGAATATATAGTTTGTTGTATTCTCTTTCCAATACCGTTTAGATCACATTTCCGACTATGATAGTAAGGGGAAAACAGCGATTTTTGTGAGACCTATGTGAGCTGGGTAAAAAAATGTAGAAAAAATGTAGTGCATTCAACAAAATGTTGAAGTTTTCAGGGTCACTAGTAGGATATTTCATAATGTCATACTAACGTACTAGACAGTTACGCCTTCCAGAGTAACAATTATTATAAGCAATAATTATCAGCCTGAAACACGTATCTTTTCTCCGGAGGTTTTTTCAATATGGATGAGTTTTTCAGGCTGGTAATTATTGCTTATAATATTTGTCACCCTTTGCATATTGTCTTAAACATTTGTTTATCAATTAAAAATAATAATTAATATTTGACAAGTTAAAAGTATTTCACCAAAAATGTAGACATCATATGTCTCAACGCCACCTAGTCAGAAATTTAGCACTTACAATGCCTTTCTCATATAAAATAAAGTTGGTTTTTTGCAGGTGAAAAAATGTAATAAGCGATAATTGTTGAATGATTAGTATATATTTAATTATTTGGCGGGCAAGAGATAAGCCTCCGTAGCTCAGCGGTTAGAGGTCCCGACCGGCAATTAGACATGGGTTCGAGTCCCGTTGGCGGCATTTATCTTTTCTCGGTAGGTTTTTTCAATATGGATGAGTGTTTCAGGCTGATAATTATTGCTTATAATAATTGTTACCCTTTGTGCTATGCATAAAAAATCTTGTCTTAAAACATTAGTTTATCAATTAAAATTAATTAGCACTAAATCAATTAATAATGCAGAAAAATTTGTAGCGTAAATTTTGAAGTTTTCAGGGTCACTAATAGGATATTTCAAAATGTCATACTAACGTAATAGACAGTTACAAACACAGACAGTGTAAATAATATTTTATTCATGGAGAGCATTCGAATATCGCTTCTCTCAATATCTCAAATCTTAGTACTTGGAGATGTTTGACTAATCAAGTGGACGACGGACAGCATCACCATCACAAAAAAACTATCACACCCTGCCTGAAAACATCTCTATCTACGAGATATCTGGTTATTACGTTTTCACTCAACAACGCTTTCCCATATTTTGACAAAGGCTAGTTTCCTCTTAAAAAGGAACAAAAAAATGTCACAATTTCGTAGTATTTTATAAACACAAAGGCGGACTTTACCGCATGACTGATTATTATTATCTATCGCCACGTTTTTTTTTAAACTTTTCATAAATCACCACTAAAAGTTTCTCGTCATTAAAACTCCCAAACTCCGCGGTACAGTGTTGCCGTAAATTTTATCACGTGACGTAAACTCAACTCCCGGGGGTTTTTTCCGGCGGGAAACTGTCGCACGTGTCAGTCTGGCAACACTGCACTACTGCTAGCATTGTGTTATGTCTTGCTCCGTGCAGAGGTGATGCAAAAACTGTTGCAAAATGTGTTCTAAATAAAGGTGTTAGCTGCTTGTTACATTCATCAAAAAAAAAATACAGGGTGGCAAACTGAACCCCTTAATTTTTCTGGTAAATATGCATTACTCCGCTTACCGGATAATACGGAATATTTCTTGTCGAAGTTCGATACACGGATAACATGGAGCGATCCTTTTTTAATGAATGGAGAATCAAACACAATCAAATATAAAATTTGCAATCAAATATATGTTGAGTTTTCAATAAGTTTAGCGGCTACACTAGGTTTGTGTAAAATGGTTTGTGATACAAAAGAAAGTGCCCCCTTCATAGCGCCTGCTCACGTCAAGGCAAGAAAAAAATCCCAGTTTTCAAGTAGTTTAGTGGCTACGCTAGGTTTGTGTAACATGATTTGTGATACAAAAGAAAGTGCCCCCTTCATAGCGCCTGCTCGCGTCAAGTCAAGAAAAGCATCCCAGTTTTCAAGTAGTTTAGTGGCTACGCTAGGTTTGTGTAACAATGTTTTTGATACAAGAGAAAGCGTCCCCTTTATAGCGCCTGCTCGCGGCAAGGCAAGAAAAGCATCCCCGTTTTCAAGTAGTTTTGCGGTTACGCTAGGTTTGTGTGACTTGTGATACAAAAGTGAATGTATTATTTATAAAAAATAATTACTGAAATTAAAAACGTGTTTTTTTACTTCCAATTTATTGTCATTTTATTTCCAAAACTCCGATAAATTAGTATTTACTTAATACGCCCAGATTTCGTGGTATCTTTAAAATTTTCTAGCCGATATAAGAATATAATATATATATATATATATAATATATTTGTAAGAATCGATTTTTGCGGTATGGCAATCTTTTTTAATGTTCTAGCTATTTTTTAATTTTTTTTTTACTTTAGGTCCACACAGGAGGCCCTGAGGAAAATAATTTCCCTCAGGGCCTATGTCATCTTTGGGGATGCTGTGTGGAGGGTATTTTTTAAGGAAAGCAAGGAGAGGAAGTTCTGGGAAGGAAGAAGGTTTGAGGGTTGGTTAGGAATCTGGGGTTCAGTGTGTCTAGATCATCCGCCGCCAAGACCTAGATATACCTTACCCCGTGAACCCGGGCACCCCTGCTAAGTCAACAAACGTAGAGAACCACTTGAGGTGACCTACGGAAGAGGTGTTGGTTATCCAATAAATGGTTCCCGGGGCGGCGGTACCCATTCCGGAAATGTGAAGCATTTGATTGTCTATGAAAATGTAAATAGAATATGGCGAAGAGTTCGTACACCGAGTAAGTGAATTAATTTAAACAAAATTAAAATGTTAAATGCATATTTTTGCATGTTTTTCAATCTCTATCTAAAGATAGCAAACCATTTGGATTAACCTTAATCTATTAATTTTATTTAATTTTAATTATTATTTTTAATCTATTATACCCTTTTTTAAAAAGAATGTTAAACATTTCCAGGTTACTAATAACCTGACAATAATGTGAAAATCTCCTATAACCACCACAATAAGCGGGAAATATTACTTGTACCTTGATGGAAGACTTAGCCAGCCGAGGAATTGAACTCACGACACATGCATGGGACCCAAACGCGATACCAACTCAGCCACTGACCGGTCAAATTGAACTTTCTTTTAATTTCGTATTCCTATATAAAAAATCACTTTCTTTTGTTCACGTTGTATTTCCCGAAATGAGTTTTATTAATCTCGTTGGAAATAATGTATTATGAATAATATTGTTATTTAAATATTATATTAAGGCACGGTAGTATGTGTTCAATGAGAAGAAAAATGAGAGTTATGTAAATACGAATGTAAGAGGGAGCGCGCTAACAATAAAAACAATTATAATTAGCAAAAATAGTGAAAATATTTGTTAATAAGACTCGTTTAAAATATTATATTTAAAGTTGAGGTGATTTTTCACGAAAATGGCGCTATATAAATTAGCCAAATATTATTATTATTATTATACACTGTGAATTTTTTCGTAGCCGACAAATTAAATAACAAAACGAAATGTGTTTTTTTTTAATTTTCAAAGCATACTTTGCGATTTTTTTGTATTTATTATTTATTTATTTATTTATTTTTTCATGTTCTCTATAAAACATATATCATGGAGAAGATTATAAATTACAAAGTACACAAGGGCAGTTTTACTACTTAATGACATTTGCTAAAAGATAGTTGCTGAACTGTCTGTAAGTGACATTGAAAATGTCGATGGTCAATGCAGAATCGTTAAACAGTTGAGTCGCTCTGTTTATTGGCGCGTTCTGATAGGCAGAAGTCCTCACTTTCGGAGCATAAAAAAGTGCATGGGATTTACCACGAGTATACTTGTTAGGGACGTAAAAATTAACCTCTTTTAATATAGGCGGATTGAGTATGATACCAGAGATTAGCTTAAAAAAGTGTTTACCTAAAAATATTTTTCTGCGGGCTTCTAAGGTGTTGAAATCGAGCATCCCTGTTAAGAACAAGGATGGATAAAGGAATGGATAGTACGTATATTCCCTCATATACAGGTAACGCAAAAAACTTTTTTGTATTTTTTCTATTTCTAGGATATGGTTTTGTTCAGAAGGGGCCCAAATAATGGAACTATATTCCAGGATGCTACGAACAAGTGCTTCATATGTTCGACGTATTGCAATTCCATTAGTAAATGATCTCGCATTACGAAGAACAAATCCAAGCATTTTGTTGGCGCGGGAGACAATGTCAAATATGTGGGATTTGAAAGAGAGATTTGAGGAGAGAGGTCTCTAATCTCATTTTTCCGTGTTTTGTATCTTGTGAATATCATATAATTACCGTTTCGGCTCGACATAAAATAATATTTTTATAAAATAATTAATATATCTTCAAAAATATGTTTTTTTTTTTAGAAATATAAAATCTAAAAGTGTTTAAAAGAAATAAAAATATTTTTAAGTTTTTTTGTGTGTTTATTTTTGGGATGTTTTGCCGTGTTACGCTAAATCCTTCTTTAGCCGACGTTTCGGATAACGTTACAACATAACACATCTGCCCTGATGATGGACACTGTAACGTTGTCCGAAAAGTCGGCTAAAGAAGGAGTTAGCGTAAAGTATTTTTGTTGTTTATTTTTGGGATGTTATGCCGTGTTACGCTAACTCCTTCTTTAGCCGACGTTTCGGATAACGTTACAACATAACACATCTGCCCTGATGATGGACACTGTAACGTTGTCCGAAAAGTCGGCTAAAGAAGGAGTTAGCGTAAAGTATTTTTGTTGTTTATTTTTGGGATGTTATTATTATTCTTTAGCCGACGTTTCGGATAACGTTACAACATAACACATCTGCCCTGATGATGGACACTGTAACGTTGTCCGAAAAGTCGGCTAAAGAAGGAGTTAGCGTAAAGTATTTTTGTTGTTTATTTTTGGGATGTTATGCCGTGTTACGCTAACTCCTTCTTTAGCCGACGTTTCGGATAACGTTACAACATAACACATCTGCCCTGATGATGGACACTGTAACGTTGTCCGAAAAGTCGGCTAAAGAAGGAGTTAGCGTAACACAAAAATAAACAACAAAAATACTTTTGGCCGTGAAAATCTTAAATCATATTATAAATCGGTTGAAATGCGGAATGCCGCGGCTTAAAAAAAACTGAATGACATTAATCAATCATTCTTTCATAATATATTGCATCCTCTACGATCCAAAATCTGTTATTTCATGGCGTGTGCATCGATGGATGCCGTAAAATGTCCCGCCATAGATTTCCTGTATTCTAGGAGATGGGGTAGGAGAAGGGCAGTGGGAGAGGGAGAGGGAGAGGGAGAGGGAGAGGGAGAGGGAGAGGGAGGCAGAGCTTTCCGATTCACGCTTTCTTCTGGCCTGGAAATTGCCACCGCGCTAAGGAGGTAGGAGCCAATAAATCTTGTGTTCCGTGCAAAGAATGCAGCGGTTTACTCACAACACAGCCCGATTTATATGCAGTTTCAATGCAATTCTAAAGTAATCTATTATTTTAAAGCCTTACTCGAACTACCGCTAAATGTAGGTTATACAAGGCACGAGGACTTCCTTGTTGTATGTTATGTGTGCGTAATAAACAAGGC
Source organism: Limnephilus auricula (assembly GCA_951813805.1). Taxonomy (NCBI): domain Eukaryota; kingdom Metazoa; phylum Arthropoda; class Insecta; order Trichoptera; family Limnephilidae; genus Limnephilus; species Limnephilus auricula. The sequence goes on from OX638400.1 coordinate 30,998,388, forward strand.
AGATAAGTAGTTTTGAATAATGATGGAATACTTCAACTACTAAATAATAGTTTGGCAGCATTCATGTATCATTTCTTTTAGTTTTCGATGTTTTTTTAATGTCAAGAACACAGTAGCACGTACATAGTAGCACGTAATTAAAAAAAATGTATTTCTAGATATGAATAATAACTATAATTATTTAACAATCGTTAACAATTATTTAACGTCTTCAATAATCGCAAATTTACTTTTTTTGTTTTTTAATTTTTTTTTTTTTAATTATTTTTTTAATTTCATAAATTTGTATACTTTTTACAGTTTTTTGTCATTTTTTTGTCTTCAATAATCGCAAATTTACTTTTTTTGTTTTTTAAAAAAAAAATTTTAAATAATTTTTTTAATTTCATAAATTTTTATAATTTTTACAGTTTTTTGTAATTTTTTTAAGTACCACACTAGGCATGAACACATGACACATGAAATAATTAATATAAAAACTAAAAAATATTATTTCATGGAAACAGATAAAACACAAGAAAGAAGAAAAGTTGTTCGCTCACGTAGGTCCCAGAGAAATCATTGTGTCTCCCTTACTATCATAGTGAGAAATATAATTTAAACGGTGTTATTTTATATTTCTAACTTCTTAAAAAACACCACAATTTATAATCAATTCTAAAGATTAACCACAATATAATTAAAATGTAAGCTTTTATGAAACCAAAGTTCAAAGTTGACAGCATCAAAATTATGGAACTTTGAGAATTTTTTATTCACTATTGTTACACAAAACGACGCAAAAGTGAGGCGCTGATTTATTACAATAAATTTTTCTAATAAAGGGTGAGTGTTTATATTATTAATTGGTAATTTTAGTTTAATTCATAATGAGGTGAGCCAGTTTTAATACTTTTTTGTTTGCATTAAAAAAATATATATTTATAAAATTACATGTTTATTTCTAATAATTAAATTTCTACACTCGGATACAACATACAACGTACACTGATAGTGAATAAATATAATAATATATTCTTACGTTGTATGAAGACTAATGAAGAAACCATCGGTTTTGAAAAATTGCGATTATTTTGATTATATATGGGTTAATATGTATGTTCTTACTGTGTAAGCTTACTGAGACAATCTGAGACAAACAAAGAAAAATGTCCCGGTGTGTGTTTGTTTTTAAGCAATATTTATTTATTTTGCACACTTAACCTTTAAAGTAGAAGGAAGGTCACTGTATATATGAGATTTCTAAAAATCACCCCCACGATCTTTTACCACCCCGTTAAGCAAAATTTTGTTGACTTCTTAATGAAATTTTGCACACTTGATGTCCAAAATAAAGGGAAATTACTATTAGAATATTGGAATAATAGGAAACTTCCAAATTAGATCGAGGGTCGTTGAGATTACAAGTAAATTTTTTCCTTTATTCGTAACACACTTTTGTATATGGTTTTTTACATGCTTTTCGACTACCACACTAGACACATGCCCGCATTATGGTAGTCGAACTTTGAATATTTACGTACATTTACTTGAATATTTACTTCATTTACGTTTATCGTAATGTTTACTATAGAGTTCTATAGAAGGCTCAAGGTTATTCTGCGGCTGCGGACTGCGACACTGGTGGAGTCCAGTCGTCTACCATATGCCTTCGGCTATTGTCAACCATTCGTACATGAAACACGAACGACGATAGATGATACTCTTCTAAAATATTACTTAACTGACATCTGTTGAGATACCTCAAAACTACCTAGGTATACAACTTTACATTGTTGATGGATGTTATAACTATATGACAACACAAAGCCCGTGAAATGCCGGGGACACTGAGCTACTACAAAATAAAACTAGTCCACAATTTTTTTGGTTCAGAAAATAAACTGTTATTGACCGGTCAGTGGCTGATCTGGCATCGCGTTTGGGTCCCACCCAGGCGTCGCGACGCGTCGTGTTCAATTCATCGGCTGGCTAAGTCCTTCTTCACGAAACAAGTAACATTTTCCGCTTACTGTGGAAGTAGCAGGAGATTATCAAATATTGTCAGGTTATTATCTTTGTCTTTCTTTTTAAATAAACAAAAAATAAAAACCTTATTGTGTTAGTTTCGAATGTGTGCCCCGCAGCAAAAGTGGTATAATACGAAGTTTTTGTTCTTATTACTCAGCGGTGCTATATTTGTATTTGGTTTCGCTAAAAAAGGTTGTCATCTGCAAGTTGGCTTTTAAAAGTTAACAAACTCACTACAATGAATGGGCACTACACTCTGTACTAGAATTCAGACCAGGCCTTCCTAACTATTTACATTTGTCACAGTTTATGTGATATTTTCCGTTTCATTTAATTCTTCTACTAATAAGAGAATAAAGCCCGGCTTTATTTATTTATTTATTTTCTCATGTTCTCCGTAAAACGATTATACACCAATATACCATGGAGAAGATTTATTCACCAGATTTACAGGAACGGGTTTAGTTTTTCCCATAGGAAAAACTAAACCCTTTCATACACTTTTCCATATAAATTATCATCTAGTAAATCCACGTTATGCAAGTGTATTATATAAGTATAATTAATACAAAACAATACAAGAACAACACGTTAATCTACCAAACTATTAAATGGGAATATAATTCACCGTCTCCAGATATTTTCATATCAGAGGGTTCGGCTCTGTGGAATTCCTAATTTGACCGATAAATCCTACTGATCCCTCAATATAAATATTTAACCGCTTGGACACATAAGCTCGTTTTCACGATAATTTAACGTAGGTAGACATAGGAATAACGTATGTCCCGTACCTGAGTTATTATAAAATATTTCGTAATTCTACATGTATTTAAAATGACTGATTTTTGCATTTTTATATACAAATTCTTTGACAAATCTAATATGCCTAAATTTGTATTTGTAATGCCAGTAGCCGAAATAACAAAAGGTAATATTTTTATAGTCTGAGAATGCCAAATTCTTTTAATTTCATTTCCTAAATCTGTATACTTTCTTATTTTTTCAGAAACAGATTTTTGAATATTACAGGAATTTGGAATAGCTACATCAATAATATAAGTTATTTTTTTTAATTTTGTCATGTAAAACTATATCAGGTCTATTATGACCAATTGGTCTGTCTGTTAGTATAGTTTTATCATAGTAAATTTTAAAGAAATTATTTTCTAAAAATGAATTTGGTTCGTATTCATAATATGGTACTATATTATGACAGTCAATCAAGTTATGTTTAATTACCAAACTTTGGTGAATTATTTTTAAAACCTGATTGTGCCTAAATGTATACTCAGACGGCGCTAATATAGAACATCCTGATATAATGTGTTCTATAGTTTCCGGAAAAGCCATACATTTTCTACATAAATCATCAATTTGATTTGGATCTTTGATTATATGCTTCCTATAATTTTTGGTATTAATTACTCTATCTTGAATAGCAAGCATAAAACCTTCTATTTCTGCGCTCAACTCTCCAATACTCAACCATTTATTTGACGAAAGTTTGTCAACATACGTTTGGTTGAGATAATTGAAGTGTTTTGCGTGAATAATTTTATTTGACCAGGAATCTAATAATTCCTGGTTGGTATTTATAAAAATGTTGGCATTCTCGTCGGTTAAATTTAAAGGTGAAATATTTCTGTCTGCCTTGCAAATTATTTTATGCAGCTCTGAGCTATTAGCTTTTCTATGAAAAAAATTTCTTAACATTTCTACCTGATTTTGTTTTAATGAAGTTATTTTGACTATACCTCTACCTCCTAAATTTCTAGGTAAATTAATTCGTTCTATAGCTGAATTTGGATGATGACAATTAAACTTTGTTAACGTAGTTCTAATTAATCGTTCTAAGCTATCTAAATCTGTATTAGACCATTTAATTATACCAAATGAGTACGTTAATAGAGGTATTGCCCAACTATTTATTGCCTTTACTAAATTTTTAGCAGATAGATTGCATTTTAAAATTTTTCTTATCCTAGTTTGAAATTTAATCCTAATATCATTTTTAATACTAGTATGATCTAATCTATTGGATTGCGGGTATCCTAAGTATTTATAAACCTCATCCCCTTTCATACTTTTAATTTTGAAATTTCTAAATATACCTTCATCTCCATCTATAATTTTGCCTTTCTCTATATGGATCGTTCTACATTTATCTAGACCAAAAGTCATTTTAGTATCATCTGAAAAAATTTTAACTACCTTAATCATTTTCTCTAAATTTGATTCAGTATTTGAAAATAATTTTATATCATCCATATATAATAGATGCGAAATTGTACTACTCTCTCCTGTATTTCCCTTAATTTTTATTCCAAACTTGCTTTTTATTAACATTTTGGATAGAGGATTTAATGCTAAGCAAAACCAAAGAGGACTCAACGAGTCTCCTTGAAAAAATCCTCTTTTTATTGAAATGCCCGGTACTACTATTTTCTTACCCTTTAAATTGATAAATAAATCTGTATTCCAAAATGACATAATATTTTCTAAAAAGCTAATAATCATTGGATTAATTTTATATATATTTAATACTTTGATAAGCCACGAGTGCGGGACACTATCAAAAGCCTTTTGGTAATCTATATAGCAAGTATGTAAATTACGTTTTTTATTTTGAATCTGTTTTAGAATTACAGAATCAATAACTAATTGTTCTTTACATCCCATATGTTTTCTGCGACAACCTTTTTGTTGTTCAGATAAAATATTTTTTTCATCTAAATGATTATATATTAAATCTGTCAAGCAAGAGGTTAAAATTTTATATATTGTCGGTAAACATGTAATGGGTCTATACTGAGAGGGATTATTAATATTTTCGCTTTTAGGCAACATATAAGTAATGCCCTTAGTTAGGAAATTTGGAAAATTTTGAGTTTGTCTAACAAATTTTGAAAGATGTTTTGCCAAAAGAGGATGTAACGTAGTCAGACGTTTGTACCAAAAATTATGTATCCAATCGCAACCCGTGGCTTTCCAATTATGAGTATTTTTAATAATTTTGGCTAACAATTCAACTGATATATCAGAAAAACTCATTTGTTCAATGTCTGAACAATTGAGTTCTTCATTTTCTATCCAGGGACCTGACTCATTGTGTTTTATATCTTTACTCCAAATTTTAGTCCAAAAATCGTGCATATCTGTTTTAGATGGCAACGGAATATTATTATTAGAAATAATATTTTTTTTATCGTCAAGTTTGGAATAAAATATTTTCTCATTTTTCTGGAATAATCTGTTATTATTTTTTTTATTATACGTATAATTATATCTTTTTAATCTACTAGCTTTTACACCTAATTTTTGTTTTAATAAATCCAATAAATCATTGATTATATTTTCATTATTATTACTATCAATGCTATAACCAAATTTTCTCCCAATTTCGTCTACATGTCTCAAAATATTCCTACTTCTATTTCCATTTTTATATTCTATTATTCTAGCTATGCTACTTCTTAAAAATACTACATCATTTTCTAATCTAATCTGCCATTCTGGTTTACTATAACTATATGATCTATCATCAGAGGACTTTAATTCAATTCCTAACTTATTACATATAGTGATAGCGCTGGCATATACTATTGTATGAAGATCTAAAAAACTAATATCCTCAAATATAATTTTTGGTAAAATTATATTATTTAAATCAAAAATTAATTTAGATAATTTTTTTGACGTATGTAATTTTGGTAATTTTGGTCTATGTGTGGGCTCTACATCTATAAATCTAATTATATTATTATGAAGTAAGTTAGCTAATTCTACTACATTATCATCTACTAAGTTTAAATTTGCAATATTGATTTCCCTAAGATTATAAATAACATCTTCGTTATTTGAATCTACTGTAATATCATTGGTCATGTCTACTATATTATTATCTAAACCATCTACATTCAATTCATCTAATATAACATTATTATTTGTATTAATTTGTTCTAAATTATTCCCCTGTTGCAATCTATCTGCTACTTCATTTTTTATCTGATCTAATGTAACTACAGGAATTAAATTATTTTTGAATATTGCCCGTTTTTGATCTGCTAATCTTTTTTCATTTACTATGGCTAACGGATATTTTTCTGAGAAAAGTAAATGTAATTTTTTTTTCTATACAACAGCATATCTGTTTCTACCTTGGTTACATAAAAATATGAACGGACGATGAACATATTGAAAATTAAATAAATTACAAAGTACACAAGGGCAGTTTTACTATTTTGTGACATGTGTCAATAGATAGTTGCTGAACTGTCTAAAAGTGACATTGGTCAATGCAGAATCGTTAAGCAGTTGAGTCGCTCTGTTTATTGGTGCCTTCTGATAGGCAGATGTCCTCGCTTTTGGAGCATAAAAAAGTGCATGGGATCCACGTTAATAATCATCTCCCACGAGTTTACTTGTTAGGGATATAAAAATTAACCTCTATAAATCTAGTTATAATATTAATAAAGAATCATCAAACTTTCATTCATTTTTTACTAAAATATATTCATATATACTCATATTTTTATACCGTTACTTAAAAATTCACATTTGATACTTAGGTAATTGTTGATCTAATTTATATTTTTTGCACAGCGGCAGTGCCTTAGTGGGTTTCCGTGACTTATTTTTGTCTTTAATTAACCGTTTTAGTGCTATGCTCATTTTGCAAGTAGATATGTATGTAAATTGCTACAGATATTCTGTGATTTTAAATAAAAAAAAGTATGGTATTCAATAAGAATGCTATAACTTTGACAAATATCAATCAATTTTAAAGATTTTTTAAAAAATTATACAAGTAAAGAATGAATATTAGTTCTAATAAAAAACTACATATTTGATATTTACTTTTTTCTAACTTTTACATTACTTGTATCTTATGTTTGCATCTTACTACATTTTGAAATTATGTAAAAAGTTATTTTTGAAATGTATGTAGAAATAATGTGAAAAAAAATGATAGTTTTAAAAATGTCTACAGTAACCTACAAAATCTACACTGGTGACGCCACCGACTACTTACCATTAACGTTACTAGTAACTCTGTGAACAAATTGACTTTACCTCCAAAAAATAAGTTTGTATTTTTTCCTTGTTTAATAAATCGAAATCAAAATTTCATCTGAAATCATAAGACTGCTTATACACACGCTAGCCGAATCTGCGAGCCGAACAACGAATTATGGAAGAGGAGCGCCGCTTCGCAAATGTATACGCAGCGTAAGATTTTGTGAGAAATCACCTCAAAGGCGATAAATTATTACTTACCTTATTAAATTAAAACAAATAACTTTGTATTGCACCAATTTTATATAATCACAATTACCTACATGTTTACCTACATTTTTAAAACTTGTTTGTTTATTTTGTTATTTAATGTCATTACTACCCTGACGAAGAAACCATCGGTTATGAAACATGTAGGTAATTGTGATTATATAAAGGTGGTTCAATACAAAGTTATTTGTTTTAATTTAATTCAAAATGACGCCACAAAGTGATTTTGCAAAGTTTGAAGAAATATTACTTACCTACTTATAAATTATATATTTTATCTGACTTTTTTTTTAAATTTCAAATAGGGAATTATATAATGTGTTCAAAGAAACGTCACTATCTCGCTGATAATTGTTTTTTCAAACATTCAGTTATGCAATTATTTACAACATTTAAAAAAAATTCTTCTGAATAATTAAAAAAAAATTACAAATAAACACGATGATTTCACATTTGAATTAAGAATCTATACTGAACCATTAAAACGGCCGCCATCTTAAAACGGAAACGGAATGTACACACAATTTTACGGACAATTTTACATACGAAAGGCAAAACGGTCGAGTTAAAACAGGATATTGTCAAACATAAATTTTGGCCTGCCTTAAAAGCAGAATAGTTGGTGACCCCTGATCTAGTCTAGTAAACCCTAGACTAGATACTAGAATGATACTCACAGTTAAATGTCTACTAACCAGTACATGTATACTTTCATTGTTTTATTTTATATTTTGTACGGAGGTCTTAACATGAAGCAGTACTTCTTTGTTTCATTTTTTAGAGCAGCGTCAGATAAAGGCATTAGGAAAAACATTAAGAAAAATATGTAATACCAAACTTGTAGATACAGTAAATAACATCTCTAGCGAAAAACTGTAATTGGTTGTTTAAGATGGTTCACTAGAATTCCAATTTTTATACACAATAAGAACGCTGAACGAGGCTTGAAAATAATTTAATTAGGCACGGAGAAAAATGTTATTTGAAAAACCGATCATTTTAATAGTAAAAACGGTTAAAAACGAGACTGTAGTTCTTACGAACAAATTAACAGTGTTTAAATGTTTATTGGCGGTAAAATACGTACGAAATTACGTATACCAACAAATTATTCTTACATGTTCTTGCCAATAAACATTGAAACCCTGTTAATTTGTTCGTAAAAACTTCAGTCCCGTTTTTAACCGTTTTTACTATTAAAATGAACTTTTTTTCTATTAAAATGATCGTTTTTTCAAATGACTTTTTTCTACGTGGGTAATTATCAATATCGCAAAGATTTTGTTTATAAAATTTAGGTAACTATCGTTAAACGGGGGGGTTACTTTAATAAATGTTAAACATAGAAACTAAATAACTTTGTTATACAAAAATAAACAATATGGGAGGCAGGTATGGATACCACCGTCACGGGAATAACTTATTGGATAGTCAACACCGCAGCCATAGGTCACCCTAAGTGGTTCACTATTTTTGGTGACTTAGCAGGGGTGTATGGGTTCATGGGGTGAGGTGTGTACGGGTCTTAGCGGCGAATACTTTTGCCCACCTGATAGAGACTGGTTGGCCTCTGCAGTCGGACTCTCTCGACCCATCGCCTTGCACCGCAGTTGTAGGGATGGATTTATATATCCGTCATTCCCGGACACATTGACTCCTAGATTCCAGCCCAAACCTCATACCTATATCCTTCCCAGAACTTCCTCCCCTTCCTTTCCTTAAAAAAACCCTCCACGTAGCATCCTGATGGAATTTATTTTCTTCAGGGCCTCCTATGTGGAGCTAATGTAAATAAATGTAGTGTTGGAAAATTGTGTACACATTTGCCATAAACCATCGAAATATTTGAAAAAACGTATGTGTATCTGTTTAGGGAGTAAAAAAAAAACACGGTGATCAAAGACACCTTTGGTTTTTATAAGCCGATTGCAACGATTCGCTGGTCCCTAAAATAATTGTAAAAGCAAAAAATGCGAGAGAGTCTGGTATATTTTACAAAATAAATTACACGAACCTATTATAATCTTCGAGGAACTTATAATATTTATTAACGTTTTACTCTGTCTGAAAATATGTAAAAAATACAGCTGCTCAATACGTTTGAGTATAACTAGAAAACATCTAATTTGACACTTCTTTTCGAAGTGTCATTGTATCGACGTTGCAGAAAGCAACGACATTTGATGCAATTTACAGTTTTTGTCATAATATTAGGTCATTACATATGAAATTGGTGTTTTGCCGTACTGGCAACTTTGATCTCAAATATCTTCTCTTTGGTTAGGATTTCCAAAATCAAATTTATACAGCTATTTACTCATGTATTTGTGTTGGAACCAAAAACGCACTGTGTTTTCTTTTGCGGCACCGTCGCCATACACATCATTAATCCTTCGAACCGTTTCTGCAGCACTGGTGCCACGGTGGAACTCGTACTCGTAAATAACGCGATATTTCAAGTTTTCCATTTTGTAAAATAAGTGACGCAAAGAAAAAAAAACAATTAAGGAAAAAACAAATGAATTATAATTTTCGAAACACAAATACATGAGTAAATAGCTGTATAAATTTGAATTTGGAATTCCTAACCAAAAAGAAGATTATTTTTTTTTAAATTGATAAACTAATGTTTAGGACAAGATTTTTTATGCATAGCACAAAGGGTAACAATTATTATAAGCAATAATTATTAGCCTGAAACACTCATCAATATTGAAAACTCTCCCGAGAAAAGATATGTGTCGCCGACGGGACTCGAACCCGCACCCCTCTGTTTGCCGGACAGGAGCTCTACCATTAAGCTACGGCGGGATACCTCCTACCCGCCAAATGATTCAATATATACCTAGTGTTTCATTCAACAATTATCGCTTATTATATTTTTTCACCTGCAAAATAATCAATATTTGACGAGTTAAAAGTATTTTCACCAAAAAATGTAGATATAATGTCTCGACGCCACCTAGTGAGAAAGTTAGCACTTACATGCCTTTCTCATATAAATAAAGTTGGTTGTTTGCAGGTGAAAAAATATAATAAGCGATAATTGTTGAATGAAACACTAGGTATATATTGAATCATTTGGCGGGTAGGAGGTATCCCGCCGTAGCTTAATGGTAGAGCTCCTGTCCGGCAAACAGAGGGGTGCGGGTTCGAGTCCCGTCGGCGACACATATCTTTTCTCGGGAGAGTTTTCAATATTGATGAGTGTTTCAGGCTAATAATTATTGCTTATAATAATTGTCAAAAAGAAGATATTTGAGATCAAAGTTGCCAGTACGGCAAAACACCAATTTCATATGTAATGACCTAATATCATAATAATGCCTCATCATCACATTTGGCTCTGCAACCGTTTGTGGGTCTTGGCCTCCTGAAGAGTCTTCCTCCACTCATCTCGGTTTTGTACCAGCTCTCTCCAGTTTTGAAGATCCATGGTAAATAGGTCTTTCAGGACATTGTCGATTTATCTTAGGTTTTCCCAGGCTCCTTCGCCCTTGTTAACAACCCCAGAATGCACCCGACCCTAAGATAACGCTGCACCTACTACACATCCGGACCTGTACCTTATCTGTGGACAACAAACTAATAAACACTATCAACCACGATGGACTCGGACCTCGATCTACCCACGAGAAGAAGATATAAAAGGAACCACAACATCCGAAGAGCCGCTAATCTCCAATCTAGAGTTACAGAAGCAATATGCTTCTTTCGTTTAGAGATTCTCCTTTGAATACTATTGTTACTCACTTGTAATGTCCTTTGTTTTTAAATAAATATTATAAGTTTATTGTGTATTGACTTAACCAAAACCAACATAAGTTAACTCCCTCTAGGTCTTGAGTATAGCAGGCATAATAATACCTACTTGTTATTGTGTTCTAGTGTGTAATAATAGAAGTGAACATTTGTTACCAAAAGATATAAATTTAAAGGAGAAATAATGAATAAATTCCATGAAACCTAACGTAACCTAAGTTAACCACTCGTCCATTGTAGACTATATATTTCATTGTAGGCATTGTAGGGACCCAATTGTTTAATATACGTAATATCTTCTTAATCTTCTCATAATTTAATCCTAAAAATAAAGAAATAGTATAATAGTGTATAAAAATGCAAAGAAACATTGTAGTATGTAGAATATTAGAATGCATCATAAAATTGTCATTGGAAATGCATCTTGTAAATATTTCGCCTTCATTTGCCCTAAAAAGTATAATATACATCAAACAAAAATCAAAGAGAAAGTAGCTGCGAAAGAGAACGAAATTATATTTTTCTCACCTGTAATTGTAAATATTATTTCAATACGCTTTCCACCTAGGAAGTAACACAAGTAATTTTGAACATACCTAAATAATATCGAATGTTCTAATAAAGTTTTTATCAAAAGCAGATCTGTATAATCACATGTGATTTTCTCAGTTCTAATCCGGCGCATCTAACTTTTGCAGCAATTCAACTTTGTGCTTTTTTAATTAAGTTAAATGAAGTTACCTCAGATAGTTCCAAAGGAAAACTTGCTCTGCTCTCTGCGAACTAAATCAGGACCAACTTTTAATACGTGATAAATCCTTTAAAAGCGGCTTCGGGCAGAGGTTGTCAGCGCTTTCACGGGAATTTACCTGCCCCATTAACAAACTATTCAAATTCAAAGGTAACGACGTTATTTGCATTAGGTTTAAAACAAATTCCATATATGATTTTTGTTTGGTTGGGGATGTCTTTTATCCAGTGCCTACCTCTCTCCAACCATATCACCTTGCTGGAAAAGCATTTTAAACTTGGAACAATGACGAGAGAAAAATATCAAATTTGAGTGCATTTTGTTTTCATAAACATAAGAGTTGGGACCACCTTGGGAGCAAGTTGTTAACAAAATAGTTTTGCACTTATTTGTGTTGTTGTGGCGATAATTATCTCGAGGTATCGCGGTGGAACTAAATAAACTATATTGTGTTTGTGTTGCGTGCTCCTTAACAGAGGTAGGTACAGTTGCAAGTGATTGGTTATCCTTCTTCTTTGCATCCCTAGTTTTTCCTACACATTTTATCACCTAATTCCAGCAAATACCGTTTCGAATCACTTTTAATATTAAAAGTCCATTTCCAAGTGCATCTGAATCAGTTGGAGCAGTTTCGGATGTAACAATTTTAGTAGTACGAACAGATGGGTGGTTCCTACTCTCTCAGCTTTCAAATCCCACCTACGTCCCTATGTATTTAGTTTTCTAGCTAACTAACAAACGAAAATGTAATTTCCCGAAAGAGGTACGTAAAGGATCTTATGCCACGCCATCTGCACTGGAACACGCTCTAGACTCATAATCCGATTAAATTAATTGTGTTTCTTAATCGTACAATGTCTTCCTAGGATGTCCTCAATTCCTGCCATTTGAAACTACTTTATTCGTCTAGATGTCCGATCGACACGAGCTTCTATACTAAACAATTATAAATATTTTTAAACCGTTAATTTGTGCTGTAATTTCTTTTCAATAATACGACTAAATAGTTAACTTTTTTATTGGATAGTTTTTCACCCTATTACGAGCATCTTCATGGAGACTTAAATTTAGTTTACATCTAACTGAAGTCATCTACAGAGTTTTGCAAAATCAGATGTGGACAGTAATTTTCTTCTTATTTTGAATGTCAAGTGGGCAGAATTTTTCATCAAGAAGTATTCCGCTTCAAAGATGGCAAAGGTGATGAGGTGGATTTCTGAATTCATATGTAGCATATATACAGTCCCTTTCCTCTTGTTTTGAAGGTCAAGTGCGCAAAATTTCATCAATAAAGAAGGAGCAAACGCAATACGGCTTAATACCCCCCAAAAAAATCTAAAATGTTGCAAATTGCAAAATTGAACGATCAAAAAGTGTTGCTTTGGATATATATATTAGAAAGAACAATATATATAACTACTTCTGCATATAGCCTCACAATCATCAGGGCTGGACTACACTGAAACTAGACAAAATTGTGATATTGTTTCATTCATGTATTTCATACAAACCTTGTTCAGAAATTATATTATTGATGCATGTTTTTGTGTAATTTGTCATTGGTTTATTCTGGTGTAGTTAATTTGTAGGTGTCTACCACTCACTTCGATCATTCCTATTGTTCTCAGATCGTGTTGTATGCATGCTTTGTAATGTGGTATTATTGGATTATAGTCTGTAAACAAATTTAATAAATAAATTCTCATGCGATTTTCTAATAAAGTTTTTATCAAAAGCAATTATCAAAAGCAGATCTGTATAATCACATGTGATTTTCTCAGTTCTAATCCGGCGCATCTCAAAACTCTTATTTCTGTCCATTTCTCATTTAAAGAAACAATCTTTGTAAAAGACGCGGTCATGGTGGTCACGGTGGTTTTGGCGCTATGTAGGCCATTAAAAAAATCAAATTTGCTTGATTTTAAAAGTTAATTACCAATATTAAATCTTCAAACTTCGCAAAAGGACTTTGTGGCGTCATTTTTAATGAAATTAAACAAATAACTTTGTATCAACCACTATTATATAATCACAATCACCAAAGTAATAAGGTAATTGTGATTATATAATAGTAATTGATACAAAGTTATTTGTTTAATTTAACAAATATAATAAAGATATAATCTTTCTTTTTATTTTAATTAAGGTACAATCTAAAATTAAAATATTTTTAAAGTGAAACAATACTAGCAAAACTCAATCGCAAATCTGAAAAGATACGGTCACATCTGAGATATGACCCAGTCTCCAGTCCCAGATGTGACCGTATCTTATTGCTGATTTTTCTGTTTCAAATTTTCGATCGGGTTTCGCTAATATTGTCTTCTCTAATTAAAATTTTTCTCTAATTGTGTAAATATAATGAAAATAAAATTTAATAAAAAAACATTGTGCATTGGCTTTTTCAGGATAGAAATTTTAATTAATATTCCGCCAATATGTGTTAACAATGAAAATCAGTGATTTTTAATTTGCATTTACGCCCATCAAAAAGCTTTTGTTATCATTTTTATTTTATATTTTGTCTTGTTTCCATAGTAATAAAGCAAAATTATTTAAGTTTTCCTCTAAAATCCATGAGTAATTAATTATTTTAATGGCTTATATTTTGTATTTTAAATCATAAATAAATAAATTAGCACATATCCGTACTAGAAATTTACTACACCTTTTGTTTGAAAACATATGAAATCCAAATGTAAGTTTTGCATGAAAAGGGCGCAGCAGTTCCTCCTAAGGAGTACAGCCATATCAAGTGTGGGAACATATTGAAAGCACTGTGTTTATTTTCCATTAGTCAGGTAGCTACAGGAAATTGTTAGCGTTGGAGGTACCTACTCGTACATGCTTTATGGCTACAGGCGCCAAACCTATTAGCCTTTTCTTAAATGAATGAATGTTTTTTATGTACCTACGGAAAGGTTTTTCAGGAAAATATTAAATATTAACCATATTTACGTGACCATTTGCGTTCCTTTCCGCTTTCATGAAATTCACGTTAGTTGTTATGAAAATAACTTAAGAAAGTTAGTTACCTTTAAATTAAGTACTTTAATAATTATGAAATTAATTGTCTATGGCCTTTTGTGGGACTGGCAACACATGGACTTTTGGGAAGGACAGGAACAATGTGAGAGGTTTTCACTTCCGTCTGGGATCCCGAGTGGAGGGGACACTTGGGTTTCCAAGACGGTCGTCGCAGTTGTTCTGATCGACATGTTGGATTGATTTTAAAAAGGAGTTTTAATTTTATTTCTTGACCAAAGGGTCACGGAGATGTGTTTCGAGTGATCGATTTAATGATCAAATAATCCGGAGTTTTTGGATTAAATGTGCGGGTTGCCGACTTTAACAAGCCTCGAGTGTTGGTTATCCACGCGGTGGGAGGAAACATCCATCTTTATCCTGGCCATCCATCACCATCACTCACCGGGCAGGTACTCCTTTGCTGCTGAAGCCAGGCCGGAAGCCTTGGGCCGCTTACCGTGCCGAGATTACTCCTTTGCTGCTGAAGCCAGGCCGGAAGCCTTGGGCCGCTTACCGTGCCGAGATTACTCCTTTGCTGCTGAAGCCAGGCCGGAAGCCTTGGGCCGCTTACCGTGCCGAGATTACTCCTTTGCTGCTGAAGCCAGGCCGGAAGCCTTGGGTCGCTTACCGTGCCGAGACTACTCCACAGTCTCCTACCATCCACCATCTCATCTTCGGTTCGCGTCATCATACGGATCTTAGTTAGATATAGTTAGACGTACGTGTATCAGGTCTGCTGGGTGAGTTGTTCCAATTTACTTATGTTCTTATTGTTCTGAAATATATAATTTAAATGTGGCTCGACCACTTGCATAAGATTTCTCTCTTTTATTTCTTACTAACCCCCTACACAAACAGAAAGAGGTTATAACCATTGCCTATGCCCTGACAAGAGTGTCTTGCTCTACTGACGTCCAGCTGGCCGGATCAGCATTTTCCTTAGTCAGGAAATTGGCGCGCCTTAGGCAAAGCTGATCCCGGACCACCGGGGCTACACTTAACTACCCATACTTAACTACTTATTTTGGCTTCCCCTGGCCAACCCCTAACTTAACATAGTACACATTTATTTTTCAGACTTATTTGTTTTCAAACTATTATCCGATAATAACACAGTACATGGCATGTATTAAGAACTGCAAACCAACAAAAATGAACTAGGAAACTGCTAGGCTACATACACATTAACTACACCGGAATAATGAAATGATAAATTCAACAAAAACATTCATCAGTACTTTTATGAATTCTGAACATTGTTTTGATGAAAAATACATGATTCGTGCAATATCATGAGTTTTTTCAAGTTTCAGTTGTACTTCAGCCCTGATGAATGTGAAGCTATATACCTACACAAGAAGTGACTAATACATTAATCTTTATAATTTTTCAATCCAAAACAACAGTTTTTCAAAATCGATAATTTCTTGTACTATGTTAATTTTTGTGGTCAAGAATTTGAATTATTAGTTACATCATAAGCCTTTTTGTTAATTATTAAAAAATTTAAAGTTAAAATTATCCTCTACTAATTAATACTGAATTTGAAGACAAGAGAGCTTGGGTTAGTGTCCCAGTTGCGACCGTTAACTTTTCATGTGTATGTGTCCTGATTTATTTCATGTTTCATTTGTAATATAAAATATTAGCAATGTTAGAGGCCTAATAATATATTTAATTTAAAAAAAACTTTAATTCCATTAGAAAATGTTACCACAATATTATTTATACCAGTGGCGTGTGGCCCATAGAAAAAGATATTATTATTATCTAACTTTAACTGCTACTAATCTTAAATTTATGTGTATACTGTCGCCATGGGTCGAACCACAGCGCCCTTCTTGACAACATCAAGGAGGACACTGTGTTTTTACTTGTGTCGACAGAATAACACTTAATCCAAAACACGTGAACACCTCAGCACAGGTTCTCTTAATGAAGTGTTCACAAAATGCTACTACTAACCTTTTTACATAACTTTTTATATCCAGTTACAGAATATTAACATTTTTGTACTACTATGTAAACCACTGAATCATTTGTAAAATGTACCTATATTTAAGAATAGAAATAAATAAAATTAAAACGTGATGGTTTAGCACTTCTGCGCGAGAGAAGCATATCAGAAGCGTATCTTTAAGGGAAGAAAAGTCATTTGTCTTCGTTGCTGATTTGTTCGTCTGAAATTGAGTGAGGATTTTCCGATATGTAGTAGCCGATAGCTAGCAGCAGATAGAAGCTGGCAGTAGCTAATAGCTAGTAGCTAGCAGACAGGAGATACCTGCATAAGTAGGCCCCGGATAACACAGCAGTGTACTCACTAAGATTGATTACAATCCCTAATGAAATAATGGCTCCACGCGGTATTGCTGTGTCCAAACTACATAAATATATTTTCATATTATGTACAGCGAAACTCCCTTAAGAAGTTTTCATGCTTAAGATGCTTGATATTTTCATTAATTATATATTATATTAATTCAATATTTATATTAATTAAATCGGCCCAATTTATCGGTTCTGCACGGAGAAAAATGAACTTTTAAAAACGGGACTGAAGTTCCCACGAACAAACATACAGAGATTCAATGTTTATTGGCGGTAAAATACGTACGAAATTACGTATACCAACAAATTATTCTTAATGTTCCCGCCAATAAACATTGAAACCCTGCTAATTTGTTCGCAAGAACTTCAGTCCCGTTTTTAACCGTTCTACGAATAAAATGATCGTATTTTCTATTAAAATGTTCGTTTTTTCAAATAACATTTTTCTCCGTGTGTATTTTTTTCAGTTCCTTGGAAAACTTCTTAAAAGAGTTTCACTGTATATCACCATCAGAATTATATACAGTGAAATATTAGATCTTGCTTCCAAAAAAGTGTGTTTCTAATTATCTCTTATTTAATAAAATTAATGTCAAAATTTCCACCCAAATCAACAGATTTGTAAGCAGGTACTTAAAAACATACCGACTTAATTAGAAATCATATATTTTATGCAACTTTTTATTAGAATAATAAGGAATTGTCGTGATTTATTTTTTTGGGTATTCTACCGTGTTCTTTAGCCAACGTTTCGAACAGCATTACAGTGTTTATCCTAACTAATTACTAATTACACTTCTGCTCTGATGATGGACACTGAAAAGCTGTCTGAAGCGTTGGTTAAAGGAGGAGATAGTACAACACGGCATAATACCCCAAAAATTAATCACGATATTACTTTTGACCGTGTAAATCTCAAATCATATCTAATAAGGCAGTGGTTTTCAACCTGTGGTACCCCTTGGGGTACGCGAAGCAAAAATTGGGGATACGCAATATCGTGGCACGAATGAAGGTTTTAAAACTCAGCTCAACGTTTCAGCAGATGTAGCTCTAAAAATGTTAATACAATTCACAAGCACGTATTTGTATGAAAAGTCATTTTCTTGCCTGAATGCTGAACCAGACTTGAGGCTCTACCTATGTGAAATTGAGCCAAAAGTTTGAAAAACTTTGCCCTGAAAAGCAAAAACATTGACTGTATGTTAACATTACATGATAGAATATACAGAATGCAATAGGAAATCTAATGTTTTTTTTTAGTTTAAACTAATTTTTTTCTCTCAATAAACTTTGTTCATTTTTTTTGAGTTTGTGAAAACAAAATTTCTTCAATTTCACTTGTAAAATCACTGGTTCAAAATGCCCGAAGTCCTGTTATACTCTGAATAAAATTGCATTAATTTTATTTGTGTGACTTTATGGTTAAATTCATTAATACTAAGAGTATTATAAAGTCACAAATGAAAATTCACAGGAAAGATAAAGGATAAGGGGTACAACACATTTGTTGTAAGAGTCAAGGTTGACAACCGCTGTAATAAGAAATTATACAATTTGTTCGAAGAAACGTCAGCATCTCAATGAAAATACATTTTTAAAACATTCTTCAGGAAGGCAGGTAACATAATATTGAACAAAAATCGAATAAGAAGGTCGAAATAAGCACAACAAAAGCTTTACTGAACCATTCTAATGACCTCCATCTTGAACTGGAAATGGAATCTACAACCTACCCCCTGACTAAGATACACTGACGGAAAATAATTTCCCTGAGGGTCTATGTCATCTTAGGGGATGCTGCGTGGAAAGTTTTTTTAAGGAAAGGAACGAGAGGAAATTCTGGGGAGGAAAAAGGGTGTAAGGGGTGGGTAAGAATTCGGAGGTCAATGTGTACAGGAGTGACACCAAGAAGCTTGTGGGCAAATCCTCCGCCGCCAAGTCCTGGAAAATGTTGAAAAGCAATAAATTGATGATACCTACCAGTGTATAAAGTCATAAAAATCATGTGCTATTTTTCAAGTTCTTACATATACACATTGCCTAATTTGTTTTTCCTGCTCCCTTTGCTAAAAATACATATTTTTGTAATAAAAGTATTTTAAGTACAGTGGAAATTTTTTCCCCTATCGAAATGGGAGTTCGTCGAGAAGAAAATATTTCCACGTGAAATACCTGATAAATAACATTCATAAAAAATAATTCACGATGCGGCGCGGGAGTCACCGGTTTGGGAATAATGCCAATTTTCAGTTGAGACCTTTATTCGATAGGTTTTTTGGTGGTGACCTGGTTTTATTTACTAGGCACTAGGTGACAAGGTAAAAAGTTCGTGTTCATTAAAGCAATACCAGCAGGACAATCTAAGTATCCTGTTCTGGTTTTTTTCCTACGCAATAGGTACTGAGGCCGATGAGGGGGTTTGTACCCACTAAATTTCGGCCGAAATTAGGCCTACAATGGAAGGCACTTCTTGTGTTATTATTTATTCTATGGTAGCGCAATACATGGTTCAACTAATAAATAAGTAGGTATCTACTAATGTTTTAAGTATTTACTTATTTAAAAATCTATGCATGTTATGCGTACATAAGCAACCCAACTTATAACTATGTTATTAAAATTATACTACCAGATAAAAACCCGCGGAGACAAATCCAAGTTTGTAAATTTCCTTTTTGACATTTTCTCATCCGGGATACTGTTTTAAAACTCTTTGAAATCACAGAGGTCGCCACTTCCGTTTACAACAATCCTAAACTGTACAGTCAATCAGATTTAATCAACCCAAGCAAAATATATTAGAGATTGAAAATAGATATTGGCACATTGCTAATCAATCCAAGGGAGCCTGCTATGCCTCAATATAAAGGACTATTCCATCAAAACCGTGGCTTCAACAATTCGCCCATTTTTCCAATAAAGAAATTTCTTCGTGCACGTAGAAATATGTTATTCTAAAATACGATCATTTTATTCGTAAAAACGGTTACAAACGGGACTGAAGTTCTTACGAACAAATTAACAGGGTTTCAATGTTTATTGGAGGGAACATGTAAGAAAAATTTGGTGGTTTACGTAATTTCGTACGTATACCAACAAATTATTCTTACATTTTGATATTCGAATGAGAATTTGACATTGAACCTTGTACCGTAGCTTCTCATCACCTTTTTCAAATTCCCGTCCTTAACCACCCAGATTGTATATACTGTTGTCTATTTAGAAGTGGGAACTATAGATCACATATTTTTTGGTTGTCCAAACAAATTTCCTCTCTTCTATCAAGCCTTATCTAAAATTGCTTCGCCTCCATTCAACGTCTCATCTCTTCTAAGTCTGAACTCGACTGGAATCTTCCACATAATTTTGAAATTTGTCTAGAAAAATTTGAATAGAATTAAAATCTAAATTTACCTATCCTCTCTTCTCTCCATTTTGAATTGATAGCCAGAAATAATTATAGAAATATATATATATAATAAAACTTGTAGAATTTTAAATTTATTCTGTTATTATGCAAAATTATTATTGTTATTTTTTCTTTTAATGTATCCAATGTAAAAAATTAAGTAAATGATATGATTTCAGATTTTCACGGTCAAAAGTATTTTTGTTATTTGTTTTAGGGGTGTTATGCTGTGTGCACATCTGCCCTGATGATGGACACTGTAAAGTTGTCCGAAACGTTGGCTAAATAAGGGGGTAGCGCAATATATACGGCATAACACCCCAAAAACAAATAACAAAAATAAATAAATATTGCGAACATCAATGAATTTTTTCCTAAAAATCTTTATAAAACATAAACCATTTAAAGCTGTACAGTACTTAAGCCATCGCAGCAACATTCGCGACTTACTTGCAATATCGGATATTGGATTCCATTTCAATCTACAATGTGATCACTCCAATTCCATGTGGATATTGGCAATTGCATTATTCATAACACGGTATTGCAGCCGACATCGCACCCCAACCGGATAATTAACCACCCCACTACCGTGCAACTAACTATTAACTTACCTGCATTCGTACTTACATGTGCATCGCGCTCACGGTGCGGCCCTCACGGGCGTACTTTTGGACAGCTGCAGCTGATGCAAATTGACATAAATAAAATAATGCTGGATTTTTACCTTCAATCTTTTTTTTATGGAGTAAATTGAGATTCATTAATTAACATCAAAAAAGATACAGTAGAGGGTATTTTTATTTTATGAAATTAGCGAAAAATTCACAACGACAAAACTTACAATATTTTTGCATCCGGCGCAATTTACGTGTAGGGTATATTCCCCTATACTACCTACATTTATACTTACATTTTTTGTGATAATATATTAAACAAATCATAACGTAATATTTATAATACATTCTTAGTGAATTTAATAAAACTCATTTCAGAGGCCCTAGCACGCTTAATCTATATCGATCGGTAGGAAAACTATCGGTAACTTCTCATCGTTCCCTAGGACAACTGCACATCGCTAACGTACAAACAACAGTTGATGTCGAATATGTTAAGGACACCTAGTAATTGTGAACTGTCACTTATTCGTTGGCGATCTGCAGTCATGCTAGGGAACGATGAGAACTTACCGATAGTTATCCTACCGATCGATATAGAGCAAGCGTGCTAGGGCCTCAGGACGGAAACAACATACAATTGAAAGAATTTTTTTGTTTTTTACAAGAACAAGAATTTAAAGTAAAAATTTTATTTTAATTCTAGTTCAATGAAAAATGGATAGATTTTAAAACAGACTAGACACACTTGATACAGTCGAATAATATTTCATAAATTCAGTTAGAAAGATAAAGGTACCTACAAGAGTTATTTATTTAGGTCTTCGAGGGCTTTTACAAAGATAGATAGATATATTATAAGTAATAGAGTTCGGTTAGCAAATACATAGTATACAATATATAAGGATTTATGATTAAATTAAAGCAAATTAAATGTATATAGGTATGGAAAGCGAAATATGTGTAAAGAAATATAAATAATTAAAATAAAACTAAAATATAAAGCACAACGGAGTAGTGAAATCATACATTTTACTAAAGGAATCTTTACATGTCTACAATATTTCCAAATTTATTGCCCAAATGATGTAGTCTATTTATAGCTGTATGAGCCTAATCATTTGTTTTGAAATTGTCACAGAAAAAGGTAGCCACTTTGCCTCGTATTCTGGTCGGTACTTAAAATTTTATTTTGGCGAGAATTTCAAGGTTGTTAATGCTAATTTTATTTAATAGTTCAAGGTCAGAGTTGATCCTACTATCTGACAGCATAATTAAGTCGAGTTGTTTCATCAAAAGGACATAGTTAATATTTTGAATTGGAATATTCAGCTTAAAGTTAATAAATCTTAGAAATTTGTGCTGTATCCTTTCGATATTGTCGGAATATGTTTTATACAATGGGGACCAAATAGACAAATTATACTCTACCTGGCTTCTTACTAAAGAAGTGTACAATGTTTTCAAACATTCTAGTGACTTGTCCCTGATCCCTGAGCTGTGTCAATTTTACATTATTTAGAGTAGGTATTCATAAGTTACATGACTTTGGATTTTACGAAAACGAATAACTTGGCACTTTTGAATTTTAAGAAATAACGAGTTGATCACGCATTAATGATACAATTTCTCTAAATTAGATTGTAAAATATGGCAATCCTCTAAACTACGTATCATTTTATATATTTTCAAATCATCAGCGAAGAGTAGGACTTGTACGTCTTTAAATACACTAACAATATCATTTATAAATAATGGATAATGAATCGGTCCTGGGTGAGATCCTTGGGAAACCCTACTAGTGGCTTCGAAGATGTAAGATTCTACAGAATTTATTTTAACACAAAGCTTTCATTTACTAAGATAACTGTTAATCCAGATCAATAAGGTTTCTTTAATGTCCAACAGACTTAGTTTATGTACACGAATATGTTGCCTAACTTTATCAAAAGTTATGGAAAAATCAGTGTAAGTATATCGAATCCACCTGAGGCCCTAGCACGCTTGCTCTATATCGATCGGTAGGATAACTATCGGTAACTTCTCATCGTTCACTAGGACAACTGCACATCGCTAATGTACAAACAACAGTTGATGTCGAATATGTTAAGGACACTTTAGTCATTGTGAACTGTCACTTATTCGTTGGCGATCTGTAGTCATGATAGGGAACGATGAGAAGTTACCGATAGTTATCCTACCCAACGATATAGAGCAAGAGTGCTAGGGCCTCTGATGCGACAAGGGAATCAGTTATATAATTTTCATAAATGATTAAGTTAGTTAAAGTATTTCTACTGATAAAGCCGTGCTGATTAGGTACAATTATATTATTGATTTGTTTTGTAATGACATCTAGGACTAATGATTCGAGTTTGCGGACAATATACACATTGGTCTGTAGTTTGATACATTTCTTTTATCACCCTTTTTGTGCATAAACGTTAAAATCTTTTTTTCCACTGATTTGGAAAACACCCTGACGATAAAGACTTGTTAAATAGTATAAATAATGGATAAGTCAAACTGTTAATACAAAGATTTTAAATATATTAGAGGAAAACGATCTGGTCCAGCAGATTTATTATAATCTAATGCTTTTATACCCTTTTCTAATGCAGCTATTTCAAAGAAACAGTGATTCTTCAAGTGATATATCATTAGGGGTCTCACTATCAGAAATATCTATGTCATAAAGACTTTTAAATGAATCTGCAAAAAGATTGACTATGCCTTCGGTACTGTCAGCACATTTCTTATTAAGATAGTATTTGACACAGTAGAGACAAGGCTTTGGACTTCCATTCCGAAGGTCGCGGGTTCGAACCCGGCGTGTGCAAATAAATTTTATTTGATTAATTTGTGTTATTTCACAATTAATTAATACAAATAATATACACTATATTTGCGGCACGTTCCAGAGTAGAAGATACTCTCAGTATGGCCCTGGTGTAAGACCGCCATTCAGAATTGCTTGAAATGGCTTTTAGCCGTGTTTAGTGACTAGATCTGAATAGCCAGGTACTTCCATACCTTCCTATTTCCCTTCTTCCCTTCCCACTTACCTTCAGCCTCACAACATACCCCAACTGGGGATGCCATAGTCTCACTGGCTCCAGACAGGAGCAGTTGGGACTCTTGTAAGGTGTTCTCTATAAAAAAAAATTTGGTAAACTATAATCATTCTTTTGCTGAGCATTATGGGGCCAACAGACCTAGCTATAAAAGCTCAAGCATTATTTGGCTTGGCCTACTTCAGCATATCGGTCGTCATACATTCCCATTGGGAATGTATGGCAACCGATATGCCGAAATACGCCAAACCAAATAACGCTTGAGCTTTTATAGCTAGTTCTGTTGGCCCATTACACTTGTGACACACACAGCTATAAAAGCGCTAGCGTTATTTGGTTTGGCGTATTTCGGCATATCGCTCGCCATACATTTTCAATGGGAATGTATGGAGAGCCTTAGCCGTATTTGGTGACCAGATCTGAATAACCAGGTACTTCCCCACCTTCCTCCTCTCATCTCCTTTGCCACAACTTTTTTCAACGTCACGAAATACCCAAATTGGGGATGACATGTATAGATAGTCATATAGATAGTCTCATTCGCTCCAGACGGGCAGTTGGAACTCTCGTGGGGTATTCATACATAAAAAATAAATTTAAATAACGGGCGATCCTTTTCATAGATTCCCGTATCTTAACAAGCGTGGAAATGGCAGAGATGAAAGTAGACTGAATGCTGTAGAAATGAGATCCCTGAGGCGTATGTGTGGTAAAACCATGTATGATCGTGTGAGGAATGTGGAGATCCGAAAAGAATGCAAGGCTGATGTGAGCGTAGTAAGTAAGATTAAGAAAGGGACGCTTAGATGGTTTGGGCATGTTGAGCGAATGAATGAAGAAAGGAGTGTAAAGAGAATTTATGACGCGAATGTGAACGGTAGAAGAAGCCGAGGACGCCCAAGGAAGACGTGGCACGATCAAGTAAATCAGATACTCGGGCCATGTCAAGAGTCAGAATAATAGAAGAGTATGTATGAGAAGATGTATGAATGTGAATGAGGCAAGGAGCGTGTGCCAAGACCGAGTTGTTTGGCGGTCCGTCCTCTCTGCCTACCCCTGCGGAGAAACGGCGCGAAGGTTAGTTAACAAGCGGATTGCAGTCTTTAGAGCACAGGCGTTAGGTAGGTATGCTGTCCTTGCTCTACCGGTATTACAATGGAAGATGCTCCTAGGAACTAGCGTCATTGATCCCCTCGGAACCGATACATAGTCGGGAAACACGCCAAATAGGCCGCAACATATGTACACAGTTGACATTACGTCGCTTCAGTTCGTTTTTATCCAACAGACCAAAATGCGAATCGGGAGAATTGGCACTTTAAACTTTTTTTTTACGATAGAAGCACATACATTTTGGAGGATGTAAGACAAAGTGCGTTTTGAAAACCCCTTAAATAATTGTTTATAAATTTTTTTTGAACGAGTATCGTATAAATAAAGGCTTTTTGAGAACATTTGCATACTTCATTTTCATGAAAAATGGTCTGTTGGACAAAAACGAACTAGAGCAACGTTTTGTCACATGAGAACGGGTCGCTTCTACGACTCGTTCTTGAGTTCAACAGCTCGGCTGTGGTACGATTTGCCGGCCTCTATGTTTCCTCCTTCCTACAACATGGGTCTCTTCAAGACTCCTTCCTCTCCTCAAAAAGACCCTCCAGCCAGCATCTACAAAGATGACATGAGGCAAATTATTTTCCTCAAAGTCTCCTGTGTGGGAGTTAATGTAACAAAAAAATAGAAAGAAATGAGAGAAAAATTATTTTCAAAAGACTTTTATTAAAATAAAATTATACTTCTATAAATTAAATACATACATATTTATAATAAGATCGAGCAAACGAAATACTAGATGAATGACAATAATGTTAAGATGGGTTAAATATGTTTTTTTTTTGTATTTTATCAATACAAAAAGTGATAGTTACAAACAAATACATAATAATTTTATATAATTTATAAGATATTGTGCATGATAGTTTATCAATTTTTTTTAATTTGTTATTTTTTTATTAAGTTTACAATTTAAAGAAACTATAAATACTTTTCTTTTTACTTGATTAACACATACTCATACAACCAGTGTAAGTTATGTTTTACTGAGAAGCAATATTGTAAATGTTTTGTTTTAATAATATTTATGTAACAATATGAATACTTAAATTTCTAATGGAATTAAAAAATATAGAGTTTACTGAGCCTAATTTTAAAATTTAAAAAATGCTTTTAAAAAAACATCATAACCGCAAATTTATCACCATGTTAATAAAATCAGATTTTTCTACTGTTCTAAAAATCTCCAATGCCTCAAGATATTAGAAACTTTGCCGGATAATTATATCTTTCCCGGAAAGCAGCCAAACTAACTTAGGGTGAGATATATTTGCATTGAGAACATTTCCTTATGGTTAGTTGTTTCACAGAAATTCAAATGTAACATTGTCATCAACGCCAGACTCGTACCCACCCCTCACACCTTTTTTCCTTCCCAGAATTTCATCTCCTTCATTTCCTTAAAAAAAGACCCTTCACACAGCATCCCCAAAGATGACACAAGCCCTAAAGGATTTTTTTTCCTCAGGGCCTTCAGTGTGGAGCTAAAGTAAAAAAAAAATAAAAGAATGCCATTTTGTTTTTCTGACATTTGAAAGGTCCCCGTTAAAAGTCGATTCTAGGTGCGTTTTTACTTTCTATCGAATTGTGATAAGCTGACAAGCTTAATAACATGGTAGTTGTCGTCTTATTCTCATAAAAATCGTTCAAAAGCTGAAATAGACTTAGAATCGGCATTTAACGGGGGCCTTTTAACTGTCAAAAAATAAAATTACGCTGAATGGCCGTTTAATGAATGACAACGTTACATTTAAATTTCTGTGAAACTATCCATCCTTAGAGTCTTTCAAAACAGTCAATTATTTTATTAAATAGTGCAGCACACTAAAGCCCTGTTGTTTCATCCACGGCATTATCAAAGGGGCGGTTAAAACCTATGATCATTCAGTTATTTGATTTGATACATTCTTTTAAACAACAACTTTAACCTTAACACGGATGAAACAACTAACCTTACAATTATATTGAGCAAAAGAAATTCTTTTAACCAAATGATTAATTTTTTAATCCATCACAAAAATACTTAAGTTAACTTTCATTACTTAACTAATTTGAAAAAGTTGATCAGTTTACAGTTAAAATCAGTTTTTTTCATATGCAAGCATATTATATTTATTGCTGCTACATAATTGTTTGAATACTTCCTAACTTTCTGTAAACAAATATAGCAATTTTGAAATCATAACACACAGAAATCAGAAATTAAAATACTGTCTCTGAGAAAATGAAGCAAGTTTTGTGCATATTGTGAAAATAATACATTTAATAACAAGGGCGGTTTTCTACAAGTTCAAGTATGTATGTAAAGCTCCGCCCCGACCCGCGCTTCCCTCGACCGTACCGCTTTTGCAAGCGCTGATTATCATCTTTCATTTGCAAGTGCGTGAAAGGGATGCAACGAACAAAATTCACAATTCCAGCCAGAAATAGACAAGAATTTCACTCATGTTCTTTCTGTTATTTTATTCCTCTATTTTAACAACTCTGACAATTTGATTTGCTTATGTGATGGAATCTCCACAGTACACAAAAATACCGTCTGGGGGAGCACGTGCCCCCCCCTTAAATCCGCCTATGTTTTATAAGATCAAAAGGTTGACATATCGATAAACCAAAAGATTTTTTTTGAAAATTAAGTGCATTTTTTAAGAAATATGGCGTAAGCAATAACTAAGGGATTCAAAGTTATCTTATAATAAAATATATATTGTTTAAATATGTCAAGGAATATAGTTTATAAAAAAATATATAAATTAATCCTTGCTCATCATTGGTCTCCTGGTTTTATCACTGTCAAGAAGAATTAAATAACAATTTCCTTTAAACCAATCCAGCTCACGTGTTACAAACACGGTACAAATATCAAATACTCATTATCAAATAGGTCTTATTTTATTCAATAGAAATATGACATTTTACAAACATAAAATAAGACTAGAATCATTTCAGATTGTATTGTTTTCATGTAATCTCAATAATAATTTAAATCACACGGCCAAAACTGAAATCCTGTATTCAAACAATGAAATGATAGTCTTCAAATCTTTCCGAATTCAGTTTTAATCACAACTAGCAAAAAAACTATCCTCTATAGATTATTATTTCCATTCAATCTCCGCATTCGACACCCCAAGCAATCATCTGCAATAGGCCTATCATTTTATTAGACAATAAATGAAATAAAAAAAAAAAATTGTAACATTTAACCAATTTAGTTAGTAAACGCAGGTCTGACCCGATTTTGATTTCTTAAGAATCCAAGTTGCCTGAAACTCACACACGTTTGTCACATACTTGTGCGTAAGAATTACACACACAATATCAGTTGCAGCTGTTGGGTTAAACGTGATAAAGAGATTTGAATACTGAGGGTTAATGCAAGAAGAGCCTATGTCAGTTTTGGTGATTTGTTTTACCGGTATCAGAAAGACCTCTGAAACCAACCAAAATTGTGGCCAATCATATGTATATGTCAAAATTTTGATTTTACATTTTTTAAGCAAAGAAATCGACAAACAGTCCTCATCCCTGAGCAATTTAGAAAATTGACAAAAGCATTTCTAGCATTAAGCCCCAGAATAATAATAATGTTTTTTTTTTTTAACCATTTCAATGTATTCACGACATTGCATTCTTTCGTAAGGAAAACAAGTTTGTATGTGGGGTCACCGAGATACCACATAAATTATGACTTTGCAATTTAAACCACAAACTTAACTTTAGTGGTAACTGTAGTTTAACCCATAATTTACTATTTGATGAATCAAATTGACTGATGGCTGTAAAAACTCACGATAGATTCAAATGTTTTGCAATCATTGCAAGTCTGCGACAAAAAAAAATTAAAAAGAGATTTGTATTTTAGCTGGTGACAACACTGTATTTAGTAACAACTTTTCTCTTTCAGACTAATTACTAAGTTCTAGGCACTTTCCTTTATCCCCGTTATACAGAGAATATACAAATACATTCATTAAATACAACTTACAATTCGGGTTATAAAGACAAAAGCAAAAATGTTTAAATAGCTTTAGAATTATAGTATTAAACCATTAAATCTCATTTTGCAATTTAATTATTTCTCTGCAGCAATCTGACATACAATACGAAGATCCCACAAGTTTCAGAATCACAGGCGATCATTACACATACATATATGAATTATGTATATAAAATTAGTAAACTCATTACTTTGAACGCATATGTAAACTAAACGTAATTAGAAATGTTAATCAGATTACCATTAAGAAGAACTAATTAACGATGTTGTTGAATGCTGTTATTTGTTTCTATACCAATAAAATGCATGTTGTATTTTCTCAAATCAAATTACAAAAACCAAATTCTGAATTTAAATCCATTTATTCCACTTTTATAAAAAAATTATGATAAAATAAAAATACAGTTTTAGCTACCTGCGGAAGATAAAACTGATAAACATGTAAGCTTTTTCTTGATATATTAGACATGTTATGGAAAACTTTTACATTGTCAGGGGAACAAAAAATTAAAATAATGTTTTAAATTTCAGAGAAAGAATTCTGATTACGTTGTTATTTTCTACATTATTATTAATTGAGTTAACAATTGTTTTAAGCAAATATGTACTAATTTTATTTAGTTTATTTTTCTATTTTTTCAAATACAGTCGAATCTTGGAAGTGGAAATTAAGCCACTTCCCGACAACTGATCGAGCTAAAACTCGGCAGATAGACTCGTTGTCGATGACAATGCATTTTATCAAGTTTTGGAGGCAATCACGCACACACCTGCGGCCATATATGCAATTTTTCTGAAATTCAAAGATATTAGAACACTATAACTATAACTCGGAATTTGCCCCGGTTGATTCTGATAACTGGGTAGAAAGGTTCAAACCTCAGTAAAAACCAAAAAAAAAAAATGTTGTTTTAAAAGACATTTGAAAATAGATGTAGGTATTATATAGAAGTAAATTAGTTTGTGTTATACATTTTTGGGGGTTGATTTTTTTAAATGTCTTGATATGGATTTCATAGTGAATCAATTATTGTAAAACAGCTTTCTGTTGTCAGCGCAGGTGAGAACATGTAATTTGTTGCCAGTATTATTTAAAGTATAATCGTTTAGTATGGACAACGCAAAATGTGTAACTAGGAGGGATTTAGACACTACATAATAGATGATTTGTTAAAATTATAGTTCGATGATATAAATTGACCTAAATGGTAACGTTTTCTATCTGGACCTGCAGAGGATGACTATCTGTACTTGCAGTGGATGACTATCGATTTATCCTGGCCACAATCAGATTACTCTTAAAAGAGAGTTTGACTGTAATACGATGCTTTACAGGGAATGGAAAAACCTTATAAGCGGATCAGATGGGGATTATTTTTGATATCAGTTTTCAAGTAAAGGTTTAGAAAACCACTTAACCGCTTGGGCACATAAGCTTGTTTTCACGACAATTTAACATAGGTAGACATAGGAATGACGTATGCCCCGCACCTGAGTTATTAAGTGTGAATACTTCTTGTGTAATTATCAGAAGAAGGTTTTTACTATTGGCTTCAAGCCACCCAGACTTTATTTCGCACGATAGAAGAATTGGATAAAAAATAAAGGTTTCAATTGCTCCAAGACAATAATATGATCAATGAAATAACGGTAATTCTCATTTTATGTGTGTTTATACAACATTTCCATAATAAAAACTGTGCAATTAAAAAGATAGTATAAAAACACGTAGGCGAAGATCTGTTTTAAAAAATCAACAATGCAAGCGTAGAATTAATTGCATCGGCAAACAGAATATGCATTTAATTATGTAAATGGAAATCTCTGTTAATAAAATCACAATATTTTGAGGAGATTGTTGAATTATAGGAGTACTATTTACCACAAAATCGAAAAGCAGAAAAGTATGATTTATCAGTAGAAACCATTAATATAGAATTGACGCACGCCACCTGGCAAAAAAAATAGTTAATTAACTGCCGAAAGCAAATACTGATGAAGAAATATGGATTGGCGTTTTTAATGAGTCATACCAGAGGTGGTTTTATTTGGTGGGTTTATTTGAAACGCCAGCAACAATTAGCTCAATCTATATTGATGTTAGAAACAAAGAGTTCAATAACTTTATTACATCTACATGTACAGTGCTAGATAGGATAGATAGATATATTACTGTATCCGAAGCCGTTCGTTCATTGGATGATGAGTAGTTAAAATTTCTTTCAATCGCGTCTCCGTTTCATCATAGTCTTTTCACTTTAACACTTCTGACAACGAGGCCGGTGGTTTACAGCGAGAGTCCGAAGACCGACACGATGCAGTACATGGTCTTGTTCTCCCAGCGCACGGTGCAACTGCCATCTGTGTTGTTATCCCAGAAGCACGAAGACGCCGTGTGAAGACCGGCGCCGTTTTTTTGCATTATAGTGCAAGTTACTGGAAAGATACAAAAATATATTTAAATACAACAAGATGTAAATAAGATGCAGCTGAGATTCTGTTGTTCAGTTACATGTGACATTCATGAGAAAGAGGGAGAGATAAAGATGGAACTATCAGAGGTATTTCTTCATAATCTGATTATATATTAGTTTGGCAAGGAAATAATGCATTTTATTACATATTACTCTATTATTATTTTTTTTTTTTTTTTTTTTTTTTTAAATTTTAATTATAACATTATAAATATATTTTATTTAACATTTATATTAAATTACTACTCTTCCATTTAAAGCATTTGCTTGTGTATGGAAGAGGAGTGTACATAGGTGCTGTTATTAATTATTACTTAGATATTTAATTTTACATGCTGTGCGCATATATGTATATGCGTGCTATAGTTGGTACATGTTATGATGGAAAATAATAAAGATATACAATAATTTTTTTTTTTTTTTGTTATAAAGTTGAATTTATATTTAATAGAAAATATTAATTAAAAATAATAAATATATATATTTTTTTTTTATATGTAATAAATATATATATTTGTGATGTGTGTATTTTGAAAAAAGAGAGAATGTTATGGAGAATAAAAGATATTTGCAAGAATTAATTTAATTTAGGTTTTTTTTTTTTTTTTTAAGATTGTCTTTAAAATGTTTCTTGATAGAGTGCAACATTTGAATTTTATCATTAATGCTTCTGATTTCTTCCGGTAGTTGATTGAAATAGGTTCTTCCCTGGTAAGTATAATGGTGTTGTGCAAATGTGGTATTTAATTTTGGGCATAAAAAAATATATTTAAGACGAGTTCGGTTTTCAGTTAAAAATTGATATTTGTGTTTTTCTTTTATAATTTGAATTAATGAATTTTTAATATATAAATCTTTAAATGTAGGTACTTGAAATTCGTCAAACAATCGTTCCGTTGGGTAGTCCAAAGGTGTTTTTAATATAATTTTAATTATTGTTCTTTGTACAATTTCTATTGGAAGAAGGTTAGATTTATATGCGGATCCCCAACTTATAATGGCGTATTGTAAAGTGGATTGAACTAAGGCATAGTAGATTAAATATAGATTTTTTATCGATAGAAAATTTCTGATTCTTAAAAATACATATATAAATTTTCTAATTTTTTTTACAACTTCACATATTTGTTCTTTCCATTTTAAATTTTTGTCGATAATTACTCCTAAATATTTGATTGTGTTTGTGGTTCTTAATATTGAGCAGTTTTGTAAACAGTAATTTTTATTGTGCGTTTTAGAGTTGTTATGAATGATAATGTTAAAGTTTTTAGGGGTATCATTTGTCTGTATTGCAAATGGAATTACATATGTTTTATCAGTATTTAGTGATAGTAAATTAATGTCGAAGAAATTCTTAAGAGTATTTATGTCTTCAGTGGCTTTTAATATTACATTTTCCCAAGTTTTTTCGCTTATTATTAGTACCGTATCGTCGGCATACGAAGTAATTTGGCCGTGTAGGGGTTGAAAAAAAATGTCGTTAACATATATGGTAAAAAGAATTGGTCCGAGCACTGTACCTTGCGGAATTCCAAAGTCTGATGTGTCTTTATCGCTATTAATCTGATTTATTTTTACTACTTGTTGTCGATTTTTTAGGTAGCTTGAAATCCATTTAATTGCGTTGTATTTTATACCAATATTATTTAATTTTTTCATTAGAATCTTATGGGATATGCTATCGAAGGCTTTTCTAAGATCAATAAATATACCTGCACATTTTTTACCATTATCTAATGATTCGTAAATATATGAAGTTACACTGGAAATAGCGTCTTGTGTGCTAAGTGATTTTATAAAACCAAACTGATTTTTGTGAAGTATTTTATTATTATCTAGGAAATTTACCAATTGTTTTTTTACTATTTTTTCAAAGATTTTTCCTATATTAGAAATTAGACAAATTGGGCGATAATTTGTTACTAGATGTGGATCTCCAGATTTGTAAATAGGTGAGATTATTGTATTCTTATAGTTCATTGGAAATATACCATTTGTTAAACTTAAGTTTATTAAATGAGTGATGGGTTTTATTAAATAATGTTTCATAGATTTTAACAAGTCTGTAGTAATAGAATCAAAACCGGGAGAAGAACCTCCTTTCATATTATCTATTATTTTTATGATTTCACATTCTGTTGTTTTTTCAAACGTTGAGAGTATATTACTTTCCTGTAAGTTTTCATTTATATGGTTTTCAGGGTTTGAAAGTTTTTGTATACTTTTCGCAAGATTTTTTCCAACATTAGCAAAAAAGGAATTAAATACGTTTGCGCATTGCTTAGGCTGTATATTGGCGTCTATAATTTTGTTATCCTGCTCAATGTATTTTATGTTTTGTGTTTTTTTTGTATTGCCTAAGGCTAAATTAACTGTTTTCCACATTTGTTTATGGTTATTTTCAGAAGATAATATTTTATTTTTAAAATAGTCTTCTTTGCTTTTTTTAATATAGGTTGTTAATTTATTTTTATATTTTTTGTAGAAAATATAGGCTTTTTCATTTTGGGGATTTTTTAAAGTTGTTTTGTAAAGTTTTTCTTTGTTTCTGATAGATATTATAAGACCTTGGGTAATCCAAGGTTTTAAACATCGTAATTTTGATTTTATGTGAGTTGTTATTTCAGTTGTTGAATTTTTAATGTGTTCTGATAGTAAATTTTCGAAGTTAGTCGAGCATATTTCGGTATCGTCACTGTTTAAGACATTGCTCCAATTCTCCTTTTTTAACTTTTCAGAGAGAATGGCCATATTTATGGTGGATTTTTTATTTATTATATTATGTTTTTTATGTTTAATATTGTTATTATACAGAAGTAAGCATGAATGATGATCGGTTATGTCGGTTTTCCAAACAATTGATTTTAATTTATGAAGGTCTTTAATATTTACGTTTGTCCAGATATGATCTAAACAAGTTGGAGTATGTTTTTTTATTTCTCGAGTATTTTTATTTATGCAAGATATGAAATTTTGTTCAGTCATACAATTGATGTATTCATTTTTGTTATTGTTTTCTATTTTTTCATTAATGTTTAAATTAAAATCACCTACAATAAAGCAAAGTTTATTTTTGAATTTCGATAATATGTATTTGAGGTCATTAATAAAAGGAATAATACTCGAGCCGTGCGTTCTATATATAGCTATTAGATGGTACATTGATTTGCCGAGTTTAAAATGTATTTCGATGCAGTTTACTAAGTGTATTGGGTGTTCAATTATTTTAACAATACTAAATTTATTATTCGCAAATATTATTAGTCCACTATTTTTGTTGATGTCTATGTTGGTAGAGATATAATTGTATTCAGGTATGTGATAAGGCGGTGACTCAGCGGTCGTAAATGTTTCGGATAACACTATGAAGTCCGGTTTTTTAATTAAATTATTTATTTTTAGAATTAGTTCTTCAAAATTTTTTTGAATACTACGTATGTTTAGGTGCATAATAAATATATCATTGATGTTTTTAGAAATAATTTTGTTGCATGAGTCAGTGGATATACATTCATATTCTTGAATTTTAATATTTCTTTCTAATTCGTTATTAATGAAATCATCCATTTAATGCTTTTTTGGTTGTATTTTGCAAAATTAATTTTAAGATTTTTATTCAATGTCGTAGTTTATTCTTTCTTTGGCTAATTTAAGCATGTAAGATCGGAACTTACATGTTTCGCTATTTGTCCGGTGGTCTATTTCATTCATTTTGCTGTTTAGGGAGCTTGCTTCTTTCTTCTTGTTAGCTGAGTAGCAGTTAGCACATTTAGGTGGAAGTTCCAGGGATTTACATTCGGAGATGGGATGATCTTCTGCACAGTGTTTGCATGTGGGTTTTTCCATTTTATAGTAGCACTTTTGAGCTGTGTGTCCAAATTTTTGGCAGTGGAAACATTGGGTAAGAGGATTACAGTCTTCTACATATATTCTCATAAATCCAAGATGAATTTTTTGTTTATTTATAAGATGTAATCTCATTTCAGCGTTTGTTTGGATAATAAAGTTGTTATTGTTTGTTTTTTTGTTTGTAATTATGGCTTTAACTTTTAGTATTTGTGTGTTTGGGTATTTTTCGGAAATCATTTTTATGTCGCTATTTTGCTCAATAATGTCTTCAAGGAATTCATTTTCGGTATAGTTCTTATCAATACCTTTGAATATTACGCACGGTTCCGTTTTTAGAAGTTCCTCGGCTGTTATGGTTTTGTCGAATTCATTTATCTTGTCTTTTAACTTTCTTGCTTCTTCTTTTTCGGGGCATGTTATTATAAGTTTGTTTTTTGTTTTTTTAATATCGCATACTCGGATACCCAATTGTGATATTTTAATTTTCTGTATTTTTTCTTTTATTTTTTCAGTGTTTTCTTCTTTTAAGCTTTTTATTATTATTGGAAATCTTTTTTCGTGTGTCTGTGGTATTAAGTTTTTTACAGCAGAAGAGTATGAAAATATGGGGTTTTGTTGTATTTCGTTTTTTTTTTTGAAGTTCACATTTTTCTTTTAATGTTGCTAATTCAATGGCCATATGTGAAATCATTTCCATAATGTTGCTGGTTCCTTTCATCATTTTTGATTTTGTTTCTTTGGTGAGTTTAGTACCATTTTCTTCTATGATTGAGAGTAGATCGGCTATATTTTGTTTAGCCTTTGTAATATAGGCGTGCGGATCAACCGCTTCCTCCATTTTCTGAAGTTAAGATTATTTTATTTTTTCACTTATTTCAATATTTTTTTAAAAATTAATTTGCTTTGGTTTGAAGGTGTTATTTTTACTATTTCACCGCTCACTCACGTCCAACACCGCTTGAGGTTTCGGTGACACTGCAAATATTGATTTATCACTTGCAAATATTGATTTATTGTCTGTAAAAACGAGTGTCGCAAATTTAATGTCAAATGTCATAATTTTTCATTTTCAAAAGTCACAGTACTGTATTTATTTACAGGAAAGCCACATAAGACTTAATTTTATTTTGAAGAAGACTTATTTAGCTGGAAAATATAATAAAGCTCAAGAACATTTCTTAATTTTTTTTATTTTTTTTTTTATTATTTAATCTATACATATATTATAATTACGTGTTATTTTTTTCAATGCCTGTCTCACTAGGGTAAACCTGTGTCGAGACAGACGTACATGGTTATTTGAATATGAAGGTTAATTATATTTTAGGTTCAATACAATAAAAGGCAGTTGATTGGAAGTGTGAATTAATTCTCTAAAGAGTTTGATCTTACAAATCACAGGAGAGGTTATTAAACATATATTACATACATATATTAAAATGATATTACAGTAAAATGAATTGGAAATGGAATAAGTTGATAGAAATATACATGATATTACATACATATATTAGAATGATATTATTGTAAAATGAATTGGAAATGGAATAAATGGATAGAAATATATATTATATATGAAATATATAGAAATATATAAATGGATAGAAAGTCAGGTGAATAGGACCGTTAGCACGGGGTTCTTCTACCTAAGACAACTTAAGTCAGTTCGTAGGAACCTTTCAACAGAGGCAACCAAGCTTCTTGTGAACTCATATGTAATATCACGACTTGATTACTGCAATGGCATCTACGCAAGTCTTCCTAAATGTCAAATTGATAAACTGCAATCAGTGTTCAACGCCGCAGCACGGCTTATCACTGGGGTACCCAAGTTTTCGCACATTTCGGAACACCTCCGAAATCTTCACTGGCTGAAGTGTCCTGAAAGGATCCAGTACAAGCTTTGCTGGATGGTGTTTAAAGCTGTCAATGAAATGGCTCCAACCTATATCTCTGAACTTTGCATTCCAGAAAATATTGGTCTAAGGCAGTCAACTCTTAGATCAGCGACAACATCTGCAATTGGAAGGTTAAAAGAACCTAAGCGAAATCCGAACACTAAGTTTGGTGATCGTGCATTCGGAGTATCGGGCCCTGAAGCTTGGAACAAACTTCCTATGGAATTGAGATGCATAACAAGACCAACAGAATTCAGATCAAAACTAAAAACTCATCTCTTCAGGCACTCATTTCCATAAATTCGTCATTCTATTGAAACATTCCTATTTTTATTTATTTTTTATTGTTTAATTATATTCTAATAATTGCCGATGTCCACGAATTCAAACTTGCCTATAAATCTAGCTAACCCATTAAGTTAATTTTTACAACCGTGTCAAAAATTGTAATGTATTATATAAGAACTTCCTTCTTCTTCTGGCGCTAAAAAATATTAAAAAGTGTATGTAATATATAAAATGTATATAATGTGTAGAATGTATAATTTAATATGTATGTGTAAAATACTTCTACGTTACCTGTTTGTGCCTATACTTACAGAGTTTTGTTTGTTATGTGGTTTTTAATGTTATCACTGTTTTCAGTGACAATCCTGGCAAAAACCAAAACACGTAATTTTAAATATAAGTACCTATGTTAGTTGTGAATCTCTAACTTTAAGTCACAGGTGTAAATATGTAATAATGTAAGTCACTAGTTATGTCAGTCTTAGTCGTAAGTCACTAGCTATAAGTCTTAGATGCAAGTCCTAGTTATAATTATAAATCTTAGTTTATTTGTACAGCGCCCTTGAGGTGATTTTTCACGAAAACGGCGCTATATAAATTAGCCAAATATTATTATTATTATTATTAAAATGATAATTATGTTAGTTTATTTGACGGGATTCTATTGTTTTTTATTTTATTTATTTTTTATTAGGTCGTACGTAATTGGGTATTTTTGTCTAAGTGCAATTGGTTTTACATATGTTTGCTATAGTGAGACGTCCTTTACTTGCAAGCCATTTTTTTATTTCGCTATTTTTCATTATATCAAATTTTTTACAACATTAGAGAAAAAACATATCTCTGAACATAAGTGGCTATCCAAAGATTTATTTAATTTATTTCTATCCATTTATCCTACCTACATAGGGTAAATGTAGTTTCCTCTGAATATACATAGGCATACTCACTTTATAAAATAATCTTTTTTAAAGAAAGGCAAATATTTCCGAATTACAAATATCCTGACAATATTTGAAAATCTACAACCACAACAGTAAGTGGAAAATGTTGCTAATGTCGTGATGGAGGATTTAGCCAGCCGACGAATTGAACACACAACGCCTGGGTAGGACCCAAACGTGATGCCAACTCAGCCAATGACCGGTATAAACACATTATCTAATAAGACGGTAGAGTTTGGTCAATGATTTTTGCCAATTTCGACCATCTAAATTGCCAGTTCTCATGGTCACTAGTATATAACATTTGTTGGCAAACTCTGATTCTCTGTCCTTCAAGGACATTATCAAATGATGTTTAAAATTCAATTTCATTTGTTAGCATGAATGCAAACGACAAAATCATTTTTTTCGAGTCATTCTCAAGCAGCTTCACACACACATATAATAATATTTAAAAAGTATTATGACATTTTTCTGTACAAAATTAATAACTGCAAAAGACAAATTGGTATTATTAGGTCACTGATATGAATCTTTCCTACTAGGTAAATATTATGGCATATTTGCACATTCATACAAAATTTGTACGGCATTACTATCATTGTACTTGACATTTTAGCATATATCTTACATTTACAAAGAATTGTAGATGGACGAATGTGTATTTATTAGTTATTTAAGTAGAAATTCATAAAGAAATATAGTGGTTACCTATGTATTTGTAGGGTTTTTGAAGTTTCGTAAGGGCGCCGAGGCAAGCTTCAACAACGGTGGAAGTCCATTGATTGACTTTGTTGTGTTGATATGCTGTTCCTCCTATGGTGTTTTCAATTGCTTCCTTGATAATTTTACTAACGTCATCCACCACGAATTGATTCTGAAATAATTATCGATTAATCGAATTAAACACATTATGAATAAACATAGGAAAAGAGTCCGACATTCCGCCTGTCATAAAAAAAAACACAAATAACGAAACTTACCTCCTCCGCCATATCGGGACATTCTTTAGGTTCCATATTAAATAATATTTGCTCTAAAACTATTAGAATATTCCTTAGCAAAGGATTTCAAACAATATTGACCGTAATAAAAAATACACCCGGCTACGAATCTGACAGCTGAACGGAGTTAAGTTTGCGTCACAAAGCATGGCGGCGGCAGGGCAGGCAACTTCATCATTTAAAAATTTAGGCTGATGGGTTTGAGGATGAGAATCATTTTAGTTAGGTACTGCGGGATTGGTTTATTTATGGGTACTGCAGTGCTGTAGGGTATGTTTGAACACATTACTACTTTTTTCTGTACTGTTGTTCGTTCAATATTCCGTAATTTTTTTTACAAAAAGAATGGTCATTTTCGTAGAAAAGATAGAGCCCTGGTTTTGAACCCGTGACCTGTGATGCTCCAGAGCCAAGAATTTCCCTTTTTACCATTGTTGTTCCGCAAGGCAAAATAAATTGATAACTTCATTTGGCGGAGTGATGAAAAACTTTTCATTATGAAAGCTTATACGAATTCTAACTCTAACCTTTATAATTAAAGTACTTACCTCAAACATTGTGAAGCAAGGAATTACATCCTCCAATAATTTTTTCATGCCCCACACTTTTCTAAACGGAGTAGTTTTTGGGTTATTTGAATAATGCTGCGGCAGATTTATCACCGGCCTATCTAAATATTTCCACATTCCAGAGCGTCCTGAGAGAATCCAGTTTAAGCTCTCTTGGATGATATTTAGGCCCCTTAACGGAATGTCTTCGGCTTACTTATCGGAAATGTGAATTCCAGAAAATTCCAATTCTCTTACTTATTGGAAATGTGAATTCCAGAAAATTTCAATTCTCTCAGGTCAGAAGCGTCATTAGCAATCGGAAGGTTGAACGAACCAAAGCACACACCTGATATTAACTTGAGTAAGTAAGTTCTATTAAGACTGAGTATTCCTGATACTAAGTCCGCTTAGTATCAGGAAGCCAGGAATCGACTGCCACATGATTTAAGAATAATCACAGACATGGCAGAATTTAGAGCTAAATCAAAACTCACGTTTTCAGACAGTCGTATTCAAAAATTCAAAACCCTTTACCTTCACCTTCACAGCCCCCGAAATTGTAAATAACTAATTGTGTAAAAATGTAACTAAATAAGAACTTGCGAGCATTTAAAAGCCATTTCATAAAAATTCTCCATTCCTAAAAAGTACTAAATTCTCCAGTCTTTCAAAATAAATATCAACTCTACTTTTGCCTCTAATCTTTTCTTAAAAGTAATATCAACAGTAATGGAGGGTGGCGAACGTAAAATCATGCAACGTCCAGTGTTTTAAATATAGTGTCCTCTGTGTGCAAAGTCATATCTTCTCCAAGCAAAAACATTATAATAAAATAGTGTTTTATCAATAGTAACCTATCAGATAAGAAAACATACATTAATTACGTGAGCTGTTTAAAAAAAAATTTAGACCCCTCCCCCCCCTTGGTGAGATTTAGTGGGACCCCCCCTCACGTGAGATTTTTTTCTTACTCTCGAAATAAATGTTTTGCATAATAAACATTTTTTCAGCGGGCAAAATGGGTCACTTCAAAAGAAGTATCCCATTTTGAAGAAAATTAAATTAGGCCAGCACTAGGAACTATTTTACACTGTTACGATACGGGTGACTCACAACAATCCAACGTCGCGGGCGGGCGCACAGCAAATTTATCGGTATGTTTGTACCTCATACAAAGGATTTTTAATAGGTACTTCTTTTTATATGGGAAAAAAAAAGTTGGAATTTCGAAAAAAGTCATTTATCTTTTTTACTGATATTATCATGTAGAATCACCTCCCGAAGTTACTGTACTTTACCCCCGGACACCCTGTATATACTCTTTGAAAGTTGACGTGAGGTTTTTATTTACCCCCCCCCCTCGGTATAATGAGATTTGGTGAAATTTTACTGGACCCATTTTTTGCTCAAGTAATTAAAGTAAGGATATGTAATCCCCCTAAGGATGTTTTCTGTAACTCTTTGTAAATAATAAAATTAGAGCCTAAGATCTCACATTTGTGCAGTGCCTTCGATGTGATTCTTCACAAAAACGGCGCTCTACAAATCAGCCAATTATTATTACCGTTATGGAGTGGAGTACATAATTGGTTATGTAGATACATTGAAAAATTCTGCAATTATCAGGTAAAGAGAAAAGCGACTGAATGTTTTTAACACCAACTGAGTGTTTTTAACGTTTTCGTACGGAATAGTATCTGGCAAGAATCAATTGTCTGTGATATTCATGTTTTATGAAGTTATAAAAATAAGGTAATCATTGAAGTTACACTTTTTTATATAATCATTTTTTGTTACATATAATATTATACTCTTTATCCATAGATGTTTTCATGAATTGCTGAATTGTATTTTATTGCTAGGTCACTAATATCTGGTGCATTGATGTTATAAAATTCCTTTAGATCTAGGGAAAAACACATAAAATACCCAAAAAGATCAACATACGATTTTTTCATATATTAACTGAGTTATATAATAATTTAGATGAATTTTTTTATGCTTTTATAAAAATATTTCATACTTTTACCTTGTTTTTACTTTTTATACTTTTTAATATAACTGGTACCTAACCTGATGTACGGCAGATGGCAGTGAAGAATGGAACTGGCAGAGGAAGGATGAAAATAGACTGAATGCTGTAGAAATGGGCGTATGTATGGTAAAACCATGGGTGACTGTGTGAGAAATGTTGAGATCCCATAAATAATGCTAGGCTGCTGTAAGCGTAATGACTAAGATTAAGAAGGGGAAGCTCAGATGGTTTGGACGTTAGTTAATTACTTAGGACTTTTTTTCACCTTATCTCCGATTGAACTCCCAATGAGATGAACGAACCTCCACTTGATGTGTAAAGGTTGATGTGTAGATTTGTCTTGGATATAAAGAACATTGGCATAGGAGATAGGAGTGGTCTCACCATTACAAGACCCTCGGGTATAGAATGGTTCATATTGAGCTCGCTCAAAAATACATTAATTTATTTAACCTCTCAGCTAGTGAGTTTTGGCAAACATAACTGTACGTGGGGGGAGTGATTTTTTTTTTGGTTCAGTTTTTAAATATTTTTTAATGTATTATCATAGATTTTTCAACAATTTCAGAGCACTTCTCCACCATCGCTCGGAAAGCTTATGGCACAGACTGCGTCCATCCAAGAATAAGATCATCAGTGCCATGAATGCCTGGATGGAGTTACCCTGATGGCCCTCTGGAGACAAGAGATGGTGAGATATCCTCCATAAACGGCTGCTTCCATGCATTTTAGTGTTAAATATTTTTTCAGTTTCATTTCTCGCAATTTTCATGCTTGTTTGCTTTTCTTTTTCTATTGTTATTTACTTTTTACCTTATCTTATTATTTGTGTAATTTCTTTTGTTATTTTTAATTTGGAATGTATTGCATTGCACTACCCCTAATTTTTTCCCATATTTTTGGCAGCTACCAAAAAGTGTTCAAAGTAGCGGTTTGTAACCTAGATAGTGTCTCGGATAAACATATCCGATTTTATTTATATGGGACACCCAACGACCAAGGATCATACTTAGTCGAAGGGGACACCTATTTACCTTTTTCTAAAAGTCTAAGTGAATATAAATGTTTTTAGTAGAATAACTTTATTTCTTTTGAAGGTTATTCCCATCACTGTTATGTGTCCCGTTGTGACCTTGCAAACATTCTGGAATAAACTATTATTATTATTCTTATAGATTAACTAATAATAATCATATATTTTGAATAAAAATTTCATCGACATCAATCCATGCAAATTAACCAACATCGAAAAACATCATGTTCATACAAAAAAAAAATGTTTCCTTCTTCTGATTACCGCAGAATGACGCAATAAGAATTTTGAAACTAAAACTGTGAAGTCGATAATGTAGGTAAGTGTTCCAAAATGACAAAAGTAGTAAAGTAATAACTTTACTACTTTTACCTATACTAAAGCTAAGTGTCAAAAACTACGCACAGAAGTCCATAGATGCCACTACAAATTAAATATGAAGGTGTTTGAATTTGGCGTGGACGTAACGTTGCGGCAGTACTCTTCTGAGCAAATTTTCACTTCGCCGCAACATTGCGACGATACTCGCGGAGGGGTTAAGGATACAAATTAATAACAATGAACAAAGCCATACCCGTCCAGATGTAGAACGATTAACTGCATTCACCCAGCCAATGATGTGCCTCGAACGGACACTAGCACACTTATGGGTGGGTTCAAAACCCGGTCTCCACGAAGTATGAGTAAAGGATATTATATATAATGGTGAAATTACTCTACACAACTACAATTATACAACTATGTAATCCAATCATTTTAAAAATATATTTATAGAAAAATAATGCAAAATCGCACTCCCAGTAAAAAGACAGTTAAAAAAAATATTCACAAAAGGTAATAAAACATTTTGTTTTAAGAAATTACCTAGTCAAAAGTCAATTTATTTTCATTTAAAAAAAACATTTTCAGTTAATGTTGTCAACGCTATCAGTTAGTTTAGCTACAAATAAATTGTTGTTAATTTTCCATTGGTACAGCTTCCTCCGGCTTTGAATCTGCAAAAAGAAAAAAAAAAGTTTTTATTAGTAATGTCGTAA
Source organism: Limnephilus auricula (assembly GCA_951813805.1). NCBI lineage: Eukaryota > Metazoa > Arthropoda > Insecta > Trichoptera > Limnephilidae > Limnephilus > Limnephilus auricula. The sequence goes on from OX638400.1 coordinate 31,042,884, forward strand.
ACTGACATAATAAAACAACTACACAAAGGAACAAATGGGTCTCTCTATCAATTCTTCTCTCCATAAGACTAAAAGTTTGTAAAACCTAAGGGACGTAGTGTTAGTGGAAAGGTGTAGTGCTGGCTTAAAATCGATGAGTCCTACTACTAAGTACAAATAAAGCTGTATATTAAAACTATAAGTACTGTTTTGTTGGCATGTTTTATGTTGTGCTGTGCAGGGATAGTCGGGGACGTTAAGTATTATAAAATTATTTATATATAGTAGCTTCATTTAACTCATAAAGCTAATTTGTTCGCTTTCGGGAACATCTCAAACAGGTCCCATATAAATCGTTGTGTCTCCCTTATTGCCATGGTGAGAAATATGATATAAACGGTGTAATGTTTTAGAATTCACTCAAAGATTAGAAAGGAGATTTTTTAATAAAACACTTTGTTTTTTATCGCACAAGTATAAAATTTTATTGACACCAAAATAATACAACCAAAGGAATTTAATTTCCCCCCAACGGAAATGATATGTGTTTCTTTCTAGGTGATTTGATGCAGAAGAGAGCAATAATTATTTTTACAAACATTATATTAATTTCAGTTTCGTTGGAGGGGATGAAAGGAGCCTGCCATCTATCTTAATAATGTCAAACTATTTATTCAAATTCTTATGTTAAGTTCGATAAGTAAAATTTGGTTTGAATCTTCATTTAATTTCTGACAAACAATATTAGAAAGAGAAAACACCACGATTTAAATTCAAATCTAAAAGTTAGCCACAGAAAAAATTAAATGTATACCCCCATGAAACCAAAGTTTCCGACAACAATTTGAAAAAGTATGAAACATTTTTTATTAATTATTTGTTCATGAAACGATAAAAATCAAGGTGGTAATAACATTTATAATACATTTGTTTTTATTTGCTTTGATTGCCAGTAATTTTAGTCAGAAAAAACGTAAGGAGAGCCATTTAAAAAAAAAAATTATGATTGCATTAAAAATTTTAACATTTCCAAAATTCATTTTTTTTATAAGAAAACTCTTTTTAACTTTTGAAGGTTATTCCCATTTATCAATTTAATATATCATTGAAGAAGAAGATAACAATAATAATTTAAAGATAATGGTCGCAACTGGGACCCGAACCCAGAACCTTACATCTTACCGGGACATCCACCTCTACCAATTGGGCCACTGCGATCTATTATGAGACTGTCGTAATTGTCAACTTTATATTTCAAATTTCAGAATTAACAATATTATCTTTGACTAATGTTTTTTTTCATTTTATTGGCAGCTACCTTTATTATTGGAAACAAGTATTCAAAGAATGTATTTGTTACCTAGATAGTGTCACGGATTAATATATCTGATTTTATTTTTATGGAACACCTATTGACTTTTTATAAAAGTCTAAATGAATATTCATTTTTTTTATAAGAACATCTCTCTTTTTAACTTTTGAAGGTTATTCCCATCAATGTAATATATCATTGAAGAAGAAGATAACAATAATAATCTAATTTTTTAAATATGAGATGAACAAGACACGGAAAAATAATGAAAGATAATGGTCGCAACTGGGACTCGAACCCAGTTATTATTATTGAAAATTATCTTTACAAATTTGTAATGTTGCATGGTACAAGTGTAATGCATTTAGTTTTCTGACTTTAAATTCTTTAAGAGAAGTTCTTATGAATATGGTTTAAGTAGACTTATTATAGATATAAATTTTTGTGCAATGTAATGATTTACCTTTAATAATGTCCTTAATTTGCAAGTTAGCAGTGCCTGCGGGTCGGGCCCAGACAGGAGGGAGGGTGGCGAAGGTCACATAGCCAGTGTGCCCGGGCATGCTGGTAGGAGCGGACCCGGTGAAGCATTGCACTTCTTTATCCTTATCCTTGGGGTTCTCCTCCACGCCGTCGGATCGCTGGAATACAACAGAAATGTTTCTTTAGATTTAGTGTCATAGTAAAAAGTAAATACAATTTTGGTGATTGTAAGGAAAGACAAACTTTAAATTTCTACAGTACTTATAAAGTGAAGGTGGTAAAGTAGAGAACTACTGCAACATTTGGAGAAATGACATCTGTTGACAGTGTTTAGAATGATTTAAAGCGGAAAAATGTAGTATTGGTTCGAGTCTAATAATCGTCTTTGCACTAAAAATATAGAGGATTAATCCTCTTCCCTCCGATTAATTAATCGGAGGTAATGAATAGATAAATAATGCAGAGTGAGTAAAAGTTTGTACATATATACAAATAGAAAACAATATTCTGAATCAAAGCAAATGAAAATAACTCAATTTTGTAAATCAAATTTGTTACTAATGAAAAATATAAGCAATAAAATAATACTATAGTCAGAGCCTTAAAGATAATGAGGAAAGCAATATTCGAATGCTCACCATAAATTAAATATTATTTAAAAGTAATATAATTTAATATAATATAATTTTGATAGGAGATTATAATATCCCTAATGTAGTATGGGATTCTGAATATTTTAAAACTTTTTGCCCCGACAATATTAATCACGGTTCCCATGAAATAATTGAAATGTCAAATTTTTAAACCTTCGTCAGATTAATTTTGTACATAATGTTAATTCTCGTCTTCTAGATCTAGTATTCACTAACTCTGATAATGTCAATGTTTTACGTGCAAAAGAATATGTCCTACCAATCGATGTGCATCATCCACCTCTGGAAATTTACTGTAAAAGTACTATCCAAAAAAATACTAGTAAAACTTGTTACAAATTAAACTTTTTTAAAGCTGATTTTACAAAAATTAATGAGTTGCTTTCCTCGACAGATTGGTCATTTTTGAGCTTAAATGATAACGTTAATTTGGTAGTTGAAAAATTTTATGATATTTTATATAATGCAATTGATTTACATGTACCCATGACAAAAAATTATGTTAATAGCTATCCGAAATGGTTTAGTAAAGATCTTATTGAAATTATTTCTCAAAAGAAAATTTGTCACAAAATTTATAAAACAACTAGGAATAGAGATGATTTCATTAACTTCCGTCTCCTGCGGTCAAAATCTAAAAAAATGTCAAAAATGTGCTATTTGAACTATATTGATAAATTAGAACAGTTGGCCATTGTGAATCCGCAAACTGTTTTCAAATTCTCTGATACTCTTAATTGTAAAGAATCTGGTTTTCCTTCGACAATGTATTATAAACACAGAATAGCAGATAACTCTCAAGATATAGTAAACTTATTTGCTGATTGCTTTGGTGAAGTCTCTCTCTGGTTTCAATCCTGGGATTGGTTTGCAGCAATATCCTTTAGTTTCTTCTTCCATTCTTCCCTATCTTGTGCGGCTCTTTTGAATTCTGCATATGATGAGCAGCGCATGTCCACCAGCAGGTCCTCCAGGTACTCTCGGCGTGGGCGTCCCCTGGAGTTTGTCCCCTCGGTCATACCCTCCATTATGGCATGCAAGAGGCCTTCTTGTCGTATTATATGGCCGATCCATCTTGCACGCCTTTCGGACAAGGTCTTGAGCAGGTGCCTTCCTCCTTCGATTCTTTGGAGAACTTCCTCATTTGTAATGTGGTCTCTCCAGGAAATTCCTAATAGTCTTCTATAGGACCACATCTCAAAAGCCTCTAGTCTCCGTTTATCTCTTTCGGATAGGCACCATGTTTCGCAGCCGTACGTCAAGATACTCCATACATAGGTCTTGATGAGGAGTATTCTCAGTTTTAGGTCTATATTATTCGATTCTATTATTTTCGACCTTTTATTGAATGCAAGCCTAGCCTGGTGTATACGGCTGTCGACCTCGCTCTTAGACCGACCGTCCCATGTTATTTGGTGAAGTCTACGACACTAAAACTGATTCTCCATTACATGATATCAATTTTGACTATTCGATTGATTTAAACAATTGTATATTTAATGAAACTGATATTAGAAAGAAAATTGTCTCTTTAAAACAAAATAAATCCGCAGGCCCTGATAACGTTCCTCCAATATTTTTATTAAAATGTATATCTATATTAACAATTCCACTAATGAAAATTTTTAACCTCTCTCTAAAATCTGGAATTTTTCCTGATCAATGGAAGAATAGCTTTTTAACGCCTATATTTAAAAAAGGTGATAAAACTGACGTCTCAAATTATAGACCTATATGTATACAATCTGCAATTCCTAAATTATTTGAATCTATTTTATTAACGAAACTTAATAAGGAATTAATTAAAGTTATTACACCATTTCAACATGGATTCATTTCGGGAAGATCAACTCTAACAAACCTTATGATTTATCAACATCATATAATTGCAACATTGAATAAACGATCTCAAACTGATTCAGTGTACACAGACTTTAGCAAGGCATTCGATAAGGTATCTCACAAAATTTTAATTCATAAACTAAAAGTTCTTGGTGTTTCTGGTAGCATGTTAAACTGGTTCAAAAGTTACTTGTCATCTAGAAAAATTTGTGTAAAAATTTTAGATTGCACTTCTAAGCAATTTGTGGCTTCCAGCGGAGTTCCACAAGGTTCTCATTTGGGTCCTGTGTTATTTTTAATATTTATCAATGATATTGTAAAAGTTTTTAATGGAGTAAACATACTCCTGTTTGCCGATGATTTAAAAAATTACAAAACGATTACCTGTATTAATGATTGTAATATCCTTCAATCCAATCTCGATCGTTTACAAAATTGGTGTAATCATAATGAACTGTTTTTAAATATTGATAAGTGTCAATTCATATCTTTCTGTAGAAACAAAAATCCTATTATGTTTCATTATAGTATCAATAATATTTCTCTTAAAAAGATGTCTCATATCAAGGATCTGGGTATCGTATTTGATGAAAAATTAACGTTTGTTCCACACATTAATGAAGTTACTAATAAGGCTATGAAATGTTTGGGATTTATTTTAAGAACAGTCAAAGATTTTACGTCACTTTATTCATTTAAAATACTCTTCACTGCCTTAGTTAGAAGTAATTTAGAATATAATTCCACTATTTGGTCCCCATACTATAAAGCACATCAAGTAAAAATTGAGAGAGTTCAACATAAATTTTTAAGATTCATTAATTTCAAACTCTCCATACCCATTGAACAAATTAATTATGATATATTAATGAAACGACTTAATTTAACTGACTTATCTTCTAGAAGAACCAAGAGCGATATGGTACTTTTATTTAAATTAGTAAATGGCACAATTGACGCACCTGACTTAACTAAACTAATAACATTCAGAGTACCAAATCGTAACACGGGGCTTCTAGAGCTGTTCTTTGTTTATCCTTCGAAAACTAATTATTTCAATAATTCCCCAATCCAAAGACTACATAGGCTTGGAAATAAATTTAGTTCAGTTGATATTTTCGTTTATTCCTTATCAAAATTTATTTCTGAAATTTAAAAAATTCTGTTTCCCACTTACTAAACAATGATGTAACATAATTTGTATATTATTGTTTATTTTTGTATTATTTTTGTATTATGATTGTTGTAAAAGCTCTAAGGGCGTGAATAAATAAATAAATAAATAAAAGTGTGTTTTATATATTAAAAATGCTTTAAAATAACACCCGGAGACATTACGGTTCGGTACATGGTACATTAGTATATCATTTTGAAATTTCCTATTACTTTAGTAAACCAGAAAATATCAATCTGTTGTTAATTTCAAAACAAGTTTATCTGCATTACAATTGATTTGGTGGTGTTTGTGAGTAAGATGAGGATTGTACCAAATAGAGCGTACACTTTTACATATAACTACATACTTAAAGGAAATTTCAATTTTTCGGAGATGTCTGAGTAATCAACTGGACGATCTATACATATATCAATAATATTTATTATTTAAATAAGATTATTAAATAATAATAATAATATAAAATACTTAATATTTAAAAAAAATATATATATTTTATTATTATTCCAATAATATTTATTTTTGGTACATCATATATAATATGTTTATTTTTTATTTTATTTTCTTTTTTTCACCACACTTTATGTCCGGATTAAATTTTCCCCACAGGAAAAACTTAACCCCACTTTTCCACAAATGATCATCTAGTAAATCCACGATATGCAAGTGTATTATATATAAGAACAACATGTTAACCTACCAGAGTACCAAATGGGAAAATAATTCACCGACTTCAGATATTTTCATATCAGAGTGGTGGAACTCCTAATTGGACCGATTAATCCTACTGATCCCTCAATGTAAATATTAAAAAAATCTTTCCTAATCCTCCATGTATTTAAAATGACTAAAGAATATTTAAAAGTTATGTAATCATTATTGATTGAATAAACTTACAAAACCTTACAAATTATTATTATTTTATTAAAAAAATACTTGAAATGTTAACTTATTAAGAAATAATTAATTAGGTCCATTAATAATATCACAAAAGCATGGTCAATAAGAAATTGCATGACTTCATAAATTGCATATTATTTATTATTGACAAATAATTTTATAAAAAGTCCATAAATCATTACGGTGTTATGCCATTAGTTGTATGCATTCTAACAGAATAAATAATTAACATGAATTCTTTTGAAATAATTTGTATGTAGCAATGGCCTTTACTTTTGTTTAAGTTCTTAGTCCGAGGCATGCAAATAGTAATGATTGGCCTTCATTTTTAGGCAAAGGGCAAAACATTATGTTTGGCAAACTGAACATAAGTTATAAACGTGTAAATATAAGTTATAAACGTGTAAATATAAGTGTAAATCTGTCTACCAGTATAAATCATCTCGGTAAAGTATAACCTAATAGAACACATTTTAGGAACGTGGACATTTTAAGTTTCTAGTAATAATTAATTTATTTAGGGGGTTTCTCACCATCCTCCTTATAGCTTATCCATACTATAAAGTTTATTTTCGATTTACGATTTACGGTTTATTTATTTATTAAGTCGGAGTTTATTATTCGGTACTCTAATCTAATTAGTGGCTATATATTGGATAAGATGGCCGAGTTTTCTATTAATTACTTTTTTAATAATATTCGTTATAGTATGGATAAGCTCTTAGGAGGATGGTGAGAAACCCCCTAATTATAATAACCTTTGAAGGTCACACAAATCAATTTAATATTTAATCATTTTAAGATGATGTAATGAAGTTAAGGAACGCGAACCAGTACTTCCAGACATTTGGAGTAAAAAATATAAATGAAATTTTGCTCTCTGGTGATATTTTCGATGTTTTTTTTCCTACTTAAAACATATAAAAACAGTAGGTATTTAACAGTTAGGGTCAAGGTAAGGGTTTGGGTGGTTACTTGACTGGATGACTAGTGTAGACATGTGGAATTAAAAAAAATTGGATTATGAAAAAAATAAATTAAAATAACATATCAAAATGTCACCGGAGACCAAAATTTCAATCAATCTTTTTACTTCAAATTATAATCACTTTAAATAAGTCAAGTACGTTCCTTAACACCATCCCTTTTTTATGTGAATACCGAACAAAAGTCCCTACTGTTCCCAATCTTCTAGAGCCGGTGAGACTATGGAATTACCAATCGGGGTATGTTGTGAGGATGAAGGTAAGTGGGGAGTGAAAGTAGATGGGGAAGAGAAAGGTGGGAAGTATCTGGCCATTCAGATCTAGTCACCAAACACGTCTAAAGCCATTTCAAGCAACGTTTCAATTCTGAATGGTGGTTTCACACGAGGGCGACACTGAGAGTATCTTCCACTCTGGAAGGTGGCGGAAATATACCTTATATTGTTTTAGGGCCGTCTGTTTCAACGCTAGCTACAGTAATGGTAATACAGTAATTTGATTTTCAAAATGCAAATTGCATTTTGAAAATCCAATGTGCCCATTGGCTAGAAGTCTTAAACTTACGAAAAAACTTACAAGTGTAAAGCTAGTCAGTTTAACTTTTACTGTAACTAGCGTTTAAATGATTAAATTGTGAAAACACAAAACAATCAAACAAAATTTACTTTCTCACGTCGGGATTTGAACCCACGACCTCCGGATACCTAGTGGAGAGGCTTGCCTCTCGATCACGGAGGCCGTCATCCCTTAACACCTCCCATAGTTTAATATTTTACTATTTTGAAAACTTTATATGTAGTCCCCGGCCTTGCCCAGGCTTTACACAGAGTTTTTCGAAATCAGATGTAAACTGTATTTTTTTTCTTAAAGGTCCTACTCACCATTCGATTTGCAGAACTTGCAGGACAGCATGCTGAACCGTTAACCGAATTATTATGATTCCGATGGACCGGCAAAGGAAATAAAAGTAATTTGGCTGGCGGTTTCGCCTACTCACGATCTGTTTTGCAGAACACTAGCATGTTATATTGCAAGTTGTTCTGCAAATCGGATCGGAAAATAACAGTCTACATCTGGTATCGAAAAATTCTGTGTTTAAGCCTGGGCAATGCCGGAGACTTCAGATAGGATTAATATAATTTTTATAAGATAATTGTTTTAATTGTATAATTAAAATAATTGTTCTTGCAATCCTTCAAGGAGTATTCTCATAACAATACCACAATATACACTAATCATATATCGATTACTCATTGGAACAGTTCTTCATTATCAGAGCGTTCCCCTTTCACATGGATTAATAAAAGGTAAGTTAATCAAAGAACCACAATTCATAATAATATGAAAGCCGAACAATACAGTTGTTGGATGATAAAGACATAATAGAGAAATTAATGGTTGTTTTGCTCGGAAATTGAGAAAGGCTGTAACATCATCTGAGAATCAGGATAAAGAATGCAGAGATCAGTAAACTTTTACCCGTATAATCATAAGATACCAAATTTATCCCAACTCAATTCGCTGTATCTCGCGTACTTTCATGGTGAGAAATATGATCTAAACGGCGTTAGAAAGAGAAAAATCCACGCTTTATATTCCAATCGAGAATTTAACCATGAAAAAATTAATGTGCACCTTTATGAAACCAAAGTTTCCGACAGCAATTTGAGAAAAATGTATAAAACTTCCAGAATTTTTTATTAATTATATTTTCATGACACGACAATACGTAAGGTGATAATAACGTTTATAATATACAAAAGTGTCCGCGTTTTCTTTTTTTTCGTTATCAGTGATTTTAGATAGAAAAAACGTAAGGTTATCCATTTTAAAAACTTTTTATGCTTGTATAAAAAAAATATTTTGTAAATCAATTTTTTTTTTCTAATAATAACAATTGGAAGCCTTCATCACCTTTCAAAAACAGTTTTTAGTTTTCGGATACATTCAGAAATATTCCATTTATTTCGTTTTATAGCAAAGCGAAAATTTTCTCACCTTTTGATAGAATATGCTCGAGTCCTGAGAGGCTAATAAAAATACCTACCTCTCAATAAAAAGTGCAAAAGCTCTTGAAGATCTGATCATAGATCCCCTTGCCTACCCCTGGCGAAAACAATGTAATGGTAAATCTTTATCAATGTAATGACGCTAGGAGTAAGGCGCTCCGCCCACAGAGGCAACTGAAAACCAACTAAAACCGGCTGTTTTCTCTGTCTTGATTGGTCAAAAAGCTTGGTTAACCATAGATGACGAACAATCAGCTGACAGTTGGCAACTATCAATGGCCGCCCAGGGAAATCAGCAGTGACAGTCGCAAGTAACCGCTTGCGTTACCATTGACAACGGGGTTTTGTGTGATTGTGTAGTGCGCGGGCCATCACATTGTCATACAAAGACAGTTGGCAGTTGAGAGTTTTCAGTTGCCTGAGTGGGCGGAGGCGCTAAGTCACAAAAATAGCGTCACATATCTATATCATCACTGGCACGCGTACCGCAGATTGTGTACCCCTCAACCAGGGGACAATAACTGATGAAGGCACACGCCATGAAGTATGAGTCAGAGGGAATTGACCAAACGGTTTATAAACAAAAGTGATGCTACGTTTGACAGATCGCGGCGTGTCACTCGGCCGCCATGTTGCTCGTTCTGTCATTAGTTAAGCGATGGGTGGTCGCCCCAACAATGGCTGAATTTAAACACTCTAAATTATTACTCTTGGCCGCGAAATGAAAGGCGGAAAATGCAACAATAGGTTACAGTGACATTTTTAAAATGTCGTAACATGTTTTTTTGCAAATCCGCGGTGAGTATTTGAAGGTTATTTATGGCATACATGTAAACCTGGCAATGCTTACTGTGTTTAACTAGAAAGTATTATGTGAAATATTAAATATTGTTAACTATAGTAATATAAAAAATAAGAAAGTATACAGATTTAGGAAATGAAATTAAAAGAATTTGGCATTCTCAGACTATAAAAATATTATTATTTGTTATTTCGGCTACTGGCATTATACCTAGCTCTCATATAAAATTTTTAGGCATACTAGATTTGTCAAAGAATTTGTATATACAAATGCAAAAATCAGTCATTTTAAATACATGTAGGATTACGAAAGATCTTTTAAATATTTATATCGAGGGATCAGTAGGATTTATCGGTCAAATTAGGATTTCCACCGAGCCGAACCCTCTGATATGAAAATATCTGGAGTCGGTGAAATATGTTCCCATTTAATAGTCTGGTAGGTTAATATGTTGTTCTTGTATTGTTTTGTATTAATTATACTTATATAATACATTTGCATAGCGTGGATTTACTAGACGATCATTTATAATATATGGAAAAATGTGTGAAAGGGTTTAATTTTTCCTTTGGGGAAAACTAAACCCGGACGTAAAAGTCAGGAGCGGGAAAACAAATAAAAAAAGGATAATTTGTTAAGCACCGATTTGAGGCTGTAAAATTTACAAACAGATACAGAAAACACACTTTTCTGGCAGGTCACTTCCGACAAACAAACTTTTATTAGAAAGTTTATGCTTGGAGAAGATACGACTTTGCACGCGGAGGACACTATATTCAAAACACAGGACATTGCAAGATTTTTACATTTGCTACCCTCCATAACTGTTCATATTACATTTATGAGAAGATTAACGGCAAAAGAAGAGTTGATATTTATTTTGAAAGACTCGAGAATTTAGGACTCTTAACTTCAAAGGCTTGTCCTGGGGTGCTAGCATGGTCGATCAATATGAAGTTACCGACCGATTGTCGGTAAGTTCTCGTCGTTCCCTAGGACAACTGCAGATCGCAAACGAATAGGTGACAGTTCATAATGACAAAGTGTTTTTAATACATTCGATATCTGCTGTCATTTTAACGTTAGCGATCTGCAGTTGTCCTAGGGAATTTCATATAAATTCTCTAGTCATTAATAATTTTATAAAGTAATAAAAATAACAAAATAGGTTTTTTTTTAAAGAAAGACAAACATTCCCGGGTTACGAACAACCTGACGACATTTGAAAATCTCCTACTACCACCACACTAAGCGGAAGATGTTGCTTGTTTTGTGATGGAGGAATTAGCCAGCCGAGGAATCGAACACGGACGCCTGGGTGGTACCCAAACGCGATGCCCACTCAACCACTGACCGGTCAAGTAAAGTTTAAAGTTTTTTATAGATGGTCACCTCCTGAAGGCGGCTACATAATGTAAACATGTAGGATGACCATGTGTAGAAATTTAATTTGAAATTAATTAATATTAAATGAAGACTAAGATGAAAAGAAAAAATACGAGTGTGCTTTAGACCACACGACTGAAGTAAAACTTCTAGAGAGAAAGCAAATGTGCGCGCGCACTGTTCTATCTTGCTCCTACAGTATTTATAAAATTGTTCAAGAACGAAATGAAATTACGAATAATCTCCATGCACTGGCTATGAGAGGAAGAGAGAAAGAAAATATGCGCGCGCACTGCTCTCTCTTGCTTCTACAGTGTGATACAGCCCGTTCGCCTCGCCCGTAACGCATTACACTTTTCGTAACGCATTCGCCAGCTTACCCCCCCAAGTCAAGCGTGCGTAAAGAAGTTTTACTTCAAAAATTTACATATACAATAATTTAGAAGGACAAAGACGAAAAAAAACCCTACATTATTTAAAAAAAATTATCTTTCTTCTTGTTTAGGGTTGTCAGAATAATGGGTAGGTAATAGATGAAGTGAAGAATTTAATATATATATATATTTATTTAATTTTTACTTTATTCATTAAACTGCTATGTTACATGTTTTGGCGATTTTACGACTACCACGCTAGACACATGTCCGTGTTGTGGTGGTCACTCTGCGGTGTCACGGCGCAACATTGTAAGGAAGCAAAGCACTTGCTAGATATGACCTGATATTGGGACCTGAAAATATTTGTGCTGACATAGGAACTCAAAAACTTCAAAACTGCGAAAATTTCACAAACCCCGGTAGTTTTTTTAGTGGAAAGGTTACCACAAAAATAAAACAATATTCAATAATAAAAGAGATTTACGAAATGTAAAGGCTAAAATTAGGAGCGAAATATGTGCATTCAAAATAGCCCAAAAAACCTCAATAATGTTGACTGTTATAAAAGTGATCTTCTGGCAATCCTAATCGGTTTGAACCGAGTATGCTCTTATATAGGTACAATTAATGATTTTTAAAGAATTTTGGAGTTTTCCGCTCCTAATGCAATAATGAGAAATAATGCGGCCCGACTCGGCTTAGTAAAAATTTAAAAAAAAACAAGTGTTTTACAAAAGGGGTTTAACAGAAATCTTTAGTTTTTCTTCGAAGATTTGTATCAGCCGTTCAAAAAACAGCTATTTTCACATAAGTACCTATTCTTAAAAAGACAGATTTTCGGAGTTGAGAACTATAGTTGATACATTTTAAAGATTGCATTTACCAAAAGGTTTCTTGGCAAAATTTTACTCTCTGAACGATAAAAATCAACAGCTTATTGGTTTGACCTTGAACCTATAAAAAAAAATGTCGGTCGCTTTGTTTTACCGTTATATGATTGACTTATTAAAAAATGAATATTAAAAAAATATATAAAATAGATAGCTGTATACCCCTTGCGGCCCGCAAAAATATAGGAAATTGATAAATTGGCCCTGCACTAAAAGGGTGGATCATCACTATGTATGTAGTGAGTATCTAGCTTTCTACTATTTTTATAATATGAAAACATGTATCAGTAGGTCAACATAACATCATAATCAATGGAACACAATCAAGTTTCCAAATAATGGTCGTGAAAGGAAGTCTTAAGGCCAAGGTTATGGTTTTGTGGGAATTTCATAGCCCATAATATTTGGATATGTTATTTAAGGAGATGCACCACGTCGTGTAACATTTGGAATCGGACAGCTAACAATAACACTCTTTATGTAGATGACAATAAGGTTTAAATGGTACTTAATTTCCGTAAATTCTAAATAAATAAATAAATTCACGCCTAGCGCCAGCGCACGGAGAAAAATGTTATTTGAAAAAACGATAATTTTAATAGTAAAAACGGTTAAAAGCGGGACTGAAGTTCTTACGAACAAATTAACAGTGTTTCAATGTTTATTGGCAGTAAAATACGTACGAAATTACGCATACAAACAAATTATTCTTACATGTTCCCGTCAATAAACATTGAAACCCTGTTAATTTGTTCGTAAAAACTTCAGTCCCGTTTTTAATCGTTTTTACTATTAAAATGATCGTTTTTTCTATTATAAAGATCGTTTTTTCTAACCGGTTAAAATGATCGTTTTTTCAAATAACATTTTTCTCCGTGCGGCCTGTTTTGATTTATGCAAGATAAAAATATCGCCAAAAAGTGTGCATTTTATTATTTTTCGGAGATCAGGCAAAAATATTCAAATGTTTTACGATCATTTTCGAAATAATTTAATTTTCCACATTACACAATAAAACCATCACCCGAAAGGGGTTCTTGGGTAGGAGATCTTTTTAAACTTTAAAGCTGTTTTTATAAATATATTTTTTGAAAGTTGAAGAAATACGCTTTCAAATTTTATAATTCGAAATAAACATATAATTTTTGAAATATTATTTTTTTTTAATGAAAACATAAAAAAATTTAAGAAAAATGCTCACCTTACGTTTTCGCTAACTAACGAAAGAAAAATAAAAAACATAGATATTTTAATAAGCAAATGTATTATGAACGTTATCGGCACCTCGATTTTTTATTGTTTCATGTAAAATAATGAACAAAAAATTACCAAAGTTTCATTTTTTTTTTCAAATATGCAGTAAATTTTTAAATGCGATTTTCATTATTTTGCAGTTAAAACTTTTACTTTTGAGTATAAAGCGTGGTGTTTTCTTTTTAAACACCGTTTAGATCATATTTATAACTGTGATAGAAAGGGAAACGATTTTATATGAGACCTTCGAACTAGGTAGTTCCGAAAAGCGTACAAACTAGCATGAGGGGTTAACATAGCGGTCGCCAAATTTTATTGGGTTAAACCAAACTTAAAGCTCCTATATAAAACAAACAAAAACACTTTGGATTAAGCTCGATGACACATTGTAAGTCCTCAAATTGGGTGACATATCTTCAGTTTATTTACTATTCCAAATAATAAAAATACACAGGGATCAGGCCTCGTACCGAAACTGTCTTTTAATGCGTCTGAGACCGATCCGACCTTTATAGAGGCCGGAAATTTCTGTGAATGTCGCCTCTGATTGATACCAACGATATGTTTATTGACTTAAAAGGTTCCATTAGGCGCCTATCACAATGCGCAGGAGATTTGTGACAACTTTTCTGAGTGCCAAAATTTATCACGGACCCCGAAATATTTATCATCGCGTGCGCATAAATTTAGCCCGCAGTGAGTTATGACATCTCGATAAAAGACATTGAGTTCATAATGCGATTTTTTATCGAAAGCTTTCTACGGTACGACCCCTGTGGCGCTAAGTGAATAGTTTTTGTTCTTCTGATCGATTTCTGTCAGATATTGAAATTTGTTGAATTTATAATAGATGTCAAATCGTCTTCAATGGATTTGTCGGTTTTTGGGTTCATAGGATTCATAATTAACTACTGGAGCGGTGGCTACCCAAATTTGGGTAGAAAACTAACCTAACCTAAAAATATGGGATAAACAGTAAAATCTTAGTGGATTTAAACCGCAGTAAGCAGTTCATATGTTTGAATATTGATATTTGGAGTAAGCTATTAATTAAATCGAATGGCCAAATCGAAAACCGTACACCCATAACTCGAGTGGAGATAATTTAGAGAATATTAAAAATTATGACTTCTGTATGTTGTCTATGGCCTCGTTGAAAATCTCAGATATAAATTTTAATTCAACCATGCATTTTTAATATGTAAACACAAGATCAATGATTTGTAAGGCTGGAATCAGACGGTTCACTCGAGTGAAGGTTTACTCTATGGTTACTCGAGCGAATTCCTTGTTATATTTATTACCTATAAACATCATTATCATTAATTACTATATTATATGTAAATTTCATTATCATAAATTCATTGCTGCATTAACTGTAAACCTCATTATCATAATTATTATATTATCAGTAAATGTACTTCATTACCCATATAATCTGCATACTTCACCCGCCATAACACAGGGACATCCCTAGCATGGCGGGCGAAATAACACAATATGTACACTATGTATAAAATTCTTTAATAAATAAATAATGTTCCCATCTTCGTTTCACTTTTGTTTCATTTCATGTTCAGACGTGTCATTCCGAGTAAAATAGGCCGAATGAAATACAGAAATGAACGATTAGTGAACTTTTTCGTTGTTTGTTTTTGGGGTGTTACGCCGTGTTGCGCTACCTCCTTCTTTAGCCGACGTTTCGGACAGCGTTGCAGTGTCCATCATCAGGGCAGATCCGACGATGTGTAACATGCGACGGCATAACACCCCAAAAACAAACAACGAAAATGCTTTTGGCCGTGAAAATCTAAAAGCGTATCTGATTAGTGAACTGTCTGATTCCGCCTTAAGGCTGGAATCAGACGGGTCACTCGAGTGAAGGTTTACTCTATGGTTACTCGAGCGAATGTTCCCATCTTCGTTTGACTGTTGTTTCATATCTTGTTCAGACGTGTCATTCCGAGTGAAATTGGTGGAATGAAACACAAAAATGAACGATTAGTGAACCGTCTGATTCCAGCCTAAGGAAAAATATTTCAATAATTTCGGTTCGCGGAATGTCAATAACAAATATGAAGGAGATGCGAGACATCTCTTGTTAAACTACTAAGTTAGACTTATTATTATCCAAAGATCGCAATATGCGGGAACATAAAAAAAAATCCAAAAAAATGTTTTAAAATATCTCGTCAAATTGGCTATTGGTGGCTAGAGGGTGTATACGAATTGACGAAAATGTGCCAAAAAACACCCAGTAGTTATTGTCTTCGTCATCAAGACAAATTACTTGGAAAATTTATATAGCACCATTTTGTGAAGCATCACCTCATCACCACAATCGCAGCTCACCAAGTTATCGATAACTGTATTTTTTAAAATTTTATTTAATAAATTTGTATGATGCAACCATGTAAATAAATAATCATTTTAAAGAGAAATAATATTGATGCATGTGTGATAAATGACATTTAGGGGGTTTCCCACCATCCTCCAAATAGCTTATAGAATAATTTAAATATAACGAATATTATAAAAAAAATAAAAATAAAATACTTGCAATAGTTAATAATAAGTAAGTAATTGTTAGAAAACTCGGCAAACTTATCCAATATATAGCCATTATTTATAGGTTCAAGTAGCGAATTATAAACTCCGACTTAATAAATAAATAAACCGTAGGTAAATCGTTAATCGAGAATATTCATTATAGGATGGAAAAGCTATTAGAAGAAGGTGAAAAACCCCCTTAAAATAACAAGGTGAAATGATTACATAGCTCTGCGTGCAAATTCGTATCATCTTCGGGCATAAACTTTCTAATAAAACTGTCAGGTACAGATAACTACGTTTTCTGCTTTTATGATAGAATTGTACGAATTAAACGCAATAGCCATAAATAATGCTTTCCCATTCATCTCACACCAATTCACACTTATTTGCTCCTCGTCTTCTCTACTCTATTGTCGTATCAAACACTCGTTAGCAGTGCTATAAGCAACACACCTAAGAATAATCTAATCCCCTCAAGGACTGTAGTAGAGGATATCTTAACAACATGATGTTTAGATTGGATAACTAAGGAACTACAACACACAAGGTAACCAGGTTGCAGAAGGCTATAGTATAGTGTAAAGTGTAGTGTTAGTGTAGTGTAGTGTTGTAATAGTGTTTAGCACAGGTTCTAAAACTTATTTCAACCACCGCCCACATTGAAATATAAAAAAACACATTTTTAACTCACCTTACCATGTGTAGCGTATCTTAAAAACAGTTATTGCAAATATAATTTTTTAGTGCATGCGCAAGCGACTCTAGTTGTTTCGTCTATACGGGTCTCCAAGCATTCAAAGCATCTCAAGAATTTCGGATAGGGATGGGATCGCCGCGAGCGACCGAAATTTAGTGTATGAAAAATATATCGGAAATCACAGACAGTTTTATTTAGTTAACTAAACCATGGACTACGTGCATGAAATATAAAACTGAATCCATTTTATTAAATGCGTAACAGACTATAATTTAACCGTCTACAAGTAGGGTTACCAGATCCGAAAATGAGTTTTCCTGACAAAATTCCTGACTTAGCAAAAAAAATCCTGTAAACTTAACGGATCCATAAGAGAAATTCAGGAATCATAAGTTTGCCACATTATCGGTACGAATGACACCCGGTCATAATATAATCATGTTTTTTGTCATTATATTCGATTTTGCCAGTAATTCCGTAATCCCTGCGTACAAAATTGTGAAAACTACGTATTAAATTTATTTTTTCAAATATTTTTCAAAATTTCTGACGATTTACAATTTTTCCTGTTTTTCTGACAGACAGCTAAAATGACATGTCAGGAAAATTCCTGTCATCTGGTAACCCTACTACGAGGGACTCCAAGCATTCAAGTAGTAAATTGCATTTCAAGTGGTGTCGTGTCTAGATTCCGTCAGATTTTTATAGATAGAATTTGTCTAGACTTCCTTACCGCTCCCTAATTTTCTTGGAGCCTTCTACTGCCCCCTGAAAGCCTCCAGCGCCCACAAGGGGGCGTTATCGCCCATTTTGAGAAATACTGGTGTATAGTGTGTATTGTGTAGTGTGTAGAAGTCTCCCCTCCCGGTGTTACACGGATAGTGCATTAACTCTTCCGGAGATAGTAATCTCCATGTGCATGTGCGACACAGAGCTGCTGATAGTCGAGGCCACGATGCTTGATAGGCCGATAGGCTGTTGGAGATCTGAGGCTTCAGTAGGCTGGGAGGGGGGAACGGTGATTATACAACTGGACATAGTAGTATTTTTATGACAATATTTTGGAATTAAACAGCCACATAAATGATAATTAAAATGTAAAATAAACATAATGTAGATAAATCAGTTGAGTAGGTTCAATTAACTAAAAACAGATTACGGTCAGACTAAATTAAAAAAAAAAAACAAAATAAAAGATAAATTCAGAGTTAAAAATGGTTACTTCTCGTAATGGTAAGTATAGATATTAGGCTAGCTTTAGGTACCCTTGTAAGTTTTCCCCGTAAGTCACTCACGGAAGCGACTTCTGGCGAAATTACGAATGTAAACGACACCAAAAGTCACTTACCTTAATTTACAGCAAGTAACAGAAGTTGTTCTTGCGGAGGTTTTTTGACAGGTCTAATCGTGTCCGCGCGAACTTCCAGCCTTCTTACAGCTTATAAAATCAGTTTTAGAAGTTGAGAGACATTCCGTAAGAAATGGTACCAAAATGCGTCGCGCCAAATGTTAAAAATGAAAAGACAGGTATTTTCGTAGGAGTTTTTTCCTATAAAAATTAGTATTTATTATTTTAATTAAAATATGATTAGGTTAAGTGGATAATTACTCACCTTATTATATCCCGAAAACAATATAAAATAACACCAGATAACTTAAAGAGGAAATTAATAATTACCTAAGCACTTGTGGGTAGGTCCACAAAAACTAATAGAAACCAAAAGAAACATCCCTGATTCCAAAAACCGAAAGGATATCATTTATTTTTCACGGGGAAAAAAGCTTTCTGTAAATGAGCCTTCTCTTTAATTGTCGGTCCAATCCTTTCTAATCTCAATGTTTCCGATTATAACATTACGTATTTGAATTTAAAGTCGGTTGCTGTCAAGTACCTAGCTATCATTTGTATAAAATTACATAACTCCATTAATTTCCGCGCTTAACGGAACAAAAGTGCGTGGAGAATTGTTTATTTCAATCCAGCTTCTATTTCAATACTTTATTTAGGCCTTTTCGTCTTTATTAGTAGAATCACATAAATTTGACAGCAGCAAATCGTAGGTGTATCTTACTGCAAATGAATTTACAGATGTAAACGGCCGCCATCGTCGCTATGAGCACATACATAAGTTGAACTTCCAAACAACTTCAGTGAGTATCAATTCCCATATGTCGGATGCATATGTAAACGCTCCTGTGAGTAACTTGACAAAAACTTCTATAAGCCGTAAATTTTACTTAGATACAAGTGTAAAGCTAGCTTTACGTGCGGGATACGATTATGTAGATACGTCCCATCAATGAATTTGGCGCAAACTTAGAATAACAATATGGTATAGTAAATAAATTGTTCGATCTGGGGTTCCAGAAATCTATGGAGGCCGCGCTAAAAGTTTTCAATCGTCGATTTATCGAAGATTTTTCTATGTTTAGGAATATGAAGTGAACAGATTATTAAATTAATGATTAATAAAGCGATAGGAGAGATATAATAAATATTTTTTTAAACTTAAATTGAGCCACGAGAGAAGCAAGTTATGCAGGTACCTAATTGAATGTAACCAATTCGTGGAGAGTATTTAAAAAATTCGTTAACATAAAACAAAATGAATTTCACGATATCAAAATATTTGAATTTGCACTAATTCGTTCGAAAGAGTTTGATTATTAAGAAAGACACAACTCCATTACGCTAATCACTTCAAACAGTAATAAGTGGTGTTCTACAAAGTAATTTGTTTTCATTTACCTAAAACAGTGTTCATGTAAATGTAACACATCGTCTGTGGTTCTTTAACCTCTGGGTAGAGTTAACAGAAGGAAGCTGGCGAGAATTTATGCATTGTCTATAAACGAAAAACTCTTGGGAAATCGCTATCTTAAGGCTTAGACGGTGCAATTTTTACTATCAGCAACGGCGTTAGCGAGCTAACTGGGGATATAATGGCGTTACCTATCAATATGACAACAAGATAAGAAAACGATAATGAGTACCATAAAATCATTAATTAAAAATTTACGGCCGTTTTCACCAATCTTGCTATGTTATATCGCTATGTTAAATTTGACCTGTTTTGCGTTTGTATAAACTCAATCACCAGCGCAAAGGAGTGTAATCTTTGGTGTTGTAAAATTCGCCCAAAAACACTGCATTACCGACTGAGAGAGTGATCTGCTTGATCATAATGTAAGTAATTAACATAAATGACAGTAGGTTTTAGTCAAGCTCTGAACCTAATTACTTTGAGTTTTTACTCTAACAGAGGGCAACGGTAATAGGCCACTTGCACCAGATTTTTTTAATTTTTTTTCCGGTTTAGGAAAATATTCTAAGACATTCTGTATTTTTTTTATTTTTTTTATCGTATTTTTGAATCCCTGGCGATTTTTTGAAAATTTCAATCCGAAAAATCGGACCATTTTTTATAAACCGGAAGGACGGGACATAATTTTATGGGTGCGAAAAAACAATAATTAGATAGCCGAAAATCATTTTAAAAAAAACTGACGAATTCCAAACGCATGGCAGAGGAGAATAACGAAGCATACAAAAAATATTACAACTCATATATATTTTTTCCTTGAACCTCTTATTGATCATTAATCATTATATATGACTTTTACAATTTGGGAGGTGGGTATGGGTACCGCCGTCCTGGGAACCATTTATTGGATAGCCAACACCCCTGCCATAGGTCACCCCAAGTGGTTCGCTACGTTTGGTGACTTAGGAGGGGTGGCCAGATTTACGGGGTGAGGTTTGTCTGGGTCTTGACGGTGAATGCGGTTGCTTTGCGAGCTGGATCGGGAGAGAATTGTTTAGGGAGATCTAATCTCTCCAACCAAACTCATTTGACCCATCACCCTGCATCGCAGTCGGAGGGATGGATTCGCACATTATTCGTCACTCCTGGACACATTGATCCCCAGATTCCTACCCACTCCTCATACCTTTTTCCTTCCCAGAACTTCCACTCCGTCGTTTCCCTTAAAAGATCCCCCACACAGCATCCCCAAAGATGACATATTCCCTGAGGGAATTTTTTTACTCAGGGCCTCCTGTTTGGTGTAAAAAAAATCCAAATCCAAATATTTTACATAAACCAAATTAAAAATAATTATTAAAATTAATTAAAGGGAAAGGTTTATCAACAATATGAAACATGTGAACAAGTATGAAGAATGTTCACATGAAATTTATTTAGTTGGTCTATACCTATAGCATTTAGTATGTACCTCTTACCTAGGTTGGTTTTTGTTTTTGCAGTGAGATTATTTGGAACAGCTGAACATTATTGTTCTTAAACATATAACTTGTTCTTGTGCCTCTTGTTTGATATTATTCAAATGTTGTGATTTAAATTATACTTATAAAAATGTACTTGTAAAATATGATTATAATACATAAAATTTGATTTTGTTAAAATCGGCACCATCTCCGTTATTGTCCTAAAACGCCGCTTCGGAACGGCAACGGCCTGCACGATGTTCATTCATAACATCAGATCTGTCAAAACATGGTCAAAACGTTAAACAGAGGTTATGCAGAGGTTCATTTGTGTGTCAAACCGAGTGCTTCAATATGAATTTTAGTTATTAATACTTAGAAAAGTAGCCATCATAAATGTATCTAATTTCGGCACATGTCAGACTGACTCTGAACAAATCCTATCCTATTTCAGCTGTTGATTGTAATAATTTCGTAAGTTTGGAGAAAAATTAATTTGACCCAGCGCATATGGGTCTCATAGAAATCGTTGTTTCTCCCTTATTACCGTAGTGAGCAGTATGATATAAACGGTATTGGAAAGAAAATACAACACGCTATATATTCAAATGTAAAAATTAACCACGAAATAATTGAAATGTACACCTTCAAGAGACCAAAGTTTCCGACCGCGATTTGAAAAAAAATGTTGAAACTTTGAATTTTTTATGATTTTTTTTTACATGAAACGACTAAAAAGTGAGGTGGCAATAATGTTTATAATTCATTTGTCTAAGAAAATATGTGTAAGTTTTAGCTTTTTTCGTAACCAGTAATTTATGCTAGAAAAAAACGTAAGGTGATCCATTTTGAAAACTTTTTGAAGAGTGCATCAAAAATTTTTATATTTTAAAATTTACGGGGTTATTTGTAGTAGTAAAATTTGAAAGCGTATTTAATCACCTTTCAAAAACAGTTTTTATTTTTCGGATACATTCACAATTATTCTATTTATTTGGATTTTATTGGAAAGCGGAAATATTTTTACCGTCGGACAAAATACGTCATGAAATGTCAAATGTGTCAAAAAAAATCGCCGGAAATCAAAGTGTTGCTATATAACAAAAAAATATCAGTGTGGAATTTTACAAAATTAATTGAATAAAATCGGGGACGGGACATTTTAATTTAGTGACGTCACGAGCCCAAAAATCGGATTTATTTATTTAAAAAGAAAAAAAACTGGCAATTTCTAAAAAAATTCATTATCATTTCCATAAGCTAAGTAGAAAAATCTATCCACACGATTTTTTCCAAGTCATTATGAGATCCGTGCAAGTGGCCTATTAGTTGGCAAGCGTATTGCTTTTAAAACAATGTGAGTACCGCACAAAAATTACAAATACTCCAAACTAATTGTCCAGGTCCAGTAGGTACTATGGCATCCCCAGTACGGATACGCTGTGATACTGAAGGGAGTGGGTGGCGAAGGAGACACAGATGTCCACAACAAACGTCAATTAGGGATGCAATAGTCTCACTGGCTCCAGACGATTGATTAATAAGTAATAGGTAGTAGTAGTGTTGCATCCAAAACTTCTTACGAATTACAACTTCAGATGCACTAAAGAATGAACCGAGACGAAATGGTGTTTGCTGGAATTGAGTGATAATACGTGTAGGAAAAACAAGATATGCAAGGAAAGGGATAACCAATTACTTTCCACAGTAACTCTGCGAACGAGCACACAACAGAATCATAATATATTGTTATATAGTTCCTCCGCGATACCTCGAAATAATTATCATCAAAACGAATAAGTGAGGCGTGTTGAAACAAAGACGGCAATCTCCACCATTGGTCTAAAATAAGTGAGATATGGCGATGGGTAGAGAAACAAAAATACTATTGACAGCTACAAAGGTATTGGAGCATAAATAACAGTAATCCATAATGGTTTGAATAAATGTATTTACTTCTGCAACAAAAAGGCAATCTCCATTAAAAATTGCAGAGTACGGAACAAAAACGGCAGTCTCAGTTTTGTGCTGTCTCTCTGGGCCAATCAGAGAGACAGCACAAAAGCGGCAATCTCCATCTATTAATTGAAGATAACTAAATTATTTACCATTTAATCAGAATAAAATATACGCAGACTGTAACTAATGGAAACAACTAACATCCAAAATTATGGTTGTTAGTTCATAGTACAGCAAAAGAACGGAAACATTTTTCGCCTATTACTCAGATTTAAAATAATTGGAGATTGCCGTCTTTGTTTCAACACGCCGATATGACTTACTTCCGAAGTGGTCAAAACCTTTTTTTTACTTAAAAAATGAGATTATATAAACGAAAAACACCAACAACTTGTTTCAAAGATAGTTTCAATCTTCTTCTGTTTTTTCAAAAACAAATGCTTCAAATTTGCTATTTTTCTTGCCATTGTTCCAAAATCAAAATACTTTTACAGCAAGGCGATGGTTAGGGAGAGGTAGGAACTGGATAAATGAGATCCCGGTAGGAACTATGCACATTCTGAAAAAAAAAAATAAGGAGGCGTGTTAATTAACATTAATTTAGCATTTAATCAATTGAGACAATGTAGATGGGATCTTTGTCTTTTGGACAAGTAAAAAATGAATTACACACAAGGCTAGCGGCAACCCGGACCTGGGAACTTGACCTCCGTTACGTAACGGATCAAATATAAGGAGCCAGCAGGCAAACCAACTTACCAACAATCCTACATACATTATATTACATCTGCATTTGACCCCAAAGGTCACGGTTGAACATTTCCCAACGATTTTGTATTGACGCATTAATGACCGAAATTATCTGAAATTCTAGGTAAGTACCTACCTTCTTTTACAGAGGTGATATTGATACGTACTTACCTATCTCAAATCTGGTTCATGATCACAGAATGTGTAGACTATTTATTTATTTAGGCATAAAATCCAGAAAGTAATATTTTTTAATCAGTTTTATGTCTTTGGGAAGAATGTTGTGGAGTTTTGTTGCAAAGTACGTGTGGTTTCTTTGTCCAAATGTGGTTTTATAGCTTGGAATATTTTTTATTTCATTTTTGTATGGATGCTAGTGTGATGGATGCACTGTCTAGTAGAAGATTCAGTATTATTGAATTGCTTCAATAATATATTTTTGGCATATATTCGTTGTACATTTGGTATGTCAAAGCTGTTGAAAATTTCAATCGAAGGCGTTCTGATGGGTACTTTTAGTATGGTCTTTATAATTCCTTTTTGAATTGTATTCAGGTTGTGTATGTACTTGTTTGTAGCAGATCCCCATCCTATAATTCCGTATTCAATTTGAGAATGACATAATGCGTCGTACACTTTTTTCATATCCTTTTTATTTACCACATTTATTAGATTTTTAAAGAAATATATAAGGTTTGTGAGTTTTTCCGTAATACTTTTGATGTGTAGATCCCATCTTAGATTTTCATCAATTATTACACCGAGATATTTTATGTTTTGTGTTTTTTCCATAACTGGGCGTGGCATTGAAAATCATTTCTATGACATTAGTGTAATTTTAGTATTAGTGAGTTAACTGGTTGGCTTCTTGAGTTCATTGAAAAAGTTATATATTTAGTTTTGCTTGTATTTCGGGTAAGCGAATTGATTTTAAGCCAATTTTGAAGTGTACTAAGCCCTTGTTCAGCCACATTAAATGTTTTCGTCCAATTTTCTTCTTGAAATAGTAATACTGTATCATCAGCAAAACTGATTATGATTCCTTTAATACTAAGATTAGTTATATCATTTATATAGATAATGAATAGAATTATTTAAAACTAAGTGATCATTTAAAAAGGCAGCAACCAAAACAACTTTATCTAATTCCTTTCCTCAAAAGACCCTTCACACAGCATCTCCAAAGAGGTAATGTAAAAAAAGTTGCGACCGTTACCATTATTATTTTTCTGTGTCTGTGTTTAAGATCCGAAACCTTTCAACCAGCAGATCTAGCTAATTAAATCTGACAGACAATTCACGGTTACCCAATAATTTAATAGTATAATAAATATCTACATATCATAAATGGCTAGTTTAGTAATATGTAAATAAGATTGACAGGTATTGTGGTAGGAAGTAGAGATGAACAAGATGATAAATTATCGACGACAAGTGAACATGAGCATTGTGAATAATATCATAATAATTCGCTACGTAAATATTAGATATTATTTAAATACGTTGCTTCAATTATACAATAATGCAACCTGCCTTGTAAATTGAAGGCTACCGAAATAATGATGTATTTTTTTATTTTTTTTATTTAACATTCTTTTTTACATATTTCAACATTAATTCCTCTTAAACTGATTTATATCAGTTTGTCAACGGGTTCTTTTAACAATTAATTTTTAGAGAATTTAAACAGGTACATAAAATATACACATTATTACATTATATATACATACATCCACATATTTTTACATATATAAAATAAAGAGCAGAGGAAAAACGAAAGAAAGAAAAAGAAAAAGATTATAATAATGGAAAAAACATTAAAAACGAAAATTAGAAATACGGAGGTTAGTACAAAAAAATTCTTTCGCATAACTATTTTTTTAGCATACATTTTCTTCTGAAAGTCAATTCACAGTTTTTTATTGAATTGGGTAACATGTTGTAAATTATTGGTACGAGGTATTCTAGAGTTCTTTGACCGTATTTATTTAGGTATCTGGGAATAACAAGTCCATCGTTTGCAGTTAGTCTTGTATTATGAACATGTACCACTATTTTATTATACTCAGATAGTGTCAAAATTATATACAAATCGCACATCCCATAGAAAAGACTCTTAATTAATTTTTTTCTATATTACGTTTTATCTCTGAAAAGTATGATTACGATTATCTAAGCCCCACGAATACCGTAATTAAATTAGATCACGCCGTTTTTGCAACATGTCTCTAGTATCTCTTTTCGTCAGGACCGCTTATTCACCATGCTCTCATCGGTTTCAGACATTTTTGTACGAGTTTCGCGATATATGCATCTAGGGAAATAGAAAAAAAAACATAATAAAGCATTGCGATTAAATTTGTAACCATTTATTGGATAACCTAACATTTGTTGGCTACGTTTGGTGGCTTATCAGGGGTGCCAAGATTCATGGGGTGAGGTTTGTCAAGTTCTTGGCGGCGGATGCCTTTGTCCGCCTACTGCATGGCGGTCTGGATCGGGAGAGACTGATTGAGGGAGACCATTTGGCCTCTCCAATAGGACCCCTTGGAAAGGATCAATGGCGCTAGTTGCTCGAAACATCTTCCATTGAAATACCGATAGAACAAGAACAGCATTCCCACCTGACTGACGCCTGTACTGTAAAGATTGTAATTCGTTTGTCATAATTTATAATTGATATTTTAATCTCTTTGTCAAAACGAAAGCTTGTAGACTTTAAATCATAGTGAAATTGTATATTCTCTGTAAATATAAATGTAGTTTCAAAGTCTCTCAACAGATGTCATTAGGGTATGTGGTTATATCGTGATATGTAGTTTTAGGGTGTCATTGGTAGAGATACATGATAGAGACAGATTTGATAATACCCGAACTGTTGCGAAGATAGCCGATCATATCCATTCTACACTATCTACAGGCGGGCAACTTCAGTGAGCGGTTCCCCTGTCGCAGATTAACAGAGATCATCATTTAGAACGGACGTTAAGTCCAGTTAGATATTAATTGTAAATTCGATACTATAATAAACAGCATTATTCAAATCTCTCGATCATCCGAATTGTATTTTTAATCAGAGGAATTAACAGAACGCCACAAATTATAAAAAGATGAAGTGGCTAGCATTCATATGAATGGCCAAATTGAATAGTATATCTACATCACATAAATTATTCAATAATAGTGCATCCTGATAAAAAAATACTTTTGTTTCAATAGGAAATGCATCGCAGTACATTGAAGGTCAATATAAAAACTAACCCACAACAAATTATACGAAAGAGGTGGAAATTAACGAAATATTCAATTATGTATATTGTATTGAAATATTTCAATTATGTATACTGTATAATTATGAATGAGGTTATTATGGTAGTTTTTTTTATAGATACAAACGAATAATTACTCGAAAAATAAAATAAAAAGGAGAATGAAATGTTGCTAAAACTATAGAGTTAATTATAACCCAAAGATTTGTAGATATATAGCGAATAAATAACTAGAAGTTTATTTGTATAAAAACCAACCGAAAACAGTAATTTCAATACTTCCTGAAAGCGAAATCTTTCCTCAGGTTTTCCATTAAAATTCCGTAGGAATAAAAACATTGAAAAATTAACGTTTCGTTGGTGATTTGTTGTGCGCACTTCCGCGAAAGGTTTCTATGTAATATAATGGTGAGCTCTGCGTAATGAAATTATTTTATATACCATTTATCCAATTGCGATGAAACTTTGGTAATTTGTTGTGCGTACGCACGCGAGGCTTTTTATATATAATGGTGAGCTCTGGCGTGATTATTTCATATAGTTTAGCGACAGGAATGGAAGGCGAAAGATAAAGGGGAAACCGGGAGGGGGGGGGGTCCCCAAATAATTTGAATTGGTTGTTAACCACTCGAGCGCTTTTTGCCACATTATGGCACTATTTCCAAAACCTCGGATTGCTTTGTTGCCAAAATGTGGCAAATTTAAAAAAAAAAAATTTGAAGTGTAGTTACACGAAAAAAATATTATAGGTGATATTATAAAATTAATACATTGTAGTAATTCCTTGCAAAAGATAAATAATTAAATACGTCACCCTGTTCATAATTAATTACGATAAAGTAACGAAATATACAGATATTAATTATTATAGAAACAATTTTAGTATTAATATAAAATAACACATAATTAATATCGCATTAGCCCGTTGTATACGATAAGGAATTAGGTTAAGTTGAATTGAAGAAGATCCAACAGGTGAATGGTGGAGGTCAATTATAAATTATTATTGGCCATTGATATGTCATGATAGGGTCTAACAATAAATCATTACTTTGCACGCTTTTATAGGCAATTAAAACTTTAAACTACGCGATGAATTCTTAAATTACTGGGAATACATATACTCAACATTAAGGTAATTCAAAGAAACCAGCATTATATTATTAAGCCATTATTTATTTATAGACTTGTAGGTCTCATAATTTAATTTTTATAATAGGAAAGATGACGAGGAATAAATAATATGAAGAATAAAATGAGGATAAACAATGTATTGGCCCCTAACATCTCAGCCCATATGAGACTTCTCAGGTTGGGATGGGCTGGGCATGTACAGAGAATGCCGGACACACGCGTCCCAAAAATAATTATGACTGGACACCCAGGGGGAAAGATAAAAGTGGGAAGACCCAGACTGAGGTGGAAGGCGAGGTAAGAGGGGATGCGGCACAGCTTTTCCAGGTAACAAACTGGAAGTCAGCTGCTGAGGACAGGAGGAGTTGGAGGCGAATGTTGCGGGAGGATAAAGCTCGATATGGGCTGTAGCGCAATCGAAGAAGAAGAAACAATGTATTGAAAATGTGGGTTAAACATTTTCGCAGCTTTTTTTAACATTAGCTCCAAACTGGAAGCCCTGACGAAAAAATCCCTCGGGGCCTATGTCATCTTTGGGGATGCTTTGTTCGTGGAATTTTTAGGGAAAGGAAGGAGAGGAAATGCTTTCTTTCCCAAACGCACTCGTTGAAGAATATTTTATTTATATTATTATTAAAATATATACCAGGATTAAATAATGACATGTCTAATTTCCCAAGTATGAGCTTTGCGTGTAAACTGTATCTAAATAAACAATAAAAAGCGTTAATTGGGAAATTATTTTAATTGTGAATTTTAAATGAATGTACATTTTTACGCAACATCACATTCATAGTTCATATACATTGTACATATAGTTATGTATCGGTGATCGATAACCCGGTGGATGCAATTTTTTTAGCCATAAGTTGTAATAACGGTTTGTCTAGTCTGTAGTTAGAAGTAAGATTTTATAAATATATTATAAATTTGTGATTTTTCACAAAAATGGCGTCATACACATATTATTAGTAGATAATTTCTGGGAAGGAAAAAAGGTAAGAAAGGGTGAATAGGAATCTGGGTGTCACAGTGGTATTCACAAAACACTACTACCAACCTATTTACATACAGTTAAGTACCGATTATAAAAAAATGAGTTACTGGAAATAATTATCTTTGTAAATTACAGTAATCATTTGTAAAATGCATGTTCGAGAAAAGAAATAAAATAAATAAATAAAAATGTGTCCAGGAGTGACGGACATATAAATCCGTCCCTTCCACTGAGGTGCAAGGCGATAGGTCTAGAGAGCCCGGCTTGAGAGGTCTCGCTTAGGTCTTTCTCCACCACTCTCCACCGATCCGGGACGTGTAAGAGAGGTGCGCAAACGCATTCATCGCCAAGACTAAGACAAATCTCATGAATCCGAGAACCTCTGCCAAGTCACCAAACGTAGCTAACCACTTGGGTGATCTAGGCAGGGGTGTTGGTTATCTAATAAAGGTTTTTTTTTTAAATAGAGAACACCTCACAAGAGTCCCAACTGCTCCCGCCTGGAGCCAGTGAGGATATGGCATCCCCAATCGGGGTATGTTGTGAGGCTGAAGGTAAGTGGGAAAGGAAGGAGATGTGGAAGGTCGGGAAGTACCTGGCTATCCAGATCTAGTCACTAAACACAGCTAAAGCCATTTCAAGCAACGTTTCAATTCTGAATGGTGGTCTTACACCACGGCGATACTGAGAGTATCTTCCACTCTGGAACGTGCCGAAAATATAGTGTATATTATTTTTATT
Source organism: Limnephilus auricula (assembly GCA_951813805.1). Taxonomy (NCBI): domain Eukaryota; kingdom Metazoa; phylum Arthropoda; class Insecta; order Trichoptera; family Limnephilidae; genus Limnephilus; species Limnephilus auricula. Next base: position 31,073,259 of record OX638400.1, read on the forward strand.
AATTAATTGTGAAATAACACAAATTAATCAAATAAAATGTATTTGCGCACGCCGTGTTCGAAGTTTGAACCTGCGACCTTCGGAATGGAAGTCCAGAGCCATGTCTCTGGACTACGCCGGTAAATGTAACGTAAATGGCGTTAAGCATTCCCGCCTCCTAAATTTTGAAAAGCGCGGCTGTTTAGAAACACGAATAGATCAGCAAAATATCAAAGGAAAAGAAAATCTTTTCTGCCTTGTGGTATCTTGTATAAGTCGTTATGACGACTACGGCTTTGTAAGTAACAAAATATTTACTTTACTGATTAAGACTGTTAACTCGAAAACGTTGACAATTTCTGTGTTCGAGTAGTAGGCCAGAACTACAATCAATGTCAATTTGTTAACAGTTAAATGCATTAAAGACTCTGTGTGTGATGGACTATAACATTTAGTTGCATTTACTGCAGCGAGGAACCGAAGATCCCCAACACGTGATCAGGTCACTGAAGTCACGACATCTCTCAGTCGGTAGGTCATGAGTCATGACTCATAACGCATTATACTGAATGCAATGTTATAATATTATGTATCTATAAATTGCTTTCTGATGCAGATAACATCTACCTATATCCACTTTGTAGAGAAGTCGTTAACACAATTATTGTCTCCTAGCGTTTAGTGGTCAGCTTAATAATTGTCTTCAATCAGGACGTCAATTGGAAAAGTTTATGGGAAACGCCCTGAAGTTATAAGATAAAATTTAATATAAAAATATGCAGGTAGCTTGTCCATCGGGGTGGAGTCTCGGAATTACAAGATATTCACTTCCTTAACCTAGAATTCATTTTTTTTTTTTACTTTTTTTATTATACCTACCTACATGTTTTGAGAATTTTACCACCACCACGCTAGGCACATGCCCGTGTTGTGGTGGTCAGTTATCTATAGAGTGCAAATATGAACTATAAAAGAATGTAAGGTAATATAAATTAACATAATATGAAAAAATATTAAAGGATACAAAATAATATAGAATAATATAAACGGCTTTAAAGTAATATAAAAGAGTATGAATGAATATAGTAAATTACAAAAAGTATAAAACATACAAAGCATACGTAGGTATATATATATACATATATACACATCGCCCTTGAGGTGATTTCTCACAAAAACGGCGGCCTACAAATTATCCAATTATTATTATTATTATATGAAAGAATATAAAAATGTGTTAATGGTTGAAGAAAAAGATTACATGTTCCAGAAATAAATTGTTATGTTTGTTATTATTTATTTAGAATTTGAACAATCTATTGAATATGAATACCTATGTATATGTATATAACTGTTCGACTTTTGATGCGTAATATGGTAATTTTATTTACAAAAGTTTAAAATAATGTGACCTTACTGGGGTACCGCGTTCTAAGGTCGCATTGCACATGGTTTTGTGTATGAATTATAAATTTGGTCAAGTTTTTTTTTATTAAGAACGTTCATTTTTTTTAAAGTAACTTTTTGTAAGTATGTTAAAATGTAAGGAAAGGAGAATTAGAATACAATATCTAGAAGAAAACATAACATAATCTTTTATATTTCTTAAGTTGCAATAATGATCTATTTTTTTCCTTCCCGTGTCCATAATCCATATCTAAATATTTCTTTTAAAACCGCCCTAGGCCGACGAACGTACGTGATACGTTCATGTTGATTGTACCATTCTGCGCTATCTCATATCATGTACGCAATCACGTAAGCACATTTTTTTTAATGTTTTAAAAACTATTATTTTAATAAACCTATTGTAAATGCATATCTATATTTTGTCAAAATCTTAGCAGGTATGATTATTTTGCGGAAATAACCCGAAGGTAGGGCGGTTAAATTCGATACTTTTTTAGTGGTTTTTATTGCAAGAGAAATAAATTTTATTTTATAAATTATATTGTTTTTTTTTTATCAAATAATAATTTAATAGAGAAATATAGATATCACATTTATTTATCATATTTATGCATTTGAAATGATTTTGTCTGTAATTGTTGGCATACAGTGCAGTCGAAAAATACGCTAAAAGCATGATAGCGTTGATATTCTAGAAATTACGTTGAAACTACTTTTGAATAGTTGGATAAAATTTCAATAAGGCACAGAAATATTTTTCTACCACACCTAAAATGAATCGTCATACCTATCACAATAATTACTTAAGTATTTTGGGTGCTTTTACAGTTAAAATATAAGATTCCGTGACAGTTGGCCCCCAGACATTCTTATATACAACATACAGTTGTTGTTTGTTTTTGGGGTGTTATGCCGTGTTGTAAATGCTTTTGGCCGTGAAAATCTAAAAAAGGTATCCAACATACAGTTGGTTTGGGGAAAATACGGTATACCTACTTACACAAAAAACAAGTGTCCCCGAAGGGGTGTGCAGAGAGGATGTACCGCCGAAAAAAGTATAAAACATACTTTCATTCAAATACATCAAGAAAAAGCTATTTGTCTACATACCACATACCAACGAATGAGTACGAAAAATCGACACTATAAATAAATTCGTTTGATATCCATACCAACTAATTATTAAAATATTTTTTAAGTCGATTTTAGGTTTGAAATTGGTAAATAATGCACAAAAAATTATAATTTTATGATAAGTCAGGGGATCAACGGATCGCCAAAATAGAATGTTTCCTCTGGTCTTACATTTTTAAAAGATCGACCTGTTATAAAAAGGAAACATTTAAGGATTTTTTCATCTATAACTGACCGAATATATTGGTGCACCCATCGTTGTGGTCGTTAAAAGCCATATAAAAGCACTCGGGACAAATCGCTTGGAATTCTATGATAGCACTGCTCCAATCAAAGACGAATTCCAAACTAAATAATATTTTATTTTGATCGTTAAAGAAGAAAGGCATGTACGAGAATTTTATCACTTCTTCAATTTTATGAATTCAACCGTCTTCAACAGCTGTGAAGTGATTTATTTGGACGACCTCCATGGTGTAGCGTTACCTTGGCTGTTATAGATCCAGAGGTCGCAAAAAGAGGCACATAGCAAAAAAAATCTGAATCATGAACCTTTCCACATGCAAATTTTAAAATTTAAAAAAAAACTATATATTGCCGCGTATGGTCGTAGACTAGAAGATACGTTCAGTATCGCCCTTTACATCTTCTATTTTTATTTATAAAATACATGAAATTCATTAAAAAATTTACATATAAATGACATATTAAATCACCATACTAGGCGGCTGCCTGTTTTATGGTGACCAATGGAATATGGTTACTTTATGAAGTCTAGTGTAAACATATATGGATTAAGTATATAAACATGTTTGAAAATTGGAAAAGTTGAAGAAGAAAAAATTATAATGAAATTGAAAAAATAATAACAGAAAGTATAAAATATAAAAGAGAGAAGATAAAAAGTATAAAAGAGAAAAGATGAGGAATATAGATTTAACACATTGTTTTTTTATGTATTCATGCATGCGTATGTGATTGTATATTGATTGAACCTGAAATGAACATACATATTGATTGAACCTTACACAACGAATTATTAGGCCCTTGCTGGTTGCATATGGTTCTATCTGCACATTTGGGTGTGTTTTAAATTGATAATTATACGTCACATTAAAATATTTTCCTTTCATTAAAATACTTAACGTAAGATTCAACATCAAATGAGAAATTGGTGAATAAATTATGAGAAATTGTCTTTGCACACTTTGACCCCACATATCTCAGAACAAGGTTTAAAACGTAGATAGAACCCTGACCAACAAAAGTAACTACATGTCACCACTAAAAAAAAAAATAGGAAGTTATCAATCAAACTATCAAAAAGATTCGTCAGTAATTCATTCGGAACCTAACAAAGATTCGTTGTTCAAAATATCCTTTTTGTATCCGAAATTGTCGTAATGAAAAAAGGGGTCCACAGATGTCACCGTGTGCGCTTGTCGATTTCCCGCGCGATTTGTGACACGTGACGCGGTCGGGCGGGAAAAGGCCAAGGGACCGATGACAGGCCGCCGTTATTTACGGCCGATTGTGCGCAGAGATGTGTGCGCACTGAATCCCAAGTGAAAAAGATGACACGAGGAGGGCGGCTTTTTAAAATTATGTAGGACACGTCCCGTTTAGTGAAAGCGATTAGAGATTTCTATGAAATGTTGTGGACGATGGATGCAGCTGTTCAGTTCAAAGTGCACCATTAATAAACACATTTATAACGTCACTAGCGTCTGAAGATGGACACGTATTTATCAGTTTCCGATGATAAGAATCGAATTAAGTTCGATTAGATAAGATTTAAGATTTTCACGGCCAAAAGTATTTTCGTTATTTGTTTTTAAGATGTTATGCCGAAACACCCCAAAAACAAATAACGATTAAGCTATGTTAGATTAATTTTTCAAAATAAGCAAACACATTGTCATATGACATTTTAAATAAGTGAAAGGAAAATACTTGATTAAGTTGTTAGATTACATTCGTTTATACTAAACATTATTTGATAAATATATATTACAGTAGTTATCTATTACAAAAATCTTTATAAATACATCCATGTATTTGAGTTTAGATTTTGGTTTTGGAAGTGGAAATTAACCCACTTTCCGACATCCAATCGAGCTGAAACGAGCGGAAGATGGACTAATTGTCGATGACAATGCATTCTGTCAACTCAGTGTTACCCACTGACACACAGATTTATCTGAAATTGGGTCGGCCCAAAAGATAGCGCAACTAGGCCGAAAATGGAAAATACTTGAATTGTAGTAAAAAAACAAAATACGGCTGTGATTGAAATATGACTATAGACTTGATTAACTTATTAACTCCCGTTTAGTGTCAAAAAGTAAATGCCGACTCTCAATTCATATTTAGGTTAGTATTTCAATTTAACATTGCCAATTTAATAATATTTTTACGTAATTGTTTGGCGTTTGACATTTCGTGGTTCATCGAAAATATCTTCACTGTTGCCAGTGTACATCGATTTTTTGTGTATTCCCTGTCAATATCGGTTCGGCTGTCAACGGTGAAACTGGGCACGGGACATCAATATAAAATCATCGGAAGTTACGCCTATCGATCCGATATTGTAAAGTTATCGATTATCGATAGAGCACCAGCCCTAATTTTATTTTATTTCAGTAGGAATCTAACCGGATAAAATATGGAGTATCTACCGTGTAGTGTAATGATCATACCCTGGCAGTCAATTTAAAATGATACCCTGCGTGTTACACCTTTGTTCCGGGTAACTGTAAAATAAAATTGTGCACAGATTCATACTATAAATCAAACTCGTAAGCTGGTCTGGACTATTTCTATTTCCTAATATACCTAGCACTCATTTAATATCAATATGACAGCTCGTTAGGAGTTAGGGGACAATGGAACAACATGACACGCAATACATCGGTATGATGTCAACAATCCACATTGTGGAAACTATCTATCCACTGGAGCAGGATTGGATTGGGAACTAAATACGTTGAAGAAACGGTGACCGGACAACTCAACGAAATTGCGCTTCATCAATGTTAAACATCTGATTGCTAAAAGGATGAAGATATTATAGTAGGATGAAATTTAGTAAAGAGTGCGCCGTTAAGTTTGGCCACGCGGTCGAACGCGAATGCGTTTTAGTGTTGCTATTGTATAAATATTAGAATTATTTGAGTTTAATTTACCATTAGGTAGTTCCTACAACTCCATCATCACCATGAAAAATCATTAAAAGAGATGGAAAAAAAAGAGTTTGTAGGTTACGTTAGGTTAGTATATGGGCTATTATTTTTCATCACTTTTAAAGACTTTGAGGAGTGTTGAAATGACATTTTGTTGAATTTTATGAAACCCGAAGAAACAAAACAGCTGATAGTGTATTTATTATATTAAACAATCTTTTGAAAAAAAATAGGCAAAATGCATTCCTTTAGATTTGGACAAAAACTAAAATAATGTCTGCAGAACAATTTTTCTGATTTGTGTATTTGATTTCTAAAAAGGGTTTTTATTATCTGGCTACAATTACGTAATTAATTCATTGAAATACTACGGAAATTAATTTCCTTCAAGACGGAAGGGGTGGGAAGGAATCTGGGGGTCTAGTGGGTAGGATCAGGTCCAAAAGTGACGGACGTATGAATCTCTTCCTCCCACTGCGGTACAAAGCGGGTAGAGAGAGTTCGGCTGGAGAACTCAAAAAGTCTTTCCCAACCGAGTGGAATCGCCGGATCCAGCCCGCCATGTAGTTGGTGAACAGACGGTTTCACCGCCAAGACCTCATCCCTTGAACTGGAACTAATATAAAGCTAGCTTCGAGGCATTTTTCAAATTAAACAGTTACATGCAAACAATCCTAATAGAAAATGGTGTTTTTGGAAGAAAAGTTTTTTTCGGAAATTTTAGTGGGTTTCAAAGGCAAAATGTTAAATAAGGTGCATCTTGTACTAGGTGTGTAAGATTTTTTACAACAATAATATTATTTGCATTTTAAGCAGATCATAGAAAACGTGTCATTGAAAGCTATAAAAAGAAAGCTGTAAGAATTTAATTAACCAAAGATTATTTTATTTTTTGGAATTAGAGAGAATGCATAAAATAAATACGAAATTTCAGGTTTGCAAGGCACGAGATGTAAAGCTACATTTCTAAAGATAATTACGAAAGCCGGCCCTATTCCGAGATGGCGTCACTTGTCATTTTTGATTTACTTTCGTCTCTGGGGTCCTAATGAGCCAATGAGCCACCGAGGCAACTCCGCAGACCGCAGGCCACTCCGGCCGGTCACAGGCCTCATCCCATTTTAGGAGAGCCCGTGACAATAGGACGTCTGGCAACTGACGTTAGGCACCAAGCTGCCTCCTCAAAGAACCGAAGTGGATTTGTTACATTGCCAACTATTTCGAACGAAGATTAAAGATTTTTACATTTCGGGTCCGTGCTTATTGTCTATCCGAATGTTTTAACGCTTTCAAAACAATTGAGCATTACAAAACTAAACAAAAAACCATATTTTATTTTAGGTGATCGCAAAAAAAAAAACTCCATTATTAAAGTCGGTGTGGATGTTTTGTAATCATTATTGAAGTCTGTGTCAGGACAGATAGTACGTACATAAGTAAACGACTTCTGCTTTCTCATAAGCCTTCCAGCGTCCAACTTTGAAAAATCAACAATTTTTAACTACAGGAGGTCATCGTCCAATCATATGCTTAGATTATTTATATCTACTGTAGCCTTTAAATTAATTTTTCGCATGAGATTTGTTTTGATATATAAAACTGTATCCTCGGCATAGGAGATAATTTGACGTGGTAAAACGAATAAGTCAATTTCAAGGACAATAAATAATATTGGTTCAAGAACGGTTCCTTGTGGAATACCAAAATATAGTGTTTCTTGGTTGTTAATTTTGTCAATAATTTCAACAATCAAATTCTGGGCAATTTTTCAAATAACTTTCGAACCATCGGGCAGGCTTTTCATTAATGTTATTATTTTTTTTAAACTTTATGTGTATTTTATCGATACATTTCCCCAATGTTTTCTGATTCTTGGTTGCTATCATGCATTCAGACTGGGCAGTAATATTTAGGACGTCCACTGCGACCGGCTTCTATGTATTTTTAAAAGCAAGGATCCCATTCGAGGATATTTGAATTCCAATGGAAAGTTGATTATGATAAGTGCTCGGCTACCTTTGTCTAGCAACAAACTTAAGTGGATATAAAGAAACATTTTTACAAATTTGTCTTGTCGACCCGGCAAATGAAAAATGGGCGATTCGAAAAATTTGCAATGACCATTTCATCGCTTCATTGCATCTTTACCAACTCTCCGGTCCTTGGGATATCCAGCCCCACTCCCCTTTGGCGACGTATCAGAGACGCGATCGGACAGATCCGGGCGGATAAGACGTCAATAGATAATAAGAGGCCATGTTACCTCGGCGCCACCTGTCCAAGGGTTTGACAGTCTGTTCCAAAGGCCGCTGCGGCTCTGGGATATTATTTGCAGGTTATGGACGCCTAATGGATGGTTTAATGAAGTGAAGGATGATTGTTTAAGGAGGGAATTGGGCACTATATTGTTCTCTCGGAGCACATTGAGGTGTCCATCAGAGTTGATAGGAAAGCATACTGCCTTGGTTTTAATAAGACGATGCAAAGTGAAATTGAGTGGCGATGTTTGCTGTAAGACGGCGGAGACAGCGAACATTTTACTATGCTCTGGCCGCAGAGAGTTCCATTTTGAAGAAAGCGGGACGCCGGACCTATCAGCGGTAAGTATATCATATTCAAAAAGTCAATAGAGCAGATTGTTTTTATTTTTTTTTAAATCAATACAGATCATCTTTTAAAAACACATAATTCAAACAGGAGAAAGGAAAATAATTTCACTTTTATGTCATCTTTGGGGATGGTGTGTGGAGAGTATTTTTAAGGTGATGTTCTGGGAAGACAAAAGGTACGAGGGGTGCGTAGAAATCTGGGGTTCAGTGAGCCCAGGAGTGGCGAGAAATCCATCCCTTCCACTGAGGTGCAAGGCAAGAGAGAGTCAAGTCAGCTGGAGAGGTCGAAGGGTCTTACAGGCATGATAAAACTCATCCGCCGCCAAGACCTGGACACATCCTCATCCAGCTAACTCACCAAACTTAGCAAACCACTTGGGGAGACCTATGGCAGAGGTGTTATATTATGTATGGACCACTTAAAAATGAAAACACTATAACTGTGTTTACATAATTATATTTAGGTATAAATATACCTCCCAACCGGTTTCGAGACAACCATGTCCCTATCGATATTAACCAACAGTTTTAATATAAATTGTCAAAATATCGATAAGGATCATATTTATATTAGATTATATTTCATGATTTGTAGGTACTAGGAATTTTGTTGTTGGTTGAATCTGTCCTTTGGTTCATGAATAACCACACTAAATAGAAAACAACGTTTCTGTATAAGTTGACCAAATTTACCTTTATAAATTTATTAGTACCTTATATAAACATAATACTTTATTTTAAAATCTAAAAGTCAAACACAAAATAATTAAAATGTACACATTTATGAAATCAAAGTTTCCGACCACAAATTGAAAAATAGAAATGAAATAATTTTTTTTTTATTAAATATTTACATTTTTACATGTAATAAAAAAAATTATTCATTATTTTTACATGAAACTACAAAAAAATGGGGTGGCGATAACGTTTATGATGCATTTGTCTAATAAAATATGTGTGTTTTTTTCGTTATTAGTAGATAATTTTAGTTAGAAAAACAATCAGTTTCAACAATAATATATTTAATTTTTATAAGAAAAACTCTCTTTTCATAACTTTTGAAGGTTATTCCCATCAATGTAATATATCATTGAAGAAGAAGATAACACTAATAATCCAAATTAATACCCAGAACCTCTGGTAATAATATAATAATAATGTAAGAACAGGTGGCAATGGTTGAATTGGATAAGCGCCGTCCCGATAAGACGAGAGTTTCTGGGTTCGAGTCCCAGTGGTAACCGCTATCTTTAATTTTTTTTCTGTGTCTTGTTCATTTTTATATTTTATTTTTATTTATCTTCTTCAACTCTAAATTTTTAAAACGTATTTTATTACCTTTTATTAACAGTTTTCAGTTCTCGGATACGTTCAGTGAATTTTATATAACTTCTCACCAAATATGCTCGAGTCCTGAGAGGTTAAAATTCGAGTAAGAGAATAAGCGCTGTGGTATCAATTATTATGGATTCATCTGCCCTAAATCCGTGCATAAAAACACCACTGGATTATAACGTGTTGACTTACATAAGAGTGCGCAATAAAAAAATAATTGTTATAATTACATGAAGAAACAAATTGCTATACAGGCAATATCAAGTACCTGATTGCTTGTAGCGTGGTTTAAATGCTGCATGATCAATAATATTAAAAATATAGGTATCAGGGTAGGAATAAGGTAATATATAAATCAATAAATAAAATAAATCCATCCATAGATATTTTTTTTATTTTGTGATATCAATTAGGGAGGGTTTTTTACATCAAGAAACATATTGAATATATACCAACAGTTATAAATAAAAAAACTTTAAAAAAAGTTTTCTAATGTAAAAAATTGTAAACAAAACGAAATATCATATATTATGTTAATATTTTCTTGATAAATAAATAAATAAAAGAACAGTAATCTCTCACGATACTCAACATGGTCTATTTTGTAAGTGCAAACAGTGTTACACTAGATATGCCTTTCATATACTTTTGAATGCGAACCACAGCATTTTTAATAAATATTAAGCTCCTTTTTATTTATACTTTTTGGAGGGTTGTTTAATCGATCGACGTCGTCCACTGACTTAGTACCTTTTAGTTTTAACATAATTATCACGGACTCTGTCTCTTTCTTACACTGACTTAAAAAATTTTTTTTTTTAAAAATGTACCTCGGAAATGTAATCGGATGCGATGTTTTACCCACAAGTTTTTATAATGTTTGTCTAGTCTGTAGTTAGAAGTAAAATTGTAGAAATGTATCGAAATTTGTACAGCGCCCTTGAGGTGATTTTTACAAAAACGGCGCAATACAAGTCATCCAAAATTATTATTATTATTATTAACAATGGGTGCCGTCACCTCGGGGGTTATTTATTGGATAACCAACACCATCATCATCATCATTACTATGTCATCTTTGGGGATGCTGTCTGGAGGGTCTTTTTAGAATAGTATTGAGAGGAAGTTCTGGGAAGGAAAAAGGTATGATTGGGCTCCCGTGCAAGTCACCAAAGGTAGCGAACCACTTAGGGACCTATGGCAGGGGTGTTGGTTATCCAATAAATGGTTGTTGAGGCAGCGGTACCCAATCGGTACCCAAAGCGGTACCCAAACCCACCTCTCAAATTGCACACGTTTTCTGGTTCTAAACCGCGAATGCTTAATCTATTTCTGTTATAATTATTCATATATATGTAATTTTTCATTTAACCTACTAATCAAACGGTAGTTCCAAAAAATTCTATTTTTGAAACTGACAATTCGTGGTGGAATTTCATTATAATAATATAATAAAACAAATATAAAATAATTTCCACTTGAATGTATTTGACCGTAACCGCTTTCAGCTTTTTAAAGCCATCTTCAGACTGGTACAAATTATTTCGATCTAGAATAATTTGTATAAACTGAAGATGGCTTTAACAAGCTGAAATCGGTATCATTCAAACAAATCAAAATGTAAATAAGTTTTATTATATTAGTACCATCAATCATTTGAATTCCTACCAAAGATTTTTTGGAGTGGAGTCATGCCTTTATCCGGCCCTGACTACCAGTGACCAGTGACGTACCCTGGGAACAGACGACTTATTATAGACGAAGCTTTGATTCAAGGCGTCATAACATCTCAATAATTACCATAAATCATTGAAAATAGCATGTGTGCTCAGCCATCGGTCAGTTATTACTCGTAGGTACGTGCTTTTTTAGGGCATGACGTGTAATATAAGTACGGCGTCCTTCAGCTATATAAATCGGTTCTCGAACAGATGATGTTCGGAATGAAAGAAAAAATCGACAGGCAATTATTTGATGTAACTTCGAACGGAACCGTGTCACGGGCAATACAGAGAAGTAGGTAACGATGTTGATATGCGAGAATTTCTAACTATATCATGTTCGTACATTGTACATATTTACTTTAAATATATATAATTTTTTTTATTCTTCTTTTTTGAAGTAAATACTTTTTTACACACGCTTGACTTGAAGGGTAAACTGGCGAATGCGTTACGGAAATTACAGCGTTACGAAAAGGCGTTATATCGGGCGACTGTAGGAGCAAGAGAGAGAGAGGTGCGCGCGCACATGTTGTTTCTCTCTTCCTCTACCAACCAGTACATGAAACATCTCAGTCATGCGGATGCGGATGTATTGATGGAGCTAAAGAAGTGTTTGCTTCAGTCGTGTGGTAAAAAGCACACGCGTATTTTTTTGATTTCATAAATTTTACAAATTACAGTTTTTTGTTTCAACTACCATACTAGGATAATATAGGTATTATAGTAGTCGGTTATACATAAAAAATCGGACGTTTATAAACTCAATTGTAAGGATTGTAATTACTTTTATATAGGTAGAACAAATAGAAACTTTGAAGTAAGGATTAAAGAACATCTCAGGGCATTAAATGGCAACAGAGAATCTGAGTTTGCAGATCATTTATTAAAAAATTATCATAATTTTGACAAAAAACGTGAACTTAAAATATTACATACGGGTTACAAGGCACCACAGATAAATAATTTAGAGATTTTAGAAATAAGCAAAAATGTAAATAATAAAGCAGACATAATAAATAAGCAGCAATTTTTTATAAACCCTCTTTCGAAACTTTTCCCACTTAACCGGTTTTTCCCTGCTAATGACAATGAAATCCCTAATTGTAATAAACTTCCCCCACCCTTCCCCATTCCCCTTCCTTCTAGCCTTTCCTCCTATAGGTGATCTATATTTAATTTTTAAGTTTAGTATACATATGATCCTGATGATGTGAAAATCGTTCATGAAACATGTAGATTCTGTATTAATGAAAGTGATGTAAACAAAGTTATTTGTCTTTTCATTAAAATAAATCATTTTAAAGAGGACATATTTGTGTACACCGATAGCATCGAGAGTTTACAAAAAAATCGTACAAGTTTGAAAATGACAACCCCTCAACATAATTTGTTCGCCTTTGGGAAAAGCTCACATAAGTCACATAGATATCGTTGTATCTCCCTTACTGTCAGGGTGAGAAATATGATCTGAACGGTGTTAGAAAGAGAAAATACCATCTTTAATTTTCGAATCAAGAAGCTGACCACGGAAAAATTAAAATGTGAATCTCCATGAAATCAAAGTTTCCGACCACAATTATGTGTGATTTTTTTTTTTTTTTTTGTCATCTGAAATTTTAGTTAGAAAAAGGTTAGGCGAGCCTTTTTAAAACTTTTTTATGTCCATTCATGCATTGCAAACAAAATTTTAATATTTAAAAAATTATACGTTTATTTCTAATAATAACATTTGAAAGCAAATGTCATTACTCATTACCTTTCAAAAACAGTTTTTAGTTTTCGGGTACATTCAGAAATATTCCATTTATTTGGATTTTATTGCAAAGCGAACATTTTCTGACCTGAGAGAATATACTCGATGACCGAGGGGTTAAAACTACGAGTATTTCGATTTTAGACAGATCGTTAGTTTTTCAGAAAGTAAGAACGCGGATACAAGGATACAAGCTAATTATTAATAATTATTGAGATTTCATAGGTAACCTCACTGGCACCTACAGCTATTAAAATATTAAACACAGATTATGTGGAACAGTTTACATATGAAGCAGATTATAATGTTTCTGATTGACGTCACGGTAAATTATTCACTCAATATAATGGTCGCTGCACAGGCGATACCAATCGAATTGCAGTTAATCAGGGGCGCATTACGGCCAATTTGCGCCCGACATTATCGTTAACAGGTGTGCTATCTCTGCTAGTAGAACTAATTACATACCTGCGATCTCCTGCATGCTAGCAGCTAATAATCTAATGCCGACCCGCTACGTACTGCACACTCTGTACTCCGCTACTGCACAAAGCTGGGAAAAGTAATATTAGGTGGACAAAAATGTGTTTTTGTAGAAAGATAAATAGATATTATTAAAATCCTTAAGTTTATTTATTAAGAAATTGGCAACAAACCCCAATATTATATTATATACCTTTTACACATAGTAAAGAGGTCTTGCGTACGTCATCGGCGATCGTCCTTATCCACCTCAAACACCTTTTACGAAAAAAAAAACATAAGATACTAGACCTCTCTCTGGGACGATTATATATCAACCTACAAGACAATCGTCCTACCAACGGCCTATCGACCATATATTACTATATATTTTCGATAAATATATACCGAATTGCACTTTGTAATATACGTATTACATACAATTGTTTTTAAACCTAACTCCAATTTCAAACAAAAAATCAAATAAATGCTTTTCGAGATCTGGCTCCGAAAAAAACTTTTCAAACTATAAGTGCATTCGCTCACGGGCAACTGATAAAAACCAGTTTGCAACTCAACTCGCTGTCCTGTGTATTTCAATGTGATGGCCCGCACACTACAAAAAATTCTCTAATTTGTTAACGGCAACGCAAACAGTCACTCGCAATTCACCGTGCCATTAACCGCGGCCGGCCGTTGCTGAGTTGCCAATTTGCCATGGTTGCGCCAGTTTTGTCATGAGTTTTCGAGTTTTTTTTGTTAATCGCTTTAGTTGTTGTAATGTGACAGCGACTGATGACAGAAATGACAGCTAAAGTGTTTTTCGTTTATGGAACAAGCCGAGATAATTACAAAAATCGTAGAGTTGAGTTGCGCCGTGAGAGAAGTTTGTTTGGCAACCATGGCAACGCGCGGTTGCAACCATAGCGATAACCAGTTTTAGTTTGGTTTCCATAAGCGAAGGGCCTAACTGTCCAAAGCCAATTAACTGGCCTTCCGATAAAGCGGCTTCGAATACGTGGTGCTATATTTTCTAAGAATTTTTATAACAAAAATATGACAAAACATATGAGTTTTTGAAAAAATAAAAAAATTCTGTTAACCACCATTTCAATAATAATATCAACATGTTTCAGAACCAGTGGTTCCTTTATCAGGATACAAAGTATCAATACTTTGTATCCTGATAAAGGAAATTAGAATGATGTAATATAATACACATATAAAAAGTATAATAAGTGATGGGAGAAGGCAATTAATAAGGTATTACGTAGTAATAATTAGTAAATTAAAAAAATTATATAGTGTATATTTACATAACTAACACTTATAGAAATTAAAATAGATAGATAGAATAAAGGGGCAACAACGTCGCTTAAATCACAACAATTATTTTCAATTTCATATGTTTTTTTTCTTTAAAGAAAGGCAAATATTCCCGGGTTACGAACAACCTGCAAATTTTTATAAAACTCCTACTACCACCACAGTAAGTGGAAAATGTTGCTTGTGTCGTAATAGAGGACTTAACCAGCCGAGGAATTGGTCACATGACGACTGGGTAGGACCCAAAAGCGATGCCAACTCGGCCACTGACCGGTTAAATGTATTGATGTATTGTGAAGATAAATTTAGGAGATGGTTAATTCCAAAAAAGTGTACGGTTATTAAAAATATATATTGAATGTGTAAACCCATTTCATATTAAAAACAAATTAACCCTAAAAATTTACCTAAAAAACCTTTTTTGTTTTTGGTTGAAAAATCAGAATAATTATTACCACCTACTCAAACACCTAAGGTGGTTCTTAACTGTAGTATTAAGATTTTTAAAAAATATATAAAATAAATTTTATGAGAAAGTTACTATCTTTACAAATTTACTTAGACAGCAGATTAGTTTTAAATATTATCATTGTTATTACAAAAGGATGATAGTTAAAATATACTTTATTCATTAAACTGTACATAGGCTGTCCGTGATCACCTTCATTAGATTTCGCGTAGAATGTTTTATTTTCAAATAGGTTTTTTAAGATTGGAATTCGATCGGAGAGTCGAAAATTTTGTCCCGGAATATATTTTTTTGATGAAATACCTACATACCAATTTCCGAAAGAAACATTAAAAAAAAAACTGTATTTCGCCTGAAAAATGAAACTTAAAAGTTGTGATAGGTTATTATTAAAACCTTTGACATCCAGTTGAAAATCGTCATAAAAACCGTATTATTACAATATTAGCATCTCCGTTATCTTTTAACATATATTTATGACCAGCCGCAGTTGCATTTTAGACCTTAGTGCAGAGGAGAATCCATCTTCTAATGGTTCAAGTAATCGCCGTTAGATGCCGCCAGTTTGATGGCCGCGACATGTGAGAAGTGAGAAGAAGGGCAGGCCAGGAAAGCCACAAATCAAGTTAGTGTGCTTATTGTAATTATGTTGTTGTTTCGGAATGGCGGAGATGCCGATTTAATTATAAATGGCATTTGCGAAAGCTGGTCGGAAAGCCGCAATGTTAGAAATAATAAAGATATTTGACCGCGGTAATAGAAACAGACGCATACGTTTTAGAAGCCAATACTCATTGCTCATACCAGTCATACCTCACCAGATTATTACCAAGTATTGTAACGGGAAAATCGAATAAAATGAACAATTTAAATGGTAAAAATTATTACTTATTATTTTGGGTACAATTAATTAGCAAGTATGACACGGTTCAATAATAGCAAGAAAGTATAATAAACGTGAAAAATAACTCTATAGGTCCACTCCCAAAGGAGTTGTTAATTAAATTGTTCGCTCAACAGATCGTGTTATATTTTACCATAAGGGCCTAGACAGACCTAGCTATAAAAGCTCAAGCGTTATTTGGCTTAGCCTACTTCAGCATATCGCTCGTCATACATTCCCATTGGGAATGTACGGCAACCGATATGCCGAAATACGCCAAACCAAATAACGCTCGAGCTTTTATATCTAGGTCTGTTGGCCCCATTAAGCACGGTACAGACTCGAAGTTCACATACAAAGATACTGTTATATAAAGTATCTTTTCTACTGACACACTACGTTATAAAATATTTCTTCTTACGGCAGGAGAAGGGGTCAGTTGAAATCGGAAGCGGTCGAGAGAATATCATTTCTTTGTACTGGATATGTCAACTTGACGGCTCCGTGCATGTACCGTGTATTCAAAATAACCCCCTCTCCTGTTTCCGGCGAAGGGGGGTCGCATAACTTTTCTGATATCGCGATCGTAGCGGTCACGAAAAATAACGCCGATTAGCGAAGATTCAATCCACGCTTATACCACATGATCCTATTACGTCTGGCGGGTCTGTATGGGATTGTATGGCGAGCGCTATTGTGTTATAAGTATATTTTTGATGTGAGCTGCGAGTCTGTCGCTACCTAAGAGTATGGATATTAGAGAGACGGCATGTGAAGTGTGCCCGCGCGCTCCAAGTGTGCCTTTTCGAGAATTTTACCCAAACGGCTTACGTTGGCTGCTGGTTTTTGGACGTTTAATACGTTCCGACAGCAGCCATTTTACATGGTGACAGCCAATGTCAGCCATGTGGGTAGAATTCTCGAAAAGGCACACTTGGAGCGCGCGGGCACACTTCACATGCCGTCTCTCTAATATCCATACTCTTAGGTCGCTACCTTTAGGGTTACAACGAGTATTCACACTAGGTTAGCTGAAATCTGAAATCACTTTAGTCCTGTGAGAGATTTACGTAAAGATGCGCGGTAAGAAAAAGGAAGCAACATAACTTTCTAACATATTGATCGTCGAGTTAATAAGTCAGTCATCACCGAAAAATCGAAATTTGAGTTTTTAAAATTGGTAAAATTGGAAAATATCCTCTATCTGGTACAATACTCAGATTACTTTAAACACAACTAAATCAATTATAATGCAGAAAAACCAGTAGAAGTGGATTAAACAAAATGGTGATGTTTTCGGGGTCACTAGTAGGATATTTCAAAATGCCATACCTACTAGTGTACCGGACCGTTATGCCTCCAGGTGTTATTTTATGTATAAATTATATTCGATTTATGGTGAGCATTCGAATATTGGTTTCCTCATTATCTCAAAACATAGTATTTGGCGATGTCTGAGTAATCAATTGGGCGATCATAATGACATTATATCGGTCATCCCAGCTGTGACATCCCTTCCAGGGATCACATCTGAGCGGCGCGCACGGAGAAAATTTTTATTCTAAAATAACATAATTTTATTCGTAAGAACAGGACTGAAGTTCTTACGAACAAATTAATTAATTAATTATTTCTATGTTTGTTTCTATGTTATTTCTATTAATTATTAATTTCTATGTTTGTTGGCGGGAACATGTAAGAATAATTTGTTGGTATACGTAATTTCGTACGTATACCAAAAAATTATTCTTATATTTTCCTGCTAATAAACATTGAAACCCTGATAATTTGAGCGTAAGAAGTTCAGTCCCGTTTTTAACAGTTTTTACGAATAAAATGATCGTATTTTAGAATAACATTTTTCTCCGTGCGGGCGGGGTGAAAATTAACCAATAGCATCCCTCGCTCTAATTAGTAAGAGACGAAGTGATGCGGGAATGAGAAAGTATTAGATATCAAAGAACTAATCAATTTACGATCGTTAATATGCACAACAATAAGATGTTTTTTTTATTTTTATTTTTTTTATTTTTAACTTTTTAACTTAAAGAGTTAAACCTCAAATTATAATATTTTAATTAATGAAGATAATATTAGCGAAAGTCAATCGAAAATCCGAAACAGAAAAATCAGAAAAAGCTACGCTAAATCTAATAAACCTGGGTTCGAGTCCCAGATGTATTCGTAGCTTTTTCTGATTTTTCTGTTTCGGATTTTCGATTGACTTTCGCTAATATTATCTTCATTAATTAAAATATTATAATTTGAGGTTTAACTCTTTAAGTTAAAAAGTTAAAAATAAAAATAAAAATATTTCATCCTAGACTTGCAGATAAAGTCAATAGATGTCGCATATTAATAAAAAGTGATAAAAATTTATCCTGACACTATCTAGAGGGCATTTAGTTCGAGTTGAATCTTGCAATCACACATAAAGGTAGCAGCCAATAAAAATATGCGATAAGAAAAATGAAAATAATGTTGGTGGTTCTCAGTCGAAGTATGATACAGTTAAAAATGACCGAATCGGATAGGGATACGTTGGCGCAGTTGGATAGCGCGTCGGCCCGGATTGCCGGAGGACCTGGGTTCGAGTCCCAGATGTATTCGTAGCTTTTTCTGATTTTTCTGTTTCGGATTTTCGATTGACTTTCGCTAATATTATCTTCATTAATTAAAATATTATAATAAGATGTTTTGTTACAGTATCTATTTCTTATTGTTCTAATTCTTCTTGCCTACGTTTACTAGCTCTGATGATGGACAGTACAAGTTGAACGGTTGAACATAAGTTATCTCACCGTGAGATATTGCAGATATTCAAGGCTTATCAGGTCAACAGTCAAGATCCTTTACATAGAGTATGTAGGAAGATAGTAAAGATAAATAAATATAAGCTTACAGTGGTGTTCACTACTTACAAACAGGCCGAAAAGGTGTATGTGTCCACCAGAGAATACCGGAAATTTGTCCCTTTTAAATCAGATTCTAGACGAATTGACTCTTTTTTTTTACAAAAAAAAAATTGATTTTGAAAGATGGTTATTTTATCTTGTAAACGCAATTTTAAAAATTTGAAAAAGTAAGAGTATTTTTAAGATACTAAGGTTATACCGTTGGTAGTTGGCATTTTGTTCAATTTTCAAACGATAGATTCTTTAAACAACACAAATTTCAAATCATATAATCATACAACAAAATAAATCAATACATTATCTAGTCAACAAAGTTTTTTTTTTTTTTAATTTTAGTAAAATTTTTAATTTTAGTAAAATTAAAATCATTAAAAAATAAATTCGAGAACGTGTTTTGTGACAAAAATACCTTAGTTTTTCTATTTATTTAAGGTCTTACAAACTAAAATATTTCAATTTTTTTTTGCACAATTATTTTGTTTAACCATTATTGAAAAATCATAAATACTTATGATCAAAAAATACTTCAAGAAGTACACGATATTTAATAATTTATCATCGTGCTTGAGCATTTTTATTGCTTACTTGAATATAGGTATATATTAAAGCAAGTTTTGAATTAAATAAATCGATATTACAAATTTAATTTTAAAAAATTGATACTGGGAATAATGGATCTTTCTCATTGGAACCTCCCTGTACAGTTGCAAGCATTTTTAAACTTTTGTTATCAGCCGCTGGTCAATCACTCTTAAGAAAGTGAATTAATGAAATAAAATTAATCGCGCGCTGTACTTTCTTTCCAATTGGTCATAGATTTGCGATTTTATAGATTTTATAAGTTGCAGAAAATTATAAAATTCAATTACACAAATAGTTAAACTAGTTTCAATAGCTTAGTTTCAATAACTTGAAAATGCTGGTTTGATTGTGAGTATGATTTCCAAATACCGAGAGTGGAACTATCACATTCCCAATTTCTGAGAAGATGTAGTAGTTTTTTTTTTGGAATAACGTACGGTTTGCATTCCCATTCAACGTATGACATGTTTATTTGGTTGCTTTGGAGTGAAGTTTCCGGGATAATATATTAAATAAAAATATGGAAAATGTGAATGAAAAAAGGGGCTGAAGGTAGTAGGGAGGGAAAAGATCGGTGAAGGGGGACAACGTGGCTATCCACACCCCGTCATTAAAGCACCTAAAATAACTTCAACAGGTTCGATTCTGAAATGCCACGAAATACACACCCTTTCTTTTTCTCGTACAAGAGATAAAACATAAAACCAAGCATCATTCATCCATCCATATAGCATCCCCAAATGTGACGTAAGACATGAGGGAAATATTTTCCCTCAGAGCCTTCTTAGATTTAGAAAAAAAATTTAAATGCTGGATTCTGGGGCCGAAACTCAGCAACTCCGCAAGACTTCAATTTGGAAGGCGGGTAGTGGTATGGCCGCATGGGAACCATTCATTGTATAACCAACTTCCCTGCCATAGGCCACTCCAAGTGTGCTACGTTTGGTGACCCAGCAGGGGTGCCCGGGATCATGGGGTGAGATTTGTCTAGAACTTGGAGGCGAATACATTTGCACGCCTAATGCGTAGCGTGCTGGATCAGGAGATATTGGTTGAAGGAGACCTTTGACCTCTCCAGCCGGACACTTACGCATACTCATGCACACCACTGGTATCTAACCTTCCTTGCTCCTCAATCGAAATTGGGCATTTGCATGACATATGTATAGTCCAAGGCCTTTAGGCGGGACCATTAACGCAACTAACGGCTCGCATTTCACACCGTTCTCATAAAGACATTGTCGGCAGGGATCCAGGGGTTCAGGGGTCCAGGGTTCACGGTGTAATGCCGGCTTTACGACATTTAACATTTTAACACTAACGATGATGGGTGCATAGGAAATGGGCGATGGATGCCATATACGGTTTGGCCTGAATGATGCAGAGATGCCTAATTTAGTGCAGCCGGTATGTAACGTGACACGTAAGATGATAGATTCACCATCAAGGCATTTTAGCGAGAATGTTAATGGTTTTCATATTCCAAGTTTGACGTGAAAACTCACATTATATCTTGTTTTGATGATGGCTTTAAGATACATTGCAGTAACAAATTTCAAACGATGGTCGAAGTATGGGCCTGTATGGATGATTGGGTTACATTGACAATAAATACATTTATTTTTTGAAAATTTTCAAATTGAAATATTTAATTAATGAAGACAATATTAACGACTCTCAATCGAAAATTTCAAGTGGAAAAATCAGAAAAAGATACGGTTACATCTAGAAATCGAACTCAGGACCTTTGCCTTACCGGGGCGGTGCTCTACCACTGAGCTAATGATAACCTATCCCCTTCGGTCATATTAAACTGTATCATTTTCAACTAAAAACTACCAACATTATCTTTATATTCTTAAGCCTGTACTACATGATGGGCCATCTGATGGGCCACTCGATGGACCATCCGATGGGCCACTCGATGGACCACTGTGTGGAGGGTTAGTGGCGTGGGATTGCCCATAGTGGCGTTGGGGTAGCCGGGCGTGGCCTGGGATGGCGGAGTGGCCGACGTAGTGGCGGAGTGGGCCATTCGATGGGCCACGCGATGGGCCATTCGATGGGCCACGCGATGGGCCACGCGATGGGCCACTAATGGCGATGGGATGGCGACGGGATAGCCTGGGATGGCCTTTAAAAGGTAATTAAATATTACAAAAAATTGTATTTAATGATCGCAATAATTAAATTGAACCTAATATATTCGCAGTGATATTTCGGACAAGAACGAGCCTGATTGGCGCCCGATTTTTAATTCAGTAGCGTTTTGGCTCGCATTGAAGCAGGACACATGTACAGTGCATCCTAATTTGAAAATAAAAATTTGGTAGGTAAATCACTTTTTTCGGGTTTTTAAATTTTTTTCATCTCCGTTAGCGATGTGTGCTATTGTGTAACCTATTGTGTCAGAGCGATGTGGTCTATGATATTTTTTGGTGAAATAATGTTAGTTACACAGGTGCAATGTAGTAATGAAGATAAGCACTCATATGATTTTTAAAGTTTATTGAATTTTGGTGTGATAGGGTACGTGCACTGGGGTAAGCGTACGCAGTTGGATGAGTGCAAACACTTACCTCTCTTCATAAAATTGATTTTGTAGCAAAATATTTCAATTCTTGTTATTTTTTACAATGTAAAATGCCCCGTGTGTATGTAAGAAAGCACCCGGAGAGGTCAGTGATCAGGGCTCCCAAGAGCAAATTGAAACTGCAGAAAGGCTTAAGAAAGAGGGGAAGAGTTAGCGGGCTGCTGCAGATATTTTGGGATCAGTAAAGCCACTCTGTTCATGATGGCATGAGAACTACGATAAAAGGCAATGTAAGTGTGATAATTGCAATGGGGGTTAACTGTTTGCGGTGCGAATACTTATCCTACGGTCTGCGAACACTTACCCTGCACATGGGGTAAGTGTACGCGACCGAAATGCATGTAAAGTTTTATATATAACTTTTTGATTTATGAACCGTATGAGATTTTTATGTTTGTTTGAGATGCCTTAATAATCAATCATATTAATAAACAAAAAAATTAAATAAAATACCTAAAGCTTTTTAATACGTACAAATTGCGTACGGTCACTGTACGTGATTCTATTACCTTGTTCGAGTTTAAACACTGTTTTATAACCATTATTTTAGTAAGTTTTTAATCCGGAAGAACTAGGGGGATAGTGCAATCCTAGTCTGCTATATTACATGAGATATATATACAATTATTACATAAAGAGAAAAATTAAAATAAACATTAAAACACATAATAGGTAGGTACCTAATGATATGGATCCCGGCTGTCGATCGTATATGATCGGCCATTTCCGTAACCGACAATCGTCACTCTTCTAAAAAGGCACAACTTAGCTGAAATCTGTTGAGACACCTAAAAAACTATATATATATAACTACCTACACTAACGACATATGTTGAATGATATTGAAACTATATATATAATCCTATAAACCACAATTTTCATTGCGCAGAACTCATGGTTCATCTTTTGAGTAATAGCTACCAAGGGTAATTATTGGCATTCGACTCGATAATATCGTTTGAAGGCTGTGGCAGACTAATGTGTGGGGTCAGAGATCAGAGGTCAACTCTCCAGCACTTCATTTTGTATTACTTGATGACACATTAATATGACCTAACTAAAGCCCCGATACTCACATAGAGAAATGTTCACTGGATAAGAAATACATATTTAACTCATCGAGATTTTGTCGTCATTCACCCATCAGATTCATGATGTATAAAGAATGTTCCCGGTTTACATTCACATTCAAATAAAGCGTACCCCAAAATGAAATACTGTTTTCTAAAGCAGATAAAAGACTATCAGATTTTTATGTTACAAATTGAGATTATACAGGGTGTTAAGGTACGTACTTGACTTACTTTAACCAGTGACTCCTGACATTACTTGGAGTAAAATATATAAATAAAATTTTGGTCTGCGGTGACATTTTTGATGTTTTTTTTTTACAAAAACAGTTGGTGTTGGACTGTTGGGGCGGTAACTTGGCTTAGTGTCCAGTAACGTCATGTGAAAGAATTTTTTTTTGTTAGATTTTGAAGAAAAAACAATTAGAAAAAAAAATTGTCATCAAAAAAGTCACCGGAGACCAAAATTTCATTTACATTTTTCATTCCAAATAATGTCAGGAATCACTGGTTAAGTAAGTCAAGTACGTACCTTAACTTCCTGTATAATTTTAAAATATAAAACGTTGATTTCAAATGAGTTTTTTCCACTATATTACTTCTACAGATTTTTAAATGTCAACAAAAACTTTTTTTTGGTAGACTCAGATTTGAACCTTTCTTCCTAGTAATCGGAACCAACCTACCTGCAAAACTCCGATATTTAAAACCGACACTTAATTCTTTTATTAAGCGCCTGAATTGATTTTAATTTTTAAAAAATCGTCCGCGTGTTAATGCATGATTGCCACAAAAAGTTGACAGAACACATTGTCATCGACAACCGGTCGTTGTAACCAGTATCTGACGAGTTTCAGGTCAATCTGATGTCAGGAAGTGGGCTAATTTCCCCTTCCACGATTCCAAAACAAAAGTGAAATTCAAATAGATGTATTTAAAAAACAAGCGAAATTTGAATAATGAAGAAATTTAAAAACAGGTTTCCGAAAGCTTTTGAACTTAAACGAAAGATTTCCGGGAACCCTTCGAAATCTGCTGGATGTCAGCACTGTTCACAATCATAAGATAAATACAGATTTGCAAAAATAACATGTGATACTAGCTGATAAATGGGATGTTAAATAAACTTTAATAATGATGAACGGCATATTATATGGATAACCATTTCCTATCTGGACGTATATTAGCTCAATGATTGCATAAAACCATTAAAACTCTCAATAGTCAATGTCAACAGAACAAAAAACTCTTTGAAATTAGCCAGATGAAATTGAATGGATTAGTTCATAATAAAATAATATATTTACAGCATCATCGCCAAATCGTCATCCATTATTACATGTGCCCAATTTGGTACAATTAGATATCCACACCAGAAGTGGCATCGATAAGGCTAACAGCTTTTAATTAGCTGTCCGATTTGTAAAAATGAAGGTAATTTTTCATTGGAGTTTGATTGGCGATGACATCGATATCCTTGGGAGATTGAATTTATTTGTAAAGATAAATTTTGGATTTGCACGAAGATTTCTAGAGAAATGCACATAAATATATTAAACAATTTTTTTACATTAGCCCTGAGGAAAACTATTTACAGTGTCATCTTTGTAAAAGCTGTGTGAATGGTCTATTTAGGGAAATGAAGGAGTGTCCAGGGGTGCCTGGGGACATGTTGTGAGGTTTAAATAGGTCTTGGCGACGAATGCGTTGGGCCGGTTCGGGAGAGATTGGTTAAAGGAGACCTAACCTAGACCTCTCTAGCTGGACTCTCTCGATCTACAGCCTTGCATCGAAATGGAGACACACATCTATCACTCATGGACACATTGACCCCAAGATTCCCACCCAGACCTCATACCTTTTTATTTCCCAGAACTTACTCTCCTCTCTTTCCCAAAAATAACCTCCACAAAGCATCCCCAAATATGACATTCCTCAGGGTCTCTTTTGTGGAGCTAATTTAAAAAACTAATAAACCACGGCATACGGTAATTGTTTGTCTATATGTAGGAGTTTATTTGTCTATTCTTAGATTATATTCATTTTCTGAATATTTTTTATCGTGATGAAAAAACCTTAGGTTTTGTAACATTTTAATAATTTTAATTAAAAATAGTGGCGTAAACATTTAATTCAATTTAAAATGAATTTTGCTAAACATAAAAAAAGCTAACTGTCGGGATTTGAATCGGCTACATTTCGGGCAAGACTAAAGGAGCTTAACAGCTCTTCACAAAGATGACTGTGAAATTCAATTAAATTAGTAAAATCTCACACGAAGAAAACCGCAGAAAGTCGACGCTAATATTGATGGGGTAACAATTAAAACGTCGTTTTGAAAACACTAACTGGATAAGATGGCCATACTTTACCCGCTGAGCAAAGTGAAATGTTGTTAATTCTCTGGGTAAGTTGTTGCTTGTGGCAGTCGCTCTTAGTTTAGGCATATCAAACATGCTGACCTTTGACATGTTGATTCGCTGATAAACGGAGAGGATATAACATAGCCGAGACGAATAATAATTCTTCTCAGTCTTGAGTCATTTGAAGGTTTATACTATAGAACTTGGGAGGATACAAATTTCTTTAAACTAGTCCAAAAGAAATATCCGTATTTTTTACATTAGCTCCACACAGGAAGCCTTGAGAAAAATAATTTCTCTCAGGCCCTATGTCATCTTTGTGATTTGGGATGCAGTGAGGAAGGTATTTTTAGGAAAGGAAGAAGAGGAGTTCTGTGAAGGAAATACGGTACAAGGGGTGGGTAGGAATCCGAAGGTCAGTGTGTCTACGAATCTAGTGATGTTCCGAGAGAGCCCTGCCGGAAAGGTCAAGATATCTCCCTAGAGCAGTCTCTCCCGATCCGGCCTTCCACGCAGTTGGTGGGCAGACGCATCCACCGCCAAGATCCGGACAAATCTCACCCCATGAACCCGGGCACCCCTGCAAAGTCACCAAACGTAGCGAAGCACTTGGGGAGACCTGTGGTAGAGGTGTTGGTCATCCAATAAATCGTTTTCGGCCGGTGGTACCCATACCCGCCTGCAAAATTGATAAATATTTCCATTGGAAATATATAGCGAGCGATATGCTGAAATAGGCGAAGCCCAAAAACGATTGTTACGTTACAGCGGAGTCTGACAGTACCTTAAAGCAATCTTTTAAACATATTTTCACTGACCAACAATAAAAAAGAGTGTAGGAATTAGAGAGAAGCCATATAGTATAGAACCAAACTAAAAATATTAAAAAATCAAAATCAAAATAAAAAAATATATTTATTGTACAAATAAAAAATACAAAGGGTTGTAGCTTCTGCGTAGACCCCATTTCTTCCATCTAACCACATACATGTTTTATTATTATGTTTATACAGATAAAAATATACCAATAAAAATACAAAAAATAGACGTTTCATTTATGTGAGGTGTAATGAAATTTGTTAACAAGGAAAGTGTTTAGTGGCGATTTGAATTTGTGTGTATTTTGTATTTGTTTAATGTTAAGTGGAAGGTAGTTGTATACTTTAATGGCCATGTAGTATGGTAATTTTTGGAATATTGTTTTGTTTGTTTTTGGTATTAATAAGTTTTTTGTGAACCTTGTAGCGTATTTATGTGTTGAGTTTTTTTGTGGGAACTTGTCTGTAGATGATCGCACTAACATGCATAACTCCATTACATATAATGTCTGTGACTGTCAGAATTTTCAGATTTTTAAACATAGGTCTACATGAATCTAGACGATCAAAGTTTGTGATTTTTCTTATGCATCATTATAACAGGAACTCATATCTATGGCAACCTTTGCAAAAAAGTACCATTGTCACAGCGTTCATCTTCTTTGGTTATTTAAGCATTAAATGAAGGCTACCCACCTGCATACAAAGCGTAAAACACCTGCTGGAGATGAATCTCGTCATCAGTAATTGCCAGTAATATCTCTCGCAGTACCTATCATATCAGGTATAAACTACCGACTATTACAGAATTACTATTATTAGCTTCAGGGACACTCGGCCGATACGAAGCGACTAAACCCACAATAATAATAATACACCTAATAATATATCTTCAATGGCGGCGTTAATCATTCCATCGATGGGTGTTAACAAACTACGTTTAAGGTTTTTTTCGCAATGTCTCTTCGCTGTGGGAATACGCTGTCAATACAAGAGTGATTACTGTGAATTTCATTCAATGAATTAGCCAGAGATCAGAACCATAAAAAGTAATTTGGTCCTTCGAGCCGGATTCCATAATTTAAAGTACGAAAATTTTAAACGTTTATGACTCGATGTTAAGTTTTTTTTTTTTTAAATTTTGCTTGATGACCGAGTAGTGATTGATTTAATGTCTAGTATGTTCGTATTGAAATAAAGGTACGATTATCGGACCACCTTAGATGAGGAATTTTAAAAAGAAATAATACTAGAGTTGCAGATGCCGAATTGGGTTGATGTATAATTTCTTCAAGTCAATTATCGGCCAGTATCGTTTTTAAAGGAGATTCTTGGTGCATGCTGTTGGATAGAGAGCAGAAAATATGAAATCTGATAAAATAACATAAACTGGCGTAAACGGGATAACCACAAAACCAAGCTCTTGAATAGCCGTTTTCATATAAACATTGATAGCTTATAAACATGTTGTTGATAATTTTGCAAGTTGCAAAAAGGCAATGAATTTCTATTCTTTCTGCCAAAAGTTAAACTTTATGTTTTCCTTGTTTTTATCATATCTTCTCTTTTAATATTCTGTACCTTACGAGTAAATCTATTACAATACAATACATATAGTATTGTTTGTTTTATTTGTTGTAACACATAATTAAACTTTTTTTTTTCTTTTTTTTCAAAAGAAGCAAACACATTGTGACTTGACATTTTAAATAAATGAAAAGAAAATACTTTGTTTTAAGTCACTTAATTTTTAATTTAAATAAAAATAAAGTGCCTTAAAACAAAGTATTTTCTTTTCATTTACATAATTTTACGCATACACTCCATACTATTTAGATCTTATTATTTTAATAATTAGCTATTTATTAATTAATTGTAGGAGTTTTTAATGGTACAACTTTTTTTTTTTAAATCTCAGATACGATATTTTGTACATTACGAGTAAATTACATTATTATTATGTTTTATTGATTTGTAACACACAACATTAAAATTATAAGCGTATATGCACACACTAGCCATTCAATGTTATACTTTCTTTTATTTTCTATTTCAGGCTTATATAATATTATAATTTTATACATATGTATGTGTTGTTTTCTTACGAACACTACAACTAAAATGATCATGTTATACTTAAATACTGTAATCAATTTTCATGTAAAAGCCTACTAGGGCGTCAATAAATAAGGTTCGATGACGTTTTCTGCATAAAGGGTAAAAATGGTTTTGGCGGCATCCAATACCTCAACTCCTTTATTAAACTAAAAATAAATGGGCATGGCTTTGGGTTAAATAGCCTAAAACATACATTACGTCTGTTGAAATTGTAGACAAAACTTAAATTTCTACTCTAATATCCACGTAATTTTGAAGTATACTGGCATGTTTAGTCAAAAATTGTACATTGTATTCGATTTGCGATAAAATTCATAAAAGTAACTTCAATCAATCATCAGTATCATCATCAATGCTCATAGTTGCTCAAATCAAACGATGACCTTAGCTATAGAAATGATTATGGAGAAATATCTACTCTTGGCGGCATTTTAAAACATAAAAATAAATAATTTGTGCATTCTGGAATCAATGGCGGCAGAGGGAATTGATAATTGCGGTTTGAAGCGCATTGCCTGCAAAAATGATTGCTTTTTACGTAATTACAGCTCAAAGGTGAATAGTGGTATTATTTTCGTACATAGGAAAAAATACCATTCAAGAAAAACACGTAGCGTACACCTCCTTTGGTATTGCATATTTACAAAACAAACTTGATAATGGTCGTCTCCCAAGTATGTAATTTCAGATAATTTGTGCGATTCCTATAGCGATTTCTGATTGCGGCCATCAGTCGAATGACGCGATAAGAGATGCCACTTAATAAATCAGTACATTATCTTAAAGCCTTTATTAATAACTTTTGAATTTTTACAAAAAAATGCGGTAATAACTGACTTTTGAGTAATTTGATATGATAAATTGTCTGGTGCCTATCACCGTTTTAGATTGCGGACATCAAAGATGCAATAAGGGATGAGATCTTTATATATATTTTTAATTGAATACCTACTTAAAAAAGCGAATTATTTATTTTTATTTTAAAGATCTCACTATGTATTACACCCGTTCTGAGGTCTACATTTTAAAGTAATTATTGTATGTTGATTTAAACCACTAATATAAAATAAAAATATATAAATTAGATCTTAATGTGTTTTACTTTTGTGAAGTTTTTGTGGTTTGTGTACAGGTGATTCTTTATATTCCAGTTTTTATGTTTATGAAATCTCTTCCTGTAGACTTGATCTAGTTAATAAGTCAGTCTCCTTAGATATTTTTGTTTACTACAAAGGTGTGAATATTTCTAAAATCGAGCACGGGATAAAACAGTGATAAATGCGAAAGTGTATTTGTTTGTTTGTCTCTCCTTCACGTCAAAAATGAGCGGTTGTTCGACGTGATTTTTTGCTTAGGGATATTTGGAGGACTGGGATGTGACATAGGTTACTTTTCATTCCGGAAAGAAATTTAATTCTCGTGACAAAAGCCTTTGTACACCAATTTCTCCATAGAACCACGGAGGCAAAGCCGCAGGTAAAAGATAGTCATTTAATAAAACAATACAACTTGTCAAAACAACTTTTTAGCCCGTAATTGAAATAATTCTGGAATAATTACGTAACTTTAAAGGCGGTAATTGTTGTGATGACAACCCATCCGTTGGGATTGTGAGACATTGAACGATCAGCAGTCAAACGAAATTTCAGATATGGATGACCGTACACGAGATGGCAGTTTTATTGATCGAAAGCGAGACGATTTACCTAAAGTTCTCGTGAGCACTTAGTTCATCGGCCCATGGTTCTATCTCCTGTTTTACTGTACACATTAACAATAACACAGTCACTTTTATAAAGGTCTCCAGGATTTTCATTGAAATTGAGACTTTGTCTTTGGGTTTCACAATGTGTCTTCCCAGAGGCCCTAGCACGCTTGCTCTATAACGATCGATAGGATAACTATCGGTAACTTCTCATCGTTCCCTACGACAACTGCAGATCGCAAACGAATAGGTGACAGTTCACAATGTCTAAGTGTCCTTAATATATTCGATATCAACTGTCGTTTGTACGTTTGAGATCTGTAGTTCTAGGGAACGATGAGAAGTTACCGACAATCGGTCGGTAACTTCATATCGAGCGACCGTGCTAGCACACCAGGTATTTGAGCGTTTTTCCCAACAGAGCGGAGCATTAGCACCATAGATGAATGCTAGAGAATCACAGTTGTAAATATGTATATCACTAAGCCACTAGTTTTAATCAGCAGTTATAAGTCGTAATTTTAAGTCACTAGCTATAAGTCTTCGAAGTAAGCCACTTGTTATAATCATAAACCTTAGTTGTAAGCCAGATATATTAATTATTTTAAATATTATATTTTTTGTACGGCGCCCCTGAGGTGATTTTTCACAAAACGGCGCAATATAAATCGGCCAAATATTTATTATTTATGACCGGGTTAAATATTCCCCACAGGAAAAATTAAACCCTTTCACACACTTTTCCACAAATGATCACCTAGTAAATCCACGCTATGCAAGTGTATTATATAAGTAATATGTAATATGTTAGTATAATTTTATCATAATATATTTTATAAAATTCATTTTCTAAAAATGAATTTGGTTCGTATTCATAATATGGTACTCAGTCAATCAAGTTATGTTTAATTACCAAACTTTGGTGAATTATTTTTAAAACCTGATTGTTGATAAATGTATACTCGGACGGAGCTAATACAGAAGATCCTGATATAATATGTTCTATAGTTTCCGGAAAAGCCATACATTTTCTACATAAATCATCAATTCGATTTGTATCTTTGATTATATGCTTCCTGTAATTTTTAATATTAATTGCTCTATCTTGAATTGCAAGCATAAATCCTTCAATTTCTGCGCTCAACTCTCCAATACTCAACCATTTGTTTAAACGAAAGTTTGTCAACACGTTTCGTTGAGATAATTGAAGTGTTTTGCGTGAATAATTTTATTTGACCAGGAATCTAATAATTCCTGGTTGGTATTTATAAAAATGTTGGCATTCTCGTCGTATAAATTTAAAGGTGTAATGTGTCTATCTGCCTTGCAAATTATTTTGTGCATTTCAGAGATATTAGATTTCCAATGGAATTTTTTTTAACATTTCTACATTTCTCATTGTATTAGAATTTTCATTATCTTCACATTTCCTGCGTCTATTGGTATTTTCCACTCCAAACAACTGCACGTGCCATCTGAGAAGGCAGTGTTCCGTTCCCTCATTGAGATTTCTGTCCATATTTCAGAGAGCGGACATCAATGGATGACGCGATAAACAGCTAATAAATCAGCAAATGACTGAATTACATAATTTGTTTCCCAGAGGCGTGGTTCGGTGGGACTTTCCCAACGCGGCGGTGGGGAAGACCACACGCCTCTTTCCTCTTGCCGGCAACTAATATTACTTGTACCAAGGTGGTAATTATCTGACTTCATTTACCTACAGAAACCTATCTGTATCCACAGATGAAAATGATACATTTGCATTTAAGATAATCAGTTTCCCAGATCAATACTTATTAATGTTTTCTATTTGTTATTATGTTTTATTATTGAATAAGTTTTTTTTTTAAATAATGTACATTATCAAGGCTTCTGACTCACATAAAATGTTGTCATTTTTTGACTCTTCTGTTTTCAAATAATAATATATTACCAAATGAAACCAAGACTTAGTTTTGAACCACTTTATTTTGAATTAAATTAAAACAAATAACTTTAGTAGAGAGAGAAAGCAATATATGGGAGAGGGAGAGAACATCATAGACTGGTTGGAGGGGGGAAGGGGGCGGGGTAAAGGAAGGGTAGGGGTTACATAAGGAGTAAAAGAACAAATTTAAAATCGGATATATTGTTTCTCTGTATTATGATTTAGTTTATATTTTATTGTCCTGATGAACATTGAGTGCAATCGAAACCGGTCGATAAATATAATTTTTTTTTTTTTTTTTTAAAAGAAAGACAAACATTCCCGGGTTACTAATAACCCAACAACATTTGAAAATCTCCTACTAAAGTGTTCATATTTTTATAAGAAAAACTCTCTTTTTAACTTTTGAAGGTTATTCCCATCAATGTAATATATATTTCCAATAATAAAGGTAGTTGCCAATAATATGGAAAAAAAAATTAGTCAAAGATAATATTGTTAATTCTGAAATTTGAAATATGAAGTTGACAATTACGACAGTCCCATAATAGATCGCAGTAGCCCAATTGGTAGAGGTGTATGTCCCGGTAAGACGTAAGGTTCTGGGTTCGAGTCCCAGTTGCGACCGTTATCTTATATTATTTTTCTGTGTCTTGTTTATTTTCATATTTAAAAAAATTAGATTATTATTGTTTACTTCTTCTTCAATGATAAAAATAAAGTGGTTTAAAACTAAGTATTTGTTTCATTTGGTATAATGTCAAGCCACAAAGTGTTTGCTTTCTTCGATAATTTAATAATATATTATCATTATACTCTAGTGTTCTTTAAAAGATATTTAGTCCATTGTATAAGAATTCACTTTCAAATATATTCCTATTTACATGATTAAATAAATTTCAGTATTCTCGATACGGCATGGAGTTCAGTTGAGGCTATTAAATTCTGAACTTTCGATGAGTTCGAGGTCATCAATACTGTCACCCTCTGTCGTTCATATTTAATGCATATCGATAATGTGTGCTCTAGATCTTCAATTTGGTCGCATATCGAGCACATTGGAGAATCAGAGAGGCCTATCAAACACAATATTCTTCCCATTAATGCATGTCCAGATCTTAATCTAAAAATGATTCTCATTTCCGATCTTTTCAGGTTAACTTTAGTGAACTATGGTCTTATTATGGATCAACGATTATGTACAACTTAAATCTGTTTTAACCTGTAAATGCTTTATTTAGAGGTTTTTTAAAGTGAATACCGTACAATAATCCCAACAAGCCCCAATCGTCTGTAACCAGTGCGACTATGGCATCACCAATTGGGGTATGTTGTGAGGCTAAAAATGATGGGGAGGGGTAGGAGATGAGGTAGAAGAAGGTGGGGAAGGACCTGGTTATTCAGATCTGGTCACCACACACGGCTAGAGCCATTACAAGTAATATTTTAATTCTGAATGGTGGTCTTTCTCAGAGTAGGTATCTTCCACTCTGGAATTGGCCACAAATGTGCAATATTATATATTTTTAAGCGAATTAATTGTGAAACAACACAAGTTAATTAAATAAAATTTACTTGCCCACGCCGTGATTTGAACCCGCGACCTCCGGATTGCTAGTTGAGCGTCTTACCCCTCGATCACGGAGGCCGTCAATATATTATTTTATTAGAGCACTTGCAAGTTTTAATTAAAATAAATAATAATAATAATAAAATATTACCTAACAGGACTAGATTTACAAATAAAATTTATAATCCCTTGAGATATATTTTATGTTTCACAATTTTTTTTTATATAAATTTCATTTCATATCCGTATAATCTGGGTAGCTTCAGCATTATTAATGTAATTAGAGAGATAAAGTATTTAAAAAAAATTCGAGTGTGCTTTAAACCACGCGACTGAAGTAAAACTTCTAGAGAGAAAGAGCAGTGTGCGCGCAGCACACTGCCCTCTCTTGGTCCTACAGTATTTATAAAATTGTTTGAGAACGTAATGAAATTACAAATAATCTTCATGCACTGGCTATGAGAGGAAGAGAGAAAGAAAATGTGCGCGCGCACTGCTCTCTCTTGCTACTACAGTGTGATACAGCCCGTTCGCCCGACTACACTTTTCGTAACGCTCTAGTCACGCCAGCTTACCCCCCAAGTCAAGCGTGCGTAAAGAAGTTTTACTTTAAAAACTATATTATTATAAATATTTCAAAATACTGAAAGAATTCGTCACCAATAACGTGACGCCATCAAAAATTATTGAAATAAACGTTACGGAAAGTAATCATAAAATTATTATAATTACTCACATTTTTAAAAACATCAATTTAAACACGAAGCGACAAATTGCAATAGATAAATTGACAAAAATGATTCATTGATAAATAATTAATTAGTTATGATGGACTTTAATGGAAGGAACTTAAAAAGCGGAAATAAATAAATCCATTTCAGACTTTTGGCGAATTAATCGAATAAAACCATCGAGTGGGAAGTTTTGAAATTAAGAAAATAAAGATAAAATTTATACGGTTCCGATTTATCTACAATCTAAAGTGAATAGATCGGAAATACCGTACTTACAGTAGTAAACGATTAACTTTTTCAACGTTTGAATAATACATCTCACCTGCACAAGCCTTATAAACGTTGTCATTACAGATAAAACGATTGGACAGTTTCGTCAATGTTTTTTTAAATCTTTCTGTCGATATTTTTCTCGTTTTGCTGGCAGAGAGAAGTCTTCTAATGGTTGCCAGAATCGTCTCCAGCCAATGGAAAACGAAAGAAAAGCCGATTGGTCGCTTTTTAAATGTTAATTCTACGCTTCAGCGATGAACGTCCGTCCTCTTTTATATGCTTTTGCGTTTTTTAAAGTAAAAAAGGTGATTTTGAAGCCATTATATGAATGTAATCTGACCTGATACAATGAATAATCGATCAATTTTTTACGCAGGAAAGCAAATAATACAATCAAGCGGCTTTTGATTTTGGTCAGGAAATCGGTTTTGAGTGCAGATTTTTTGCAGAGATGTGAACTGTATAGAATTTCAATCTAAAATTAGGAAAAATGTTTTAAATTGCAGACATTTAAGACGCAAAACGAAAAGCACGATCACAAGTGAAATACTTCATAACATTATTAAAAATACGCTTTATAGTAATGTTCAGGTATGAACATATAGTATTAATTATGTATTAATAGAGTGTTTGTAGAATTCTATTTGAGGTTGTTCGATTTTATTTATTTTTGGAATAACTTGACTATATTCTCAAATTGTAATATTTAATAATTAAAGACATTATTAGCGACTCTCAAAATGAAAATTTGAAACAGAAAAATCAGAAAAAGATACGGCCACATCTAGGAATTGAACTCAGAACCTTAGACTTGCCGGGGCTCTGCTCTAACCACTGGGTTGATTCGACCCTATCCCCTTCGGTCATATTTAAATGTATCGTATTTCGACAAAGAGCTACCGACAATATCTTCATTTTCTTAACGCATATTTTGTCTACGCAATCTTTATATATGACTGCAAGATTCTTTGCGAACTAATTGCAATCTAGATAGTGCCTTGGATAAATATTTCCATTTTTATATCTATTGCGATATCTATTGACTTCGACTCTGCTACGCCTTATGAATGATTTTAAGATCATGGTTTGTTCGATTTTGTATCAAATGTAGTGAATGGGTGTCAATTCGAGATAGAGAGAGTGAAATAACTCTATGGAGGAAAGGAATGATATTTTCAATGAACAATGTCATTGTATGCATATCACGAGAGAAAAGAATGTGTGAAAAAAATAATGTATCAATCGATAGCGTAAAGAAATGCCGATCTAATCCATGTTACACACAAAGAGGCACGCGCGACCACAAGCATTCTAACACGCCGTGAGTGGACCGTAATAAATAAATAAAAATAGTTAATCTCGGATACGAGGCACTTCATTTCACAAGTGCTGCCTCTCACATTGAAATCCCATCGCTATGCGGTTACAGCGGCCCATCGATACAATAATAACATCAATTTTATCAAATAACAATATTCATTTATCAAATTGATATTCACAATAAACAGCCGATGAATATCGACTTGGTGGTTTTCGATGAAAAAGACGTGGCGATGAGCGGGCTGTCGTGTAAGCTGCCATTGTGAATATCTTGTAGAATATTTTTTGATATAAAAGGAAACAACGAATTGAAGTCGTTGAAAAATAAAATAATTATTATCGAAGGAAGCAAACACTCTGTGGCTTGACATTATACGAAATTAAACAAATAGGTACTTTATTTTAAACCACATTATTTTAATTTATATTCGTTGACGGGTTTCGGTTGAACTCAACTTCTTCAGGACAATAAATTAATTTAGGACTATAGTTTAGTTTATATGTTTATTGTCCTGAAGAAGGTTGAGTTCAACCGAAACCGGTAGACGAATAGAAATTAAAGTGGTTTAAAACAAAGCATGTTTCATTTTGAATAATAATAATGTTATATTAGCAAAAAACAGTGAATAAGATATACCTATCTATTGTAAAGTACTTCATGTTTTAATATTTGCTTAATTAACCAATAAGAATTATTCAAAATACAAATTTCGGATGTGATTCTATATGTAACTCCCGTGTCCAGTTCAATGAACTCTAGAACTTCAATTTGATTTGAGTTGAAGTTTCGTTTTCAAAATTGGAACTGATTGTGATACGATTTAGACTACCAATAAAGTAGATATCGTTTTTATTAAATTAATTAATAATTATAATATTTTAATGAATGAAGATAATATTGGCGAAAGTCAATCGAAAATCCGAAACAGAAAAATCAGAAAAAGATACGGATACATCTGGGACTCGAACCCAGGACCTCTGGCAATCCGGGCCAAAGCGCTATCCACTGCGCCAACGTATCCCTATCCGATTCGGTCATTTTTAACTGTGTCATACTTCGACTGAGAACCACCAACATTAAAAATAAAAATAATTAATAATTCCTTATTTGAGATATGTATTTCTTTTTTTGAAATTTTTAACAGATCATAATTTTAAGTTTTTTAACTGTTCATTTGAAAGATAAAAATCTGAACGTCTCTAAAATTGAATATGTATGTTTTTGAAAACCAATGAATTCTTAAGCAGATTCTATAAATTATAATATCCCGTAATTTTTCACGGAAATGCGTTAATATTGTTTAAGCTTACCTTGCAATTGAATAAGTACCCGATAAACGTTGCTTACACATATTATGTAATATATACAGGGGATGTACTTAACTTGTGAGTCCAGATTTAGAATAAAAAATGTTAATTAATTTTTTGTAACACTATTGACGTTTTTTTAAACTAAAGGCAAAGAAAAACTCACTATGTATTGGACAGTTAAAGTCGGGGAGAGAATTTGTTTGCTTATTCAGCTGATGCGGAAGAAATTTTGAAAACATTAAAAAGTCAACGGATACCAAAATTTTATTAACATTTTTTTTTTATCTGCGTAGTGCAATGAAAGATTCACCTGCGTAAATAAATGACTGCTCATTTTTTATACATTCAATTGCACAAATACATTGAATACACTGCATGATTACAAATTTCAATCCTCGAAATTGTATTTTAAAATTATTTTAAACCCATTTTTAGAACATTTTGATCTACGCGAATCACATCTCAACAATAGTTAGATCAATTGTAGTTCGAATAATTATTTCAAATATTTTACTATTTTACGTAATAACCTCAAATTCAGGATGATGTATCTCGAATTAATACGATTTATATCATTTTCCAATAATTAAAGAAAGAACAGTTCGCATTTTCTAGGTTTTATATACAAATATAATAGGATATAAAAGTGGTTCGCTAACATCTCGATCCCTGTGCAATCTCCCAAAGGCCGCCGAGTATTGTCTCCGGGGGAGTGTGGCGATAATGTGTTACAACTTGCCCCGGGCTAGAAGAATATTACGGGGTATATGCAGTATTATATAGGTATCATACGTACATAATATTTTTAAGTACTTAGTGTGGTCTGCGAAGGGGCGGCTCTCGTAACGGGGGATTTTGTAAGTGCCGGCGCAACGTTGATTTGGTAACTTGTATCTTGTATAACTGAGACACCAATGGTTTGCACTTTGTATGGCGGTTATGGAAACGAAGTTTCTCATATTCAGGGTGTTACGAGACAATCACCTCCTGTATACAGTTAGGTATTGTTGCAAAATTGTGAGGTTTTCATAAATATAAGGGTTAAATTGATGAAATTATATTTTTTTCTTGGTGATATCGCAGGGAAAGTCAGCATTAAACATTGTTTAGAACTACAGTGAGAACAATTTAATAATAAATATTTTTTAAAATAACAATATATCTATCGTCGGTCGGAATCCATAATAAGATATGAAATAACTGCATGGGGGCATTTAACAAAAACAAATATTAATTTAGTTCAAATTGAAGTATTTCATAGTTAAAATTCTCTTAAACGTAGCTGAAGACACAAAGACACAATATACTTGAATATTTTTTAAAGGATTCTGTAAATTTTGTGTACGCAATATTTTGGCTTAAAATTGTGATTCTACACATATCTCAATCTGAACATATCAAATTGGTGGAGTATGCTCATATATACCTATATTACTAACTGCAAACGATGATATTGATTACTTATTACTATATCTAAGCCAAAAAACTTTAGAATAAAAATGTCCTTTATTTATTAAATTTTACCACCTATTTTGTCAAAGTTAACAATTATGAATAAATTTTCAGGAGTTGAAATGGAGGAGTTTCATGCTTAAAATATGATTTTGTGAAAAAAATAAATTAATCGAATTATTTTCTCTGTGTTTTTCATATTCGTCTTTTGTTAATTTTCTTTACAATAATTATCTTATTTTTATGATTCAAAACAACAATGCGTTATAATATGTATATATTCAAAGTGATTATTCACAAAAACAGCGGTCTAAATATTATCCAATTATCACTGTTATTATTAAAAAGATAAAGAGGATAGTTAATAACAGATTAAGGGGACTTCGCTGTACTTTCGTAACTATGGGTTTATTTATGTTTGTATTTTAATAATGTGTAGTTAGAAGTAAGATTGTAGAAATAAATGTATTGAAATTTCTACAGCGTCCTTGAGGTGATTTTTCACAAAAACCGCGCTATACAAGTCATCCAAATATTATTATTATTATGTCATAAATAAATAATGAATATAAAAAAAAAACAATTGTAAAAACACTAATAAGAGAAAAAATAACATTATTACACCCTTCGGCCAGAGAGAGAAAGAGATGAAAATAATATACATACATCAATATAAATAATAATTTCACAGAAGACGAATTGAAAATAATACTGAACATGTCAAAAAATAAATAAATTATACAATTAAAACACCATTCCGCCTCAGTATCCGATTCCCTAGTGTGGGTAAAGAGGACTACGGACCATGTTCCTTTTCAATATTTGTATATTATGTTTCATAATATACTTTCACAAAAAAGTAATTGTGTTTCGTCCTGGACACTTTTTGCATTCTCCAAAAGGTCCGAATTTCAAGGTCCACCAAATTGTAACTTTGTAAAAGATTTGTACAGCAGAATGGAATATAGTGGACACTTTACTTCTTTTACCAGTAGCACTTCACCATACGACTGATTGTTTATTGTTACAAAGAAAACTCTTTACTTTAATGGACACTTCTTTGGTTTATTCTTCTCAATTGCTTAGCTTCTTCACTTGCGCAATAGGTCCTTTCGTAAATTGAAAAAGTTTCTTCAAAATCATTAGGCAGGTTTAAATTCGTTTTAACATTACTTGGACAAATTAGTCCCTCAGTTGAATCAAAACCGCTTTTACCCAATGGATTTTTGTTGCACAAGCCCGATGTATATTATATTTTATTTTTTTGTGAGTACCTACTCAACGCTCCCAACCGTTTGGAGCCAGTGCGACTATGGCACCCCCGATGTGGATAAGTTGGGAGGCTGAAGAGTGCGGGGAGGTGAGAAGGTGGGGAAATACCTGGCTATTCAGATCTAGTCACCAAGCACGTTAAATTTCAATGCGTGGTTTTTTACCAGGGCGATACTGAGAGTATCTTTCACTTTGGTATGGAATTAAGGGATGGACCTGGTAGAGGAAGACCGAAAGTAGATCTAAATAAGATAATAAGCCTTAGTTGGTTTAAATTGAGATCATATACTAGTCTTAGCGAGAGATCGTACGTTACGTCATCGTTATAGTATCTTCTGTCTTTTTCATTTTCAAACAAGACCCGTGAGAAGTGAAAGGACGAACATTGATGAAGTCTTAAGAGCTCTTGAGGGGACTAGTTTAAATCTAAACGAGTGACCACAAACTAAAATGTATTGCATGATGTGTCAAATACCTCTTCAAAACGTTTTAAATACCATCACTCCCAAAAAAGTAAAGGCCAAATAACAAACAAATGGTTAAAGACAGTCGAAGTAACGCACCGTCTTATTTCGTTGATTTATCGATGACGGAGTATGAGATTTGTGGACGCATTCGCTGGATCCAGCGTCGCACCGCGGGTCCTCCTGAATACCACGACAGGGTCCTATCTGCCACTCCTCTCGGGGATTATTTGTCACAGTATCTCGGGACACGAGTGCGGTTGTCCTTGGCTGTCGACGGGTGTTTATTGTACCTCAAGCACGCGACAAATTCAGGTATTTTTGGGTATTCACGTTCCGCAACCTAAAAATTCCGTGTGGTAAAATTTCAGTTTTTTGTGTTGCAGGTGTTAAAGCTTCAGCTATCAGGATCAAATCTCACAAAACTATGCTGCAATGATACAAATCTAAAATATCATGGGAAACACAAGTAAAGTGTAGCAAGTTTATCAAAGGATTAAGGGTAGAATCAAGAACTTATCAAAGACTTGGATCTATTTTAACATAAATATTTCCTTTTTTTCCGTTCTCACGTAACATTTAGAGACGATTTTTAAGTTAAGCAAATGGATGGAAATATTAGTTTTTCTTTAATTTTATTGTTATCATGGTTAAATTGTAGAACTCCATTTCAGACTCCAGAAACATTAGTCAACTAACGATAAGTACTTAATCGATTGGCCTGTGTTTCAACACCGTTTAAAAACCGTATTGAAAAAAAAAACGTATAATCTTTACTAATTAGTAACAACTAATTTTCGTACGTTCATAGAACCCTCGAATACGCATCACAAGCGTGGAACCCAGGCTATGCAATACAATAAAAAATTGAAAGTGTTAAAAATATATTTTTAAGGTACCTTAACTTCCGCTCTTTCCGATCTTATGCGAGTAATGAAGACTCTGCAAAGTTCTTCAATATATAGGCGTTAATTTGCCGAAGAAATATAGCAGATTCGGTAATGTTATTTAAAATTACACATTAATTAATCGATAGCCCTGAGACTCCAACGCCTTTCATTCCATGTTCCAAATCGAAACAGCAGACAGTCGCTTACTTTTAATCTCCCTCTTTTCAAGACTAACTCCAAACAAAACTCATTTTTCTACAGATCCGTACATTCATTTAACTTAAATTATTACCATATTGACATTTTTAACTCGACTTTAAGCGACATTAAACGAAAAATTCACTAAGCAACATGACTCAAACAAGAAGTTCAATCACTATATATTCCCGTCCTTTGCCTCTTCATCCTAATCCTATGTTTCCTCCTCCCCCCCTATAATGTCACACCTTATCATTCACTATCATCGGTGGAAAGTTCATAATTGGCATAATTAACAATCTTATTTGTATCGAAGTATATTAATTCGGTAATGCCCGTACGGTTCTTTGCTGTCAACTTTCCCGAAAATAAATAAATAAATAAATAAATCAAAAAAAATAATTAAAAAGTAACGGTTGCAATCGGGATTCGAACTTAGGATCACTGCCTTACCGGTATAACGATAATTAATCAATTAACCACTTAACTATCAAAATCTGATTATTTTTAATTTTTTAAAATAATTTGAATAAGGTAACTAGTATTTTTTTTATACATATTATATTTTTTGTGTTCTTCACCTACAGTTGAAAGGTTATTCACTACTAAGGCCCTGGCTACACGAGCGGTGTTCCCGCCGCGAAACCGCGTAGTCTAGATTGCGTCATACAACGTTCATAGTAAATTGTGTCTGCTGCGGTTTACATGCGGTTTCCCGCGGCTGAAGAACCGCTCGTGTAGCAAGGGTATTAGCGGTGATACTGTATACATAAAAAAATAAATACACAAGAATAATTCAAATATCATTTAACGTTTTTTTCAATTATCATTTAACGGTGCTTTATCTCCTTTTAAAATATAAATCATAATAAACTAAAAATTAAAGATATTTTAATCGGGCACCCTACGGAATAACAGATTTTTTAAATACAGAAATAATGGGTTAAGTGGCTTTTAGGGCCCGCCGGGTGCCGGGTGGCGGGTGGCAAGTGGCGGGTGGCGGGTGCCGGGTGACGGGTGTTAGGGACGGATAATTTTGATGTCCGTTACATGTTTATTTTATGTCTCAATGATAAGCCGCCCGTCCTGCTCCTGTCTGTTAATCTCTCTTCCCAGGAAACTTGGCTCGAGAGGAGCAGTTAAGAAAGCATACTGGAATTTGTAACAGGCTGCAGAATTTGTTATTGCTTACTGTTGACACAACTATATACATCTTCCTCCAACCCAACCTGTTATTCAAATACCTGTACCTAACTGATAGTGTGTGGCCAATTTACCTATGTGTGGACATTTGTAACAATACATCATGGTAAAAATTAAACCCTCAGTGCAATTTAATATCAACTCAATTAAGAAATCTGGGCAGTGACCACCTGGTACCCCTCGGTATGTATAATTTCGAATCTCTTATGTGTGATTGTGCAGTGAATACTAACAGTATCCCTTAATGCCATAATATCTACTTTAATCAACAAGAATATCAGAAGACAAAAGGGAAGTCAGTCCTTTACAATTCAAATCTTTACCAACTCCCACATAGTTGTGTCAACTTGAAACGCATTAAAAATTATTAATTACAGTCCCCAAATTGATTCGCAGAGAATATACACGACTAATGCCCTTCGTTCACGCAGCTACTTACAAGCGACTAAATCGCCGCTAGCCGCTACCTGTCATACTATTTTGCCAGTGCAGCGCCTAGAGGCGTTTACAAACACTAATAACAGTATGGAAGGTACAGACGAGCGGCGTTCACGTCGCTTGAAAGTAGCTCCATGGAAGAACGGCGTTACAGCCATAAAAATAGCGTATTTTCACTGTTTTTTATTGTCAAAATTTATAGCCGTCGAAATGGGTAAAATAAATTACGCAATATTAAATATTAACCATCATTAAAAGCTGGTGTTGAGATAATTGCCTAAGTATTCCTTTCTAAATAGATAGAAATAGAAAAAAAACGGGTCGGAAAAGCAACTTGGTCGATGCGGACCTTTGCAGAGAATCGGCGTTATGAGGAAGCCAAAGGACAAAAATCTATGTATTCTTGGTGATAAGCATAAAAATCGCTTTGCAAACGGAGTCTAGAGGTCACGATTTCTAGCGTAAATGTGTTAGTATAATTTTATATGAAACAAGCCACAAAATTATAGATA
This sequence comes from Limnephilus auricula, assembly GCA_951813805.1. Taxonomy (NCBI): domain Eukaryota; kingdom Metazoa; phylum Arthropoda; class Insecta; order Trichoptera; family Limnephilidae; genus Limnephilus; species Limnephilus auricula. Next base: position 31,117,256 of record OX638400.1, read on the forward strand.
CGTTTTTAGATTTTCACGGCCAAAAGCATTTTCGTTGTTTGTTTTTGGGGTGTTGGATCTGCCCTGATGATGGACACTGCAACACTGTCCGAAACGTCGGCTAAAGAAGGAGGTGTGCAACACGGCATAACACCCCAAAAACAAACAACAAAAACACAAACATATATATTTTTTACGTTGTTTCTTATATGCCATTCATTTCTAACAAAAACAAAATTTTAAAGTAGTCTACGCTTATACATTTTTATAAAGTAATTAAGAATTTTATTTTATTTCTACTCTGTAGGAAAAGCTTTAATTGATCGAAACCATTTTTTAATAATTATAATGTAAACCGATTCGTAGTAAATATTAATCTAAAATACGGATTTAGCAATAATCTCTACCTTATGGTCATTCCGGTAAACAGACCCTCAACCTAAAAGGCTTTGTAAAAAGGTGTCCTGCCATCACCGCATATCATGCCATTATTTACAGGGGTCGCCGTCAGAATGTGCCGTAAGTAATGGTGGAGATTAATCCTGAGGGGTAATTAGGGATGCAAAGCTAATTATTATTAATAATGTTAATGCAACGAGTATTGACGGCGGCGCTGATGGGTTGATCGTTGATTTTTGATCGTTGCTCGTTGCTTGTTGATCGTTGCTTGTTGATCGATGATCGCCGGAGAAAGCGCCGAGTGATGACGATGTACATATTAATCAATATAATGTAATGTGATGAATGCTTGAATACTTGAATTATCTATTTGACGGCCGGCATAGTCCAGCGGTAGGGCGTTATTTTCCCATTCCGAAGGCCGCGGGTTCGAAACCAGCGTGCGCAAATAAATTGTATTTAATTGATTTGTGTTATTTCACAATCGATTATTTAAAAAATAATATATAGTATATTTGCGGCACGTTAGTGGAAGATACTCTTAGTATCGCCTTGGTGTAAGACCACCATTCAGAATTGAAACGTTGCTTGAAATGGCTTTAGCCGAGTTTAGTGACTAGATCTGAATAGCCAGGTACTTCCCCACCTTCCTCTTCCTCGTCTCCTTCCCTTCCCAACTTACCTTCAACCTCATAACATACCCCAATTGGGGATGCCATAGTCTCATTGGCTCCAGACGGGAGCAGTTGGGACTCTTGAGGTTTCACTATAAAAAAAAAATCTCACTGTAGAAGAGAGAAGCAAATCCAACCAAATTCAGCAACAGTCCTCACGAATTTTTCCGCTATTTTGTTACCGATATATTTTTTTACGTTTTTACGCTATTTTGTTACCGATATGTTTTTTCACGTTGTTATGCTATTTTTTTACCGATATGTTTTTTTACGTTTTTACGCTATTTTGTTACCGATATGTTTTTTTACGTTTTTTCGCTATTTTGTTACCGATATATTTATTTACGTTTTTGCGCTATTTTGTTACCGATATGTTTTTTAACGTTTTTACGCTATTTTGTTACCGATATGTTTTTTTACGTTTTTACGCTATTTTGTTACCGATATGTTTTTTCACGTTTTTATGCTATTTTTTACGTTTTTATGCTATTTTGTTACCGATATGTTTTTTTACGTTTTTTCGCTATTTTGTTACCGATATATTTTTTTACGTTTTTGCGCTATTTTGTTACCGATATGTTTTTTACGTTTTTACGCTATTTTGTTACCGATATGTTTTTTTTACGTTTTTATGCTATTTTGTTACAGATATGTTTTTTTAACGTAGGGTAATAATATCAATAACGCAATTGCCTACATGTATAATATAAGCGAACTTACTCTTTGAGTGCCGGAAGTGCCACGAAAAAATTGTTTGTAAAAATTAGAACACCATCGTAGCCGATAGGTGTCCAATCGAAAAAAAGTCAAAATTGAAACACCCTGACGGACTAGCAATCCGAAGGTCGCGGGTTCAAATCCCCGCGTGCGAAAATAAATTTAATTTTTTAGTTAAATGATGACAATATGTATTAGCGAAGCTCAAATAAAAACCTGAAAACAGAAAAACCAGAAAAAGATACGGTCACATCTAGGACTCGAACCCAGTAACCAAGCCTTGCGGGGAGGAGCTCTACCAACTAAGCTAACGTGTCCCTGTGATTTTTTAAAAATTTTAACTTAATGAGTAAAACCTTAAATTCTAATATTTAATTAAATGAAAACAATATTAGCGAAACTCAACATGAAAACATAAAAATTACTGTTAACTGAAAACATAAAAGTAACTGTAAAACTAGATTGGCCCAAAGGCATATAAGTTTTATTGCCCCAGAAATGCATAATTCATTTAAAGAGCCCACGTGTAAAAATCTTATAAAAATATATATATCAAAACTTGGCTAAATCGCAACACTGAAACAGATATTTTTTCATATAAGATTTAAACAAACCCATTAATTATATTTATCTTTAGACAACTTTTAAAGTAGAAATATTATATTGCTTGCTATGTTTTTGATTTTTAATTACACTTATAACATTAATTCTTCATTAACTTTCACAAATGCGATAACAGTACAGTACAGATAAATATAGTACAGACTGTTATTACGCTCTATTTTTATGGCATTCATACAGTTACTATTTTTTACATAAAATTATATTTGATTCTTAAATCTCCACTTTAACCGTAAAATTATAATAAAATAAATATTATTTATTTATACTTCGTGGGATTTTTTGTAAGTATTTTATAGCCCTTTCATTATTTTGCATACCTAAATTGAAACAAAAATTAAAAAAAAAAAATGTTTTAATTTTTTCTTCAAACTTCGCAAAATCACTTTGTGGCTTCATTTTGAATTAAATTAAAACAAATAACTTTGTATTAAACCACTATTATATAATCACAATTACCTACCTACATGTTTAAAAAACCGATGGTTTCTTCGTCAGGGTAGAAATGAAAAAAATTTCAAAAAATCATTTTAGTCAGGGTAGAAATGAAAAAAATTTCAAAAAATCATTTCTACCCTGACGAAGAAACTATCGGTTTTGTAACATGTAGGTAATTGTGATTATATAATAGTGGTTTAATACAGAGTTGTTTGTTTTAATTTAATGTTTTCGTTTAATTAAATATTACAATTTGAGGTTTTATTTATTAAGATAAAAATTAAAATAAATTTTATTTGATTAATTTGTGTTATGTCAAAAACTAATTAATTAAAAATAATATTTAGCATATACAAGATACTCATAAGTATCGTTCTGACGTTCTACAACCACCAGTCAAAATTTCAAAAGGAAGGTCAAAAAGTTATAGGAAGGAAAAAGGAATGAGGGGTAGATAGGAATCTGTAGGTCAGTGTGAAAATATTTTTGAATCCAACTAATCAAAAAATGTACCTACCGAAATTAATCTTACCGAAAATGCACCTATTGTTAAAATAAATAAATATTTGTAAACTAGTTATTCTCGAAACAGGATATAAGAGACAGGCACAATAAAAATCATGTACAACCCATACTTGCATAGATGTACCTACAAAATAAAATTTTAAATAACACAATAACTTAGTAAACACCACTTTTATGTATACAGGGTGTCCGGGGGTAAAGTGAGGTGATTCTCACAAAAGCGGCGCTCTACAAATTATCCAATTATTATTATTCTACATGATGGTAGGAATAAAAAAGATTATCTAATAACTTTCTCCGAAATTTCAACATTTTTTTCCCATACAAAAAGATGTAGGTACCTTAGTGTAAAAATCCTTAGTGTAAGGTACAAACTAACTCGATAAATTTCCTGATAGTCATCCGGGTGTGGCGATGTTGATTTCAAGTGGCCAGTATTATAACAGCGGAAATACCTACTAGTGCCGGGCGAACACCGCGGACTAATTTTATCTTTTTATCAAAAAAGTACCCCTAAAAGTTGTAATTTCGAAAAAAGTTGTAAAACTTTTTTACTGATACTATCATGTAGAATCACCTCACGAAGTTAATGCACTTTACCCCCGGACACCCTGTATATACTTTATGCCAACCGGGTTTCGCTACAAGCGTATCTTTTCAGATAAAAAATAAAAGTGGGGTTTTTATTGTTTTATTTCAAATTATTAAGTTACATCACAAAGTATCTGCTTCATATGAACAAAAAAAACAAATAAATGTCCATATTGGCATTTTAGTAACAATAGAAGTTACAAAACTAAGATAGGAACAAAATGAATGTAGGTACATAATACAACAAATAAAAAGAAAAGACAATGGACAGTAAATGATAATTACAAATACCATTACGAACCAAACAGGTAAAACTTTGGTTATGACAAGCTATCTTCAACTCATCCCTGATCCCAATCAAAACGCTTTTAAAGAGCTTAAACCAAATCTTCAAACAACCTTCAACTAACCAATCAAAACCCTTTATATTAGTAAATTCATCACTCATCAAAACCCCAAACGATCGCCTAATACAAGCCCACTTAGTGTTTAGTCTGGCTGGTGTTGTCACCTCCTTTAGAGTCTGTTATCCTGATGCATCAGGCCCGTCCATTAGCCATACTGGTTCACAGTCGTCAGACCTGGCCAACCATGCCATGGACAGTTGTTCTTGCTAGCTATAAAGGTAAGGACACACTGGCCCACGTACGTAACGTAAGCAATACCAAGATCCCAGGCCGCCCTGCATACTTGTCCTAAGTATGAAACGCAAACTTGAATCGTATAATCGTACATTTTACACTAACGTTACGATTATGTTTTAAATCACTTCGTAACGTCTTATTTTTTTCTCTTTTATTGTTTTTCAGAGAACAATCCCAATTAAGACCGCAAGTAAGCAGTTTGTCAACAGGATGTTAATGTTCAATTAGAATGTTTACAATTATGTTGAATTACAATGTTCGCAATTATGGATGTTAATGTCCAATTACAATGTTTACAATTATGAATATTCAAAGACAATTTTCATTTAATTACAATGTTTGTTCAATTACAATGTTTGTTTAATTACAACGTTTATTCAATTACAACGTTTGTTCAATTATGAACGCATATTACTGAATATAATATATATATATATATATGTAAAGAAAAATATAATTTTCTTTAATTTAAAACAATGCCGAGCTTGTCTCACCATTGTGGTTGTATGTATTGTAGACTGTCACTGGATATGCGCCACAGTACCTACTTAATAGTCGACTCAATATTTTATTCTTATTTTGAAAATGGATTATTAAAACAATAGTAAAAAGAGTCTATGAGTTGACAGAACAAATTGAGAAGATTAATTTATTATTAATTAATTAAAACTAATTAACCAATGCATTACAGAGGGGACTTTTCCAGATTGCTTTAAAATTGCAAAGGTAATACCAATTTATAAATCGGGTTCAAAAACGGACACCTCAAACTATCGGCCTATTTCAATTTTACCCATTCTATCAAAAATTTTCGAACATGTAATTTATGAAAGACTAAACAATTTGGTAATTTTTTGTTATTGGTGGCCACGGTTGTTACGAATAATTTTTAGAAAAAAACTTTAGATTCGCCTTAATCACTATAAAAGGAAACTTTTTGCATCACGGCCAGAGGAAAAAAAAGCATTTTAATTTTTAATTGCGTAAAATTTCACTTCACTTCGCGAACCGATATGTCATTAAACCGCCGCCTGCCGCTGTCATTTTGTTATGTTGGTATACCCGATATATTACCGCAACATAACGAGGAGCTAGAAATGACACTACTACGCAATCTATGCAAATTAGGTAAGTACTAGTTTGGCGAAATTCTGGAAATAAAATACAGTAAAATGAATAAAGACCTTCAGGCACGTTTTTTTGCATTCATTTTTTTATGTTAAAAGCTTTACCTAAAAATCTGTTTTGAGCACTAGTTTGGCGAATACTGGAAATAAGGGGAGAGTAAGATGTTTCCGTGGCACCGCCATTTGACGATGGATTTCGATAAATCAACCCAAATAAATCGTATTTTTTTTATAAATAAATACATTCACTTTTGTATCACAAACCATGTTACACAAACCTAGCGTAGCCGCTAAACTACTTGAAAACTGGGATGTTTTTCTTGCCTTGACGCGAGCAGGCGCTACGAAGGGGGCACTTTCTTTTGTATCACAAACCATGTTACACAAACCTAGCGTAGCCGTTAAACAACTTGAAAACTGGGATGTTTTTCTTGCCTTGACGCGAGCAGGCGCTACGAAGGGGGCACTTTCTTTTGTATCACAAACCATGTTACACAAACCTAGCGTAGCCGCTAAACAACTTGAAAACTGGGATGTTTTTCTTGCCTTGACGCGAGCAGGCGCTACGAAGGGGGCACTTTCTTTTGTATCACAAACCATGTTACACAAACCTAGCGTAGCCGCTAAACAACTTGAAAACTGGGATGTTTTTCTTGCCTTGACGCGAGCAGGCGCTACGAAGGGGGCACTTTCTTTTGTATCACAAACCATGTTACACAAACCTCCATGATTCCAGTGCCTCAGCTAGACTCTGAAGTGATTCTGATTAGAGGTTCGTTTACATTATATTATTTATTCCGTTTTTCACAATTACGCGCCTTTTCATGTATCCCACGAAGTCGGCTACAGTCGTATGCATACTCTTGTTTGTATCAGGGATACCAACATAACAGTAGTGACAGCGGCAGGCGGCGGTTTAATGACGTATCGGTTCGCGAAGTGAAGTGAAATTTTACGCAATTGAAAATTAAAATGCTTTTTTTTCCTCTAGCCGTGATGCAAAAAGTTTCCTTTTATAGTGATTAAGGCGAATCTAAAGTTTTTTTCTAAAAATCATTCGTAGTAACCGTGGCCACCAATAACAAAAATTTACCAACAATTTTCTTATAAATAAATCACTGCTATATAATAAACAATACGGTTTCAGAAAAAAATCAAATTTTCTTTCGGCAACTAACGATCTAATAAACAAACTCAGAACAAGAATAGACAGTGGAAATTATGCTATAGCAATCCTCGTAGACCTCCAAAAAGCATTCGATACAGTAAGTCATGAGATACTACTAAAAAAAATTGAAAAAATAGGTGTAATCGGCCCTGCTCTCCAACTCATTAAGTCGTATTTAAATAACAGAATGCAATATGTCAGCTTAGATGACAAAAACAGTCCACACAATAATATAAACTATGGAGTTCCTCAAGGATCCATATTAGGACCTCTATTATTTCAAATATATATTAACGATATCTGTCAATTAAACCTAAATGGGGAAATTTTTTTATACGCAGATGATACTGCTATATTTTACTTTGGCAAAAACTTAGAAAACTTACTAGCTCAACTGGATCTTAATAAATTAAATGACTGGCTAATTAAACATTTAATAACTATTAACACTAAAAAAACTAATTACATGATCTTAAGTTCACAAAAAAGTAAAACGCCGTCTCATAAACCTTTGCAAATAGAAGGAATAAACCTACAAATTTCAGATAGTGAAAAATACCTGGGACTTTATATCGATAAAAACTTGTCTTTTAACACCACATACAAAAAGTAAAAGAAAAAATTATCCCACTAATTGGTGTATTTGGTAGAATAGCCCATCTTCTATCAATACAAGTAAAGAGGGGATTATACTTTAGTTTAATTCATTCCCATCTTAATTACCTCATAGAAATATGGGGAAACACAAATATCACACTCTTAAACGAAATTCAAATAATTCAGAATAAAGTTATAAAAAAACTTTTTAACTATCGACCAGATACCCCCACCAAAAGAGTATACAAAGAAACTAACTTAATGAAAATCAGAACACTGTACGAATACAACATATGCTTATTAATCTACAAAATTCAAAATGGCTTTATACACACAAATACTACATTTATGAAAACATCACAAGTACATGAACACCACACAAGACAACGTAATAAATTATACATAAATTCAACAAAGACAGAGTGTGGCAAAAGAAACATAGGCTATGAGGGTATAAGCATATATAATCTCCTTCCTGATAGCCTAACAACCGAAAATAAAATAAGTAGATTTAAAAAAAAACTGTTTGCTCTCAAAATTAATGAGCAAAACCAAAATGTTCTCACTTAAAAAAATGTGTTACTTGGTGTTAGGTAGTAAACCATCATTATTAATATTATTTGTATCAATGTATTAAGTTAACAAAGCGAAATATGTATATTTCTTTTAACTTAAAAAAAAAAAAAATACTATCGTGATTGAGATTAAGTAATTACAATTAATAACATTGAAAGTCGTTTCTTTCTTCACAGAGAAACTCAATTGTGTTTTAATTGATCAAAATTCCAAATAACAAGGAAAATATTCTTATAAATTTTTTTTTTTTTCAAAAGAAGCAAACACATTTTGACTTGACATTTTAATTAAATGAAAAGAAAATACTTTGTTTTAAGTCACTTTATTTTTATTTAACGTCTACTGGTTTCGGTACCTCCACCTCCGTACCATCATCAGGACTGTTACAAAAATAATTATTAATTATTTTTGTAACAGTCCCGATGATGGTACGGAGGTACCGAAACCGGTAGACGTTAAATAAAAATAAAGTGACCTAAAACAAAGTATTTTCTTTTCATTTATTTAGAATATAATATTACTATACAGACTGTCACGATTAACACAGATGACTTAGTAAAAAGCTATGTTTACAGCATACGAGTATATCTGAATCTATTTAATACATTATTTGGTTTATCTTCGTTCTTATTTATTTATTTTATTTTTAATTAATTTATTATACACCCTAATGGGCTTTTACATTCTAGTTTAAAAGTTTGAGAATGCCTTTGAGGTGATCTTTCACAAAACAGCACTATATAAATCATCCAAATATTATTATTATTATAAATAAGTTGCCTACGTTGCGTACGTGAGCCCAATGTGTCCTCAACTTAACCCTTTGGTGTCGGGGGGTCCTCGGACGTCATGAGAAGTCGGACCACCCGACAGCCGTAACATTAACTACACCGATAGATTACATATAGGCCAGTGAAGCTAAAACCATCATGACGTTGTCTCCTACAACCGAATTTCATGATATTTACAAATGTGTCATATTAATTTAAGTATATTGAGTATTGAGGAAAGAACTTATAGAATTTTTGGAAAATACCAAATAGCATAAGATATAAACCGACAAAATGTTGACGTTTATAGTAAATAAAATAATGAACTACAAACCGAAAAGCATCTCTTTCTTGCTAAAATATAAATAATGAGTAAATTCAAGGAAAAATATCATGACTAAAAAAATCACAAATCTTGTAGATCAGTAAATTACAATTAATTAATTATTTAACAATGGGATTGAATTATAAAGGATCCAAATTATTAACTGGTTGTAAAAAGTACAAGTCAATACACTAGTTCCAGAGTTCCACAAGTCAAACAGTGACAGAATTAAGTTAAGCAGACATAAGCACATTTTCAGAATTCATAATCGTATGTTTTGGTCATTGCGACGTACGTATTAATTAATGTTGAATGTTTTTTCAGAATTCATAATCGTATGTTTTGGTCATTGCGACGCACGTATTAATTAATGTTGAATGTTTTTTCAGAATTCATAATCGTATGTTTTGGTCATTGCGACGCACGTATTAATTAATGTTGAATGTTTTTTCAGAATTCATAATCGTATGTTTTGGTCATTGCGACGCACGTATTAATTAATGTGGAATATTTTTCAGAATTCATAATCGTATGTTTTGGTCAGTGCGACGCACGTAGATATTAATTAATGTTGAATGTTTTTTCTTAAGATGAAGTTATATAAGCCAAAACACGATTTATCTTTACTACGAATCAGTTTACATTATGAATATGAAAAAATATGTTTTGGATACATTGAAGCTTTTCCCACCTTTTCAACGAATGGAATTAAAATAAAATTATTAATTACGTTACAAAAAATATAAGCGCAAAGTACGAAACAATTTGTTTTTTCATTAGTTAAAATTTGAAGTTATATAAGAAAAAAACTTTTTAAAAATACCCCTTTATGGCTAAGATTATTTTTGACATTATTGATCGAACTTTTTTCGTTCTTGTAAAATTATTCATAAAAAAAAATAAAAACAATTTTGGCGCTATTTTCCTAACGCAGATAATACCAAAAATACGCGGAGTTTTCAAGGGGTGAGAAGTCGAATATTTCTGGCGTTTATACTATTAGACTTTCTTCTTAAGTCAGTTTCTGATTCCTGAGGATCGTGACCCCAAATTTCAATTTCCATGGTGGTCAAGTATCCTTCACTCCTCGCGGTTTTACGCTGCGTGGAGAGCCAAGGACAGCGACGTACCGGATGCTAATGATACTTGTTCACTCCAGCGCATTGGTGACCTTCCATCAGACTTAAATCACTACAATTTGAGATGATAAAACTATTTAAAAAAAAATTTACACTCATGATCTAGGGTATCGAAGTCTACACGGCTTCGGAAAGAAAATTAACACTAACACTTGAAAGAAATAGAGAACACCACGGGCTCAGAGTAAAATCTCTTACTCCTATGCTATAGCAGTGATCACAACGTCGAAAGGTGCGAAAACCATGTTTTGATCAGTCTAACAACAGTTCGTGTACTTTTCTAGTACTAAAATAATTGGGTTAAATTTTCAGGAGCCATCGTTTGAGAACCTCGCTCTAGGGATTACCGGTAAGCAAGTAGTGAACGGTGAACAGTGGACAGTGAGACAAAGGGATAAATGCCCCATATCTCATAATACACAATACGCAACACAAGAGCTCGAGATATCGGAGGTGACTCAAAAGATATACGAGTATTCCCATGTTCTTGTTGCACTTACACAGTCCAATAGAGAATCCTTCATCCCGTGATTAATAATAATACACATACAAATACAAATACACAAGAATGATTTTAAAGTTTTTTTTATCATTTAAATATCATTTTATCATTTTTTATATCTTTCAAAAAGATCAAGAGGAGCAAAAAAAAATGAAAATAATGTTTCTAAACAATCAAATTTCCAATTTTATAACAATGAATATTCTGCCAGCATTTTAAGCAAATAATAAATAAAAAATTACATAATAAGAATATACACTTAAAAAGCCAAAATCTGGAGTATAAAAATTAAACTAAACTTTTAAATTAGGATAAAGGAGCATGTGAGACGAATCATATTTTTGATTTTAATAATATAATAGAATTGCTACCCTGTAACGTCAATGATATCCATTTAGTCAAACTTGAAATCTTGTAAATTAGAAAGAGTTTAAATATTATCAAAAACCAAAAAATCTTTTTAAAGAACCCTACTTTATCTTTAATGAGCTTACACCCTTATTTAGCATTGCATCATGTTGCCTTTTTAAACAATAAAAGTGGTTAAAACTAAGTATTTTATTAATATTGAATTAAAATGGTGCCACAAAATAAGTTTGCTGTGTTTGAAGTAGAGTAATATGTTTATACAGGTTCTTATAAAAATTTGGAATCCTTAAAAAGTGTGGTAGTATATTTTGATTCAGGATTTTGAGTAAATAAGCATGTAATAAGTTCTCGTCGGTATGATTCTTTCGTAAAAATTAATTATTTATTTATTTACGCCTAGTAAGGCATTTACACATACATAACAATATTTACGAAATTATACTCGTAAACAGTGCAGGAAACGACTGTTTAAAACAATTGCACAAACATAAATATAAAGTAAAAATATAGTAAATACAGTATGTAGGTACAAAATGTATAAAAATATTTTTTTTCTTTCAGCCGACAAAATACTGTTAATGTGTTTGTCGATTTACATAGCTTTATTTGTAAATAATAGTTCTAGGTCGGGCCTAAGAAGTCATAATGGATGTACAGCACCCTTGAGGTGATTTCTCACAAAAACGCCGCTCTACAAATTATCCAAATATTTATTATTATTATTATAACTAAAATATTCCACTACTTGGTGAAAAAAACTTCAAAAAGGTATGCTTATATATTCAAATTGATGTACTACATATATCAACAAGATCGTAGTATTTGTTTCCTAGCTGTTGGATCCGTCGCATAGGAGTGTAATATGTTAAGAATTTGCATGACAAGAATAAAACATTTATAAGTAAAATATCTTATATAGTAGATGAGTGGGAAATTCGAATAAAATAAAAACGAATTAAAAAAAACGCAGTAAACGATGAAACAATACTCGACTTCAAGGCAAAAAAAAAATAAGCGAAGGCGAAACATAGTATAATCCCTATTATCGGAAAATTTATTATTGATGCCTTACCAATATAAAATAATCCAATTAAGAACGAGTAAAACCATTGACGTAGGTACAATTTATAGGAAGTAATAGCATGCGACAAGTATATGTAATGCCGTATAATGCGGCAGAATCAAGTCAAGTCTGAAGTGAAAAATAAATACAGGAATTGACGTGATCTCTTAAAATATGCGCTAATGAAGAAGAGATCTCAAAACAAAATACATTCCGCATATACATTGCAACAAACACCGGCGCATGCAAATGAGAATTTTCATTGGACGCTCATTAACCATTCGCATTCAAGTCCATCAAGCTGGAAACTGCTACCAACCAACAAACATACCCGCACATATGGCTGGAACTTGTAAGTGGAAGGATAGAAACTGGCGCCATCACTTGAACAGATCAAATACCTACCCGAGGCACCGTTTGTCGGTACAAATAAAGTAATTAAGATAAATATGCGCAATTTACATCCAGACGTATGTTTTCCAGATGTCGACGATCCGCAATCAATTAACTAATGCTAGTAGCTACTCGCATACGAGGCAGGCAACGGCGATGAATTTAACAGCATCAAAAAGCAAAAAAGCCATCTTTGAAAAAGCTCAGCTGTCAACCAAATTATACGTTTAAAGAGTGCGCAAATGCATTTTGTACACTATAAAACCGTCGGTGAACTGACGAATTAGAAGATAAACGTGATCAGATGTCATGCGAAAAAATGTGGACAGTTTTTAACGTCCCTTGTTCGTTTTTCATGTCTGTCAAATCGTTTGGATCGATTGTCAGGAATCAGTCCATCAAATTCTTTATTCAGCTTTGCCTTTGACCCCATCACAGTTTCGTCACAGCAGTCAGGCATCAAAGGAGATCACTTTGATGTTTACAGTAACACAATTTAACCCGAAGGCAAGAATGCCGCACAATGCATCACCGGAGTGAGACGTAATTTGGGGATATCACGAAGTCATTGTCAGAATCTATGTGAATCCGCGGTTTCGTGAATGAAACTGATTATTGAATACGCCATCGACAAAAAAAAGCTTTTCAAAAAACATGTGACATCTCGAGCGGTCATTGTTGCTCTTGATTCCTGTTGATGTGTTTAAATGCTGGAAAATTAAGTGAAAAAGATGGACACGACTTCAGAAAGGCGATCAGTCCGGCTGGCTTCAGATCTAGATTTGAATAGAATGAACCGGAAAGTAGCCAAGGAAGTCCAATTTGGACAGATATTACAAAATCTGGCATACCAGCGTCAAAAATCTTCACGTTAAAGTATATAGACGGATATTCTAAAGATCTGTAGCAACTTACTCCTATTTCACAGGACTGTAGTCGAGCGATATTCTGCTTTGCAGAGAGAGTCTCAGTAACATAAAAACCAAACAGAAAAAAGGAGTGCTACTGAAAATAGCTATTATAATTGAGGTACCTACATGTACTGCAGCGAATGTTCAGTTGTACACAGTAGATGCTATTCACACTAATTCAGAAATAAAATAGACATTTTGTTTGTATGGCATCAATAAGAATCAAAAAATTCAATATAATTTTAACTTTTGATTTCAGAATTTTTGTTATAATCTGATTTTTTTTCGCGTATTGTAAAATGCGCATTCTGTTCTTAAAGGTTTGTTTGGGTAATTATAAAAATATGCTTTTGAATGTAGCTATAACATTGTGGTCAATTATATTTAATTATTTAACAATTAAATTTAGTAACTAAAGCTAATTAAATTAAATAAAATTTAGTTACTAAATTTACATGCAGACCGGTTTCGGAACATCCATCCCCTAACAATAATGAATCCATTATCAAAAATAAATTTTAAAAAATTATCTCACAGTCCCATCTTAGACATGTTCCCTTTCACCATCCGTTCTCCTCCCCACACTCTTCACTAATCCCTAATCACGACCCCACTCCGCCTCAACACTTAGTAATATATTATGTCTATCCATTGCTTTATAATTTATTGTGAGTATATTTTGCAATGAGGAAGGAACTGTCGAAACCGGTCGACGTACATACATTTTTTTTGTACTTGATCAATTTTTCTGAAGAACGCGGCTAATTTTCGTTTAATGATTTTAAAATCACCACAATCATAAAAAAATAAAACAATTCAAAAAAGACATTCCATGAAAGCTTTTATTTCACATATTCTTCCCAGTTCACATTCCAAGGTGGGTCCACTCCATTCAGGAATGCGTCAATAATCCTCAAATTCTGACATTCGTGTGTCACATGTTAGGAGGGCTACTTCCGAGCTGGCCATAAAGCTACGGACGGAGTACTACTAAAGGGGGCGGCGATCTTTGACGGTTTCCCATATCAAATTATTTGTACATTCCCCGATAGCTCCTCGATATTGCTTTCATATAGCTCTCACAAATGGAGGTTGATGATTGTAGTGGGTGAAGTCAATGAAATAAGTCATCATTTTTAAAATTTAATTAGTATTTAAATTATATTATTAGATGCTCTTAAAAATTGATTATTGGTTAGGCATCATAATATGTATTTGTTATCTCGAAGTAATTTAATTATTTACATGTATAATAAAAAAATGAGACAGAGATCACTCTATAAGGTTGGAATCTTTGAAGTAGATTTAGGTCATTGCCGGTTGCCATTTTTTAATATATTTTGTGTCGGCAAAAAAAAATCACCTGTCAATAATTTAGGGTATAATGGCCATTAAATTTGGGGTTATTTACACACCCCGAGCTCACATATCATGATACAATTATTATATGGTAATGACCGTTTGACCTCTCCAGTCGGAATCTTTCGACCCATCGTACTGCAGCGGGGGAATGGATTCAGACATCCGTCACTCCTGGAGATACTAACCCCCAGATTTCCCTACCCTTAATATATTTTTCATTTTAAAACTTTTTCTCTTTCATTTCCCATAAAGACCGTCCACACATCATCCACAAAGACGACATAGCCCCCGGGGGACATTTTATAGCCTCAGGGCCTTCAGTATAGAGATAATGTGAAAGAAAAGAACCATCAAAAACTGATTCAAAGTTGCGGCAAGGTTTTTTTTAGGAAACATAAAAACGTATAAATAACCATCCAATTAAAAGTCAAATGCGTAACCATTACACAACTGAAATATTTTTCAGACTTATGTCAATACGTCCCTGAACCATTCAAATCATCAAGAGTCGATATGTAACATTCTTTATGGCATAGAGACGTCCGTCACGACAGACGGAAAACGGACATTTTCATCCGAGAAAATCGGTGATGCACGATTGGCATTACATATTTATTTGCATGACTCGAGGGAAAATGCAATGACCGAAAAAAGTCATGCTTTGCTCATCCGGATTTTTTCATGGTTAAACGGTCATAAAAGGCTTCTATTATTATATCGCTTACATAATCGGCTTCCCATATTTATGGCTAAATGGTTTTAGAATAAAGTTTTTGTGGGGAATTTTAAAAACTTATGAATGGAGAGTCCGTTCAATGGAAACCTTTTCAAAGCTTTTTTTTGTTGAAAAGTTATTACCTTTTTATGTTTTGTAAAATTTGTTTATAGACAGGCTGCTTAAAGCGTCTTGTCGTTTTGCTGCTACTGTCGATGCTAGGTCCAGCATGCAGCTTCGCGAGATTTCCTGTTATCATTGTCAATCTTTATGAAAAAATTCAAGGTTGTTCAATTTATACATTTCAGAAAGGCTTATCTTAATCATTTTCTGTATACTTTACATTCTGTTATTGGTATGAGATATTTCTGTTATTGGTATGAGATATTTCTGTTATTGGTATGAGATATTTCTGTTATTGGTATGAGATATTTCTGTTATTGGTATGAGATATTTCTGATATTGGTATGAGATATTTCTTATTTTGGTATGAGCTATTTCTGTTATTGGTATGAGATATTTCTGTTATTGGTATGAGATATTTCTGATATTGGTATGAGATATTTCGGTTATTGGTATGAGATATTTCTGTTATTGGTATGAGATATTTCTGTTATTGGTATGAGATATTTCTGTTATTGGTATGAGATATTTCTGTTATTGGTATGAGATATTTCTGTTATTGGTATGAGATATTTCTGTTATTGGTATGAGAGCCAATTTCGTTTTATGAAAATATACTGGAAATGACCCAGGTGTTCAATCTGAAAGGTAATTCTGGTCGTTTGTCTAATTATTTGTGAATAAAAATAAATAATTATTATGTTATAACGATAAGAGGAACATCTGCGCGGCCTTCTTAAAACAAAACTTAAATTTGGATTTGAGGCCAAAATACCCAAAGAAACTGATTTTTTTTAAATCAAAAGGTTTAGAAAATACGCGCTACTTTATTTAAGGCTCGGTAGTACCCGCTCAAAAATAAGAAGGAGAGATACGATAATAAGAATATTAGAGGGAGCGCGCAAATGTTAAAAACGATAATATTCAAGCGAAAACTGGGAAAATATTTAATAAAACACGACTCGTTTAAAATACAGCAAAAATCTCTCGACAATACCTCTTGACTACAAAATTAACGTATTTAAGAATCATGTAAAGAAACACTGCGATTTTTTTCAAACCTAAGTTGTGTTAAATAAAAGAACCGTGTGTGTGTTTTTTTTTAATTTTCGGAGCATACTTTGCGATTTTTTCTATCGAAGGAATTATATAATAAAGTGATTATCTTAAAAAATAACATACATTTTTTTTAGAACTCAAGAACCTTAAAGTGTTCAAGGGACATATGTTATAAAATAGAAAAACTACAAAAAAGATTTATGCGTTACCTGTATATGAGGGAATATACGTAGATACTATCCATTCCTGTATCCATCATTGTTCTTAACAGGGATGCTCGATTTCAACACCTTGGAAGCCCGCAGAAAAATATTTTTAGGTAAACAAATAGCTAATCTCTGGTATCATAGTCAATCCGCCTATGTTAAAAGACGTTAATTTTTGTGTCCCTAACAAGAATACTCGTGGGAGATCCCATGCACTTTTTTATGCTCCGAAAGCGAGGACTTCTGCCTATCAGAACGCGCCAATAAAAAGAGCGACTCAACGATTCTGCATTGACCATCGACATTTTCAATGTCACTTACAGGCAGTTCAGCAACTATCTTTTAGCCTCATGTCACAAAGTAGTAAAACTGCCCTTGTGTACATTGTAATTTATAATCTTCTCCGTGATATATTGGTGTATAAATGTTTTATAATAAATATATAAATAAAAAGAGAAAATAAATAAATAAATCGGTAGAAAATCGGACTGCCGAGCCTTAAAAATATAAAATTTAAGCCATTAAAGAATTCAATTATTCACGATTTTAGAGGCCACTGTGGGAATTATTTGCGTGTTATTATTAATGATTTAAAAAAAACTTTAATTATTATACAAACGCAATAAAATATAAAATTTAAATACAGAAAAAGCATTTTGATTGAGTAAATCACAAATGAAAGATTTACGTTGGAACACAAATTTGTCGCATGTAAATTAAAATTTCTACAAAAAAAAGCTAGATGACTACTAGATAGGACAAGATTATTTTTTGTAATAATTACACTTATGGGATACCCGGCGGTGATTTTTCCATACAAACGTATTCCCTATTTATCTCTCTGGATTTTAACCCTAGGGAAAATATTGTTTTAACATAAAATAGATATCAACACTAGCGTGTCGGTACCTTTTGTTTTTTTGATAAGTTACTTTTTATAGAAGTTATGGACATTCCAGAAATTAATAAAACTGACTGGTTTAAACGCCGTCAAAAGACATTCAGTAAACAAACTAGAAAAGATATTTTTTTAAAAAAGCAAAACGTACAGACATAGATAGAATAGTTTTTTCTTATGTAGTTGGTAAAAAAAAATTGAAAATCAGTCCACTTTTGGAGGAGAAAAGTGAGGAATACAAAACCTCGATTTTAGTTAGGTATTAGTAGCCCGAGGTGCATTGTCCCTTTCGCTCAATATCCGGTGGAGTAAGAGCAACAGTGACAGCAACACTTTAGTAAAATCTATTTTTCAAATTTCTCCACCACCGGGTTTCATCCCAAATTGCCTCTTAGGATTGAATTCTTTAATTTTAAAATTGAATTCTTTAATGGTTTATGTTTTATAATTTAAATGATATAATAATAAAATAGCACATATCCGTACTAGATATTTGATATACCCTTTGAATAAAACAAATATTATTAGGTTTGGTTGGGTATATTAGTCTCAAATCCAAATTTAAGTTTTAAACAAAAAAAGTCACAAAGCCTTTCCCCAGAATTGACAAATTTTGGTTTTGATAGGCAAAAATCCCGAGGCAAATATTTTATAAATACTTTCAGCTTCACAAATCTTACTGTAATTATAATATCCTGTGATTTTTCGCAGATTGATTTGAAAACTTTCAAAATTCTTTCTGATATCATATGCGTCGAAATCGTAATAAATGCTTCAAAAACTAAAACTAAACCCACTACGTAAAAAATCTTCAACAGTATTTACTATATAATAAAACAAACAAGTCTATTACTTTTTAGCGAATTGCTTGACTTTCTTAAAAACAGATAAGACGTATGTAGGTACATTGTACAGCGCATACTATAGGGGCCCACCTAATGTAATCGATTATAATACTGTCCAACTTATAAGATACAATAGATTTTAAATGTCCATGTACAAAAAACTTGTCCCGTTTTGATTCACATTGTAACAAGACACAAAGGCCCGGTCATGTGGATGTGTGTCTAGTGGGACACGAATATGGCTTTCCAGTCAATATGTCAAGATCAAGTAGAAGTAGTGCTATTGCTATTGGTGCTGGGTGGAGGTATGTTCAGTGTCTGTGCTGTTGGAGATGTATTGGAAGGTGAGTCATTTACCTCGTCGACCAAGCTTGTCTCCTGGCATTATCATGTCCGATTTGTTATGTATTCTATCGGAATTCGATGAATGTTTTGGAGGGAGTTTCTCAAACCTACAATAATATCTTTCTTTTATTTTTTTTCATGTTAACACGTTTTGAGAACCTTGGAAAAATATCATTATGAATAAATAAAATTAATAACAACAACATCAGAACTGAGTCATTTAGATACGCTTGTACCTAGATTGCATGCAGTTGGAAATGCTTTTTTTTACATGAATTCCGCATAAGAGTCCCAACTGCTCCCGTGTGGATCCAATGAGACTATGGCATCCCCAATTGGGTATGTTGTGAGTCAGAATGTAGTGGGGAAGGGATGGACATGGGGAAGACGAAGGTGGGGAATTACCTGGCTATTCAGATCGGGGCACAAAACAGGCCTAAAGCCATTTCAAGCAACTTTTCAATTTTCAATTGTGATCTTACACCAGGGCGATACTGAGAGTATCTTCCACCCCGGAACGGGCCGCAAATATATTATATATTATTTTTAATTAATTAATTGTGAAATAACACAAATTAATGCACGCCGGGTTCTAACCCGCGAACTTCGGATTGGGAGTCCAGAGCCTTACCCCTGGACCACGCAGGCCGTCGAATGCATGCGTATGGAAATGCTATCTCAGAAAGTAGTAGATGCGTTCAAATGCACGCGGAATATACATAGTTACAAAGAGACCATATATATATATATATAAACCATCCTCAATAAGTAAATATAAGCATAATAACTACTTTTCTTCTTTATAATTTAATTACCATAATTTTTCTGGTGATTGCTGTTAGGAATATCAAATGTTTTGTAAATGCAAATATAGGCGTATATCTTTTTTTATAAATATCTCGCGTCACAATGTACGTCCAGGATAAACTCCGAAACTACTCCATCGATTTTAATGAAATTTGGCTTACTGTGTGTAATTTGGTAGATAGGATAGTTTTATCTCGATTATTGGCCTCAATATTTATTATTGCGAAATAAATGTTTGTTATGGGACAATGTTTTGAAATTATTTGAATGTCCCATAAGTTTTTGACAGATAACGGTGTGAGTTAATTAATTGGCACAACGCTTGGTTATCTAGGTTAGATAACCATTCAGTAGATAGCGTTGTGTTTCGTTAGCCACAGCAACGCGTGGGCAAGTCAGCTAGACTTTATATACAAGATTTGTGAAAAACAGAGTTTGCAAATACCACAATTCAAATTCTGTGAAACAACCGTAATCATCCTAACCTCGATATAGAAAAGCTCACCATATCAGGTTGATTGGTAAAAATCTGGGACCTGAATATAAACCTTTGAATAGGTAGTTTGGATCCATAATGCACCGGTTTACGTTTGCCGGCGCGGCTATCAAAACTTAAAGGAATGTCATTTATCAATTCCAACTATATCTTCAAAGGTAACATGTGCTGTTGGAACGTGCTGCATTGAGACCCCGATGGATTTATATACATATTGTATACTAATTGTATTTTAAAAGTCCAACATTCCAACCACGAAGGAATGTATCTGCTGATGACAGTTTTATAATCTCAGATTCACCAAAATAATTAATTTAATTATGGTTTAGTAAAAACTAATTTATGACGAACATAGTGCAGTTTTCATAGCAAAAATTAAAAGGTGCATTTTTTTAAATTTTGACAGAAATCAAAAGTGCATGCATAATTCCTAAGTACTTCTAAAAAGGGTTAACGTACAAGCAAAATAACAGAATTGACAAAAAAAATACTTACGTATATAAAAGTGAAAACAATATTGCTAATCGCTATGGAAGTATTATTTCACAAAAAAGAGATAAAATAAGTAAATATTTTCATTATTAAAAGGGCATAAGTAACATTAAATATAATTTTTAATTAGATATGAAATTAAACAATTTTTTTCACTTTGTTCCACTTGTTTATTTACACCAGGACCGGTTTCGTCCTACTACGGACATTTTCAGACTGGTAGTTGAAATTCTTATGCTACGGAATTTATACAAACTTAGGCAGGGGCGCACAACATTGTCTCTATATGATGAATGTTTCTATTTTGTTAATTTAAGGTATTATCAGTGTATAATGTATTATCAGTGTTAATTTAAGGTATTATCAATGTTTAAGGTATTATCAGTGTTAATTTAAGGTATTATCAATGTATAAACCCAAATATATGTAAAACCCTAATAACAATAATTACCATAGGGCTATCAATATTTGTTAATTAAGCCCTAAGCAACCAGGAGGAAATATCCCAACATTACCAAAATAAAATATCAGTGATCACAGACCTTTTCAATTATATAAATTCATATAGATTCATGTCAATTAAAAATAACCTTTTACTATGTATCATCATTCATAATTTTAATAATAAACTTTATAATTATCTATATGTATCTTAACTTAACAAAATAACTGATAATACCTTAAATTAACAAAATAGAAACATTCATCATATAGAGACAATGTTGTGCGCCCCTGCCTAAGTTTGTATAAATTCCGTAGCATAAGAATTTCAACTACCAGTCTGAAAATGTCCGTAGTAGGACGAAACCGGTCCTGGTGTAAATAAACAAGTGGAACAAAGTGAAAAAAATTGTTTAATTTCATATCTAATACAATGGAATTCAACAGTTAAAAAACTAGAATAATTTTTAAGTAAATGAGTTAAAAATCAAATTGTACTATTTTAATTAATGAAGACAATATTTATTTATTTATTTATTAAACGTCCTTACGGGCTTTTACATTTTAGTTAAATAGATGAATATAACAGTTATTTAAAAAAAATCTAAATTAAAACAATAAAGAAAGCATAAATATTAGCGAAAATCAATCGAAAATCTGAAACAGAAAAAGATACAGTCACTTCTGGGACTCGAACCCAGGACCTTCTGCTTTCCGGGCCGCAGGTCTGCCAACTTAGCTAATGTGGCCCTATCCGATTCGGTCATATTAACTGTATCATAACTTCGACTGAGAACTACATAAAAAATATGCGTTAAGAAAATTAAAATAATGTTGGTAATAATTTGTTCTATGTAATAATATGTGGGTAACGAACTCGATTGTCCGGTTTCTAGTCGGACATCCTACCCTTTGAGCTATCCATCAAACCATCGCAAAAACGACAATTTACATTACTTTATTATCTTCATAAAATTTACAAAATAAATAAATTCGAAAACAAAAGAAACAATCTGGGATCATACTAAAATCCTTGGATAAAAATATTAATTATTATTAAAAATTAAGTTAATTCTTAGCTTAACAACGGTATTAGGAATAATTAATTTTCAAATAAACTAACATAATTATCATTTTAATATATATTTCTATCCATTTATTCCATTTCCAATTCATTTACAATAATATCATTTTAATATATGTATGTAATATCATGTATATTTCTATCAATTTATTCCATTTCCAATTCATTTTACTGTAATATCATTTTAATATATGTATGTAATATATGTTTAATAACCTCTCCTGTGATTTGTAAGATCAAACTCTTTAGAGAATTAATTCACACTTCCAATCAACTGCCTTTTATTGTATTGAACCTAAAATGTAATTAACCTTCATATTCAAATAACCATGTTTGTATACAATTTATGTAACTCTACGTCTGTCTCGACACAGGTTTACCCTAGTGAGACAGGCATTGAAAAAAATAACATGTAATTATAATTACACGAGCTCTTAGAGCTCAACTTATGGAGTAGTAGAATAATTATGTATAATTGTATAACTTTGCACAATGTAATCACCTGTATGTAAAATCTTTTTCTTATTAATAAATAAATAAATAAATAAATATATGTATTATATTAAATAATAAAAAAATAAAATAAAAAAATTCCCTAATTACACCTATCTTGTCAAAAGTATACAATAGTAGTTTTTATCTAAAAGAATTCTTGTTAAATAAAAGGTTGGGTTAAATATTTGTTAATTTAACATTTCCTTTACTTATCCTGAAATTTTACGAAATAGGGCAACATTTTTAAAAGAACAAGACGCTACAGGTCACCATTTAAATAATATTTTGTTCGCTGTTATCGACTGCCAACTGGCGACATGCTGCATAAGTATAAATTGTTGGACCTACTTGTAACAATAATTGAACAAAGGGTGACCTTTCTGACTTGGAAACCTGAAAGTCACGTTACTTCAAATGTCACCCCGAGAGCCAGAAGTGTCAGACTGTGTTTTTTAAACCAATCCAAAAATTATATATAGATATAAAATACGTAAGAACCTAGCTGGGCATAAACTCACAAACAAACAATTAAACTCTTCAGCAGGTTGTGCTACTTTATGTTAGAAATACAAGATTTAATGTTTTCCCAAAAACACAATTACATAACTAACTAACTAACCATCACGCCGTTTCCCCCCAGGGGTAGGCAGGACGGACGGACCGCCAAACAACTCGGTCTTGGCACACGCTCCTTGCCTCATTCACATTCATACATCTTCTCATACATACTCTTCTATTATTCTGACTCTTGACATGGCCCGACTCAAGTATCTGATTTACTTGATCGTGCCGCGTCTTCCTTGGGCGTCCTCGGCTTCTTCTACCGTTCACATTCGCGTCATAAATTCTCTTTACACTCCTTTCTTCATTCATTCGCTCAACATGCCCAAACCATCTAAGCGTCCCTTTCTTAATCTTACTTACTACGCTCACACCAGCCTTGCATTCTTTTCGGATCTCCACATTCCTCACACTATCATACATGGTTTTACTACACATACGCCTCAGGGATCTCATTTCTACAGCATTCAGTCTACTTTCATCCTTTCTCTGCCATTTCCACGCTTCACTGCCATAGACCAGGGATCACAATTACATAATAATTATTATAGTCGGGCAAGATGTTAGCAATATGCTTACAACTTTTATCCGTTTGTCCTAGCAAAGCAAAAAGTCTACAGCTGCAAGAGGGTGTCTAAGAGAGTCATCCTAGACTTAGAGATGGTTGATATTCCTGTCTAAGTTATAAGGAACCGGTTTCTCTGCCGTCACTGGAACTGTCAACATTATTTTTGACTAACCGATTATTTTTGGAGCCTGTTCCTTTTGGATCATTTATCAAAATATTATAAAAAAATGTTTAAAATAAACAAAATATTTTAATTTTTTTAAGGAACCCGTTCCTTTGTCTCAGAATGTTCCTTGACTTCTCGGCACTCGTTAGCCGTTTTTTTTGTGGAATCGGTTCCACATGGAATTCCGGTAACTGGAACCGCAGTGACGACTGACTTCAGATATCAAGTATTTTTAGATTTTCTCGGGGAAAATCAGTCGAAAATTTAAGGGTCATCAAAAAAGCGGCTGCCTCGTTAACGGTACCTGGTGAGAAGTGAGAACATTTTCGGCGTAATCGTTGTGAACACATTTCAGGTATTGAACATCAAAATCAAATCTTTCAGGCGAAAAATCCAGATATAAACTAAACAATATAGGCTTGTTGAAAAAGTATCGATATTTTAATTGAAATATATCGGATATTTTTTCAATTTCGGGGGGGGGGAGGCGCCTGATTAAAATAATATACTGTATATATATTTTAAAAACGTACAATCTGAACATTTGACCGATATTTTTTCCTCGATATATCGATATTATCGACGTCAATATTAATATTTTAATAAATATCGATATTTTTTTCCACTTTCGACATCCCTAAAACAATAATAAAAAAAGATTTTCTTTGAGGAAAATCGGTCAAAAAATTTGAGGTCATCAATAAAGCGTCAGCCTCTTTGCACCAGCCCGTTTGGACGCGGACTGGAACAAGCGGATTAGAATCACGAATTCATATCCCAAGCTCATCATTCGCTTTCAATTGGTCAATTAAGACCCTATTGATGACAACTTGAGCCAGTTTCTCCGCAGGCTATATCCAAAACTTGAAAAATTACCCACGCAAGCTGCGAACGGAAGTGGCGCCATCTCTTCACGACGGACAGCGGCACCTGCTGAATAAGATTACGTATTACGGAATACGGACGCCGGACGGAGACCGTACGGGAGAGCACGTACATGCGGCTAGCGTTTTGTAAAAACCAGCAATCGCATAAATTCTTGTATACCGTTTCACTTTTATCAATTTTTGGACATGATTTTGAGATATTTTTTTCCTATATATTTTTGTCTATTTCGAAACTATTTTTTAGCCACTTCGACAGTAATATTGCAGGAAATTTATTAAATTATTACAACATTTTTAGGAATAAAATATGTTTCAGGAAAGTGTTAATTATCCACAGAAAACATAGATGGCAGTAGTATACGGTTTTTCAGTTCGAAGTTCCAAAGTTAGAATTGGAGAGAAAAATTTAATAAAATTGATTTATCAGAATGGAAATAAAAAAAAAATTATATAAAACCAATTTTATTTGGACAATTGATTAAATAATTTATTATGTAGGTGAAATTTTTTTTTCGTGTAAATTGTTTGAAGGATTGCATCTATCACTGAATTCAATAAAATATTACGTAACTAAATAAATGTCTATAAATATCTGAAAATATATTTTTGGAAAAAATTTACGCGCTATGCGTAGCGTAATGGCACAAGCATTTGACTTGAATTTGTGAGGTTGAGGGTTCGATTCCCGAGAAGCTCAATAAATATTCAAATAAAGATTATTTTTTAATTTTTTTTATTTATTTTGAAAAATCCGATACTAAAAAATAGATAAAAAAGTTCTGGCAGGTCAAAAAAAATCTATTCAAATTTCTTCTATTTAAAATACGATAACGAAACATGGTAGGTATATGCTACCTTCTTCCGAGTAGGTACTTATTTCAAAGTTGTCAAATAAGTATTGAATAGAATTACTGCCCGGATGTACCAGAGATTTTAAAACATTTTACTTATTCAAAAATATACACGTAGCGTCATAAAAAAATTATGGAATATAGTTCATTATAGAAATACAGATATTTTTTTACTTTAGCACCACTTTTTTTATTAAATACACCCATTTGAATTTCGATTTTGTTTTGTTGAATTAATGAATTTTTTAAATTAATTTGATAATTACTTTTCATGAATTAATTAATAATAATAATAAAATTTTGCAAATCTTGAAAGTGGAAATTAACCCACTTCCCGACATCCGATCGAGTTGATACGAGGTAGATATAATCGTTAACGATGACAATGCATTCCAGCACACACGCATTTCTCTGAAATTGGCTACTAACCAGGCAAAGAAATGGCAAGAAAATTGAAAATAGATGTAGACATTATTATTATCTAAGTATTAATTAAGTTTTAAAACCTATTTACATCTCAGGCGAAGTTACCTAATGCCATTATAGGGACTTACGTAATAGGTAGATACACTATTAACCATGTAATTTATTTAACATATTTTACACCTTGTATTATATATATATTTTTTTACACTAGGTCCACACAGGAGGCCCTGAGGAAAATAATTTTCCTCAGAGCCTATGTCATCTTTGGGGATGCTGTGTGGTGGGTATTTTTAAGGAAAGGAAGGAGAGGAAGTTCTGGGAAGGAAAAAGGTATGAGGTGTGGGTAGGAATCTGGGGTTCAGTGTGTCTAGATCATCCGCCGCAAAGACTTAGATAAACCTTACCCCATGAACCCTAATAATGTACTGAGTACGTATGTCTTAATAAACAAATAAACCAACAAATTATTTAAAAAAAAAAAACTTTGTTTTTATCACAGGGTGATATTTTTTTGTATGAACATGTAAAAATTATGAGTATATTTCAATAAACGCCAATTTATCGTCAATGAACTGAACTAAAATCAGAATTACACTGGGAAAGTTTATCAGAAATAATAATTATTAGCGATATCATAAATTCTTGTAAAAATTAATAATATACAATAAAAAATTAATCAATTAATAATTGCGCACATGGGTGCCTTGCCGGCCCCAGTCCGCAGTCCGAGTGCCGAGTGCGTGGCGCGCATTTCGTTATGCGCAATATGCCGCCGGGAAAGTGACGCAGCCGATAACAGCTGATAACGCACGTGGCCTGACCTGGCAGCTGTCAGCCGTCAAACACGGAACAAGGGGACACCTACCGGAACATCTGATAAGCTAAGATAGTTGGATTGGTAATGTAATATTGTTAATTCAATTTATATTGACAGAATCGGGATAGAATGGGTGAGTATAAGATACAGAGAGGAAATAACAGGTAGACAATATTTACGGTTTCACGACAACTCAGAATAATGCAACTTCAAAACCCCTTTGAAAAGTCACTAAATTATGATATTTTTTGTTAAAAAATAGCCCACCTAACCTAACCTAACCTAACCTATTCAACCAATTTGTATGATTTTTTAAAATCACTTTTAATGACATTTCAAAGGAAGTGTTGCAGGTACATGAGTCTTTAAGGTAGGGCCTTTAGGTAATAATTTGTTGGTATACGTAATTTCGTACGTATACCAACCAAGTATTCTTACATTTTCCCGCCAATAAACATTGAAACACCGTTAATTTGTTTGTAAGAACTTCAGTCCCGTTTTTAACCGTTTTCTGAATAAAATGATCGTATTTTAGAATAAAAATTTTCTCGTGTTTATACTTATTTTTATTTATATTTATATCGTGTTTTTATTTCGTGTATATACGACAAATATGTCCACACTGTAACGCTGTCCGAAACGTTGGCTAAAGAAGGAGGTAAAATATCATAACATAACATCCCAAAAATAAATAACAAAAATTGAGACCAATATTTCTGCTTCATAATAAAGAATGAAGTACCTAGTGTTTAATGAATTCAACAATGGTGCTTCAAAACTGGTACAAAACCGGTAATGGTCTGGCGTCGTTATGACTGAAATTCTGCGCGCTGGTCTTGGCATATTAGTCATAGAATTGGGACACTGAACAAATAATACAAATATACATACAACAATATGTTCAGCATACCCCACTGACTTTCTGTTTCCCGGGTATCGATTGGTTCAATGTAAGCAATATTATCATACTGTGATATCAGCCCATGCTTTATGTATACATTGAACCAAGTTTTCTCCGTCCAATAAGACAGGGTACAAGGGAAACATGAGACTGGTAGAGAAATGAAGGTGTAACTAGATGGTTACTTTGATAATATCGTAATGACCTTTGGTAATATAATGCATTTCAAATATTTTAAGTAGCTACAAGGGAACTACACTTTGAACTAGTTTCTAGTTGGGTACTGCTGATTTAAAATATAAAAGGCGGTTTATAAAATGTCAGGGCCAAGTTTAAAGTTTCAGTGACATTCGTAAAGCATTGTGACACAGATGTAAGTCGGGATATCAATTTGTTATGAGAATCTGAACAATGGAATACAAAATAAAAGCAATCCTTCATCAGAAAATTTAGCGAGAGACACGAAATATTGAAGAAAGATTTTTTTTAAGAATCTAAAAACGATTACTTACAGGCTTTCGCAGGGAAGTCATATTAGAAATTCTAACTAAAATTATAAATGCGAAAGAGTGTTTGTTTATGTGTCATTCTTTAACGCAGAAACGGAGCGACCAAAAATTCATAGTTCATTCCCGTGGGAAAATCCTTTGTACAGTCATTTCTCCCTAATACCTCACGAGTGAAATCGCAGGTGAAAGCTAGATGACAAAAATATATTACGAATTATTTATTTAGTACAGAAAACATATTTTTAACAAACAAAATGTTGTGACGGTCCAATATGGAATAATTACTCTTATAAGGACAGTGATAGTCTACAGAAAAATTAAAAGTAATATAACTGAGATATTATTACTTACAATACACTTGCAGTTGGAAAAATAGATTCACAAATGAAAGTCTAGGAAACCATTAAACAATTATACAAAAATTTCCATATAGAGTTATGCACAATATCGAACAAAGAACCCAATACTCCGTGATCGCTGTTATTTTTAACTGGAGCTTGCAAAATCGATTAAAAATATGAATAATTACCTCTAGCTAGTCCCTTGGCTATCGCTTGCTGGTCCAAAGGCATAAACAACACCTCGGTCAGAACTGAGAACGCCCAGAGAATGGGTGTGATTCCGATGACTGGCCTCGATTGCGCACTAATAAATCCAGGCTAAATGACAGCCGCCCCATCAGATTGGCCAAAAGGTGATGAATATTTTCGATAATAATAATATAGCAACGACGAAATAACTACTTAGGATTTGGAATCCATAGAAATGGATGCATCGTTTTGGTTCGCTTGTTGGCCCCTGTGGAACGCCGCGCGGAACTAGGATGGTTTATCAAATGCCATGGCCAAAGTGTACATTTTTGTCACATTCGTTGCATAAGATATAAATTAGAAAGCAACTTTGAACGCGATCTGAATACTTACAATTATTTATGCAGTTATTACACTGGCCAACACACTTTTTTGTGCCGTGGGTTTTTTAAAACGTTTTTTGTCGAAATGTCATGTAGAATCAAAACATGCAGTCCGATTTGCTGTAGTTTTAGAGATGGGTAATTTAGTTTAGAGTTGAGAGATCTCTTTTTTTAGTTTTTGTATTTCTTGGGCATTAACTATGTAACAATTTCTAGACATTTTGTTTTGAAAAGTTTTAATTTTCAATGTACTATGGTTACTTAAATTTTAATTTTAATAGAGACAGGCCATAGCTTCAACAAGGAAAAAACCAAATGCAAACGTATAAATTAATACTTTAACTTGTGCGCTGTATAAACTTTATAAATAAATAAAAAAAATTAAATCAATAATTAATTTAGTTAACAAAATAATAGCACCCTGCAAATCTCCCCTTTTGACTATGTTCCCATGTGATATTGACCCCGCCCACTGTTCTCCCTCTTTTAAGTTTACTCTTTTTTAGCATTAAAAATTGATACATTGCATATATTTTACAAGTTTATGAATAATCCCGACAACTACTCGTTCAGTAAATGCGGACAACACGTATACCTTATACGAGTATGTGCAAAAAAAAATTGAAAACGTAACGTTATTGTTAGAATTCACAGGTATTTCGTGTGTGATATGATTTGCAACTACCTACATCCTACAAACTTATAGTAAAGTTACTTATCATAACATTTTCTGGTATTTCTTTTGCACTCGTCTTTTTTCTACCGGTATTACGACGAAATATGCACCGAGTAACTAGCGACATTGATCCCTTCGGCAACGGTGCATAGCCGGAAATACGCCATATGGACACGGTTGACATTTATCACACGAGAGCGTGTAGCTTCTACGATTCGTAGTTTAAAAGATCGGATGTGGAATTATTTGCCGGCCTCCATGTTTCCTTCTTCCTATAACACCAGGTCTCTTCAAAACCCATGTTCACTCTTCCTCTCCTCAAAAAATTCCTACTCACAGTGACAGTATCTACAAAGATGAGGTAAATAAAAATTATTAAAAAATAGAGAAGACTCTAATAGAGTTCTTGGACACTTCAAATATGACAATCAGTCGCAATATCACGGACGAAAATAAGAAAGAAATATCAATTAACGGTATGGTTTATGGTACAATTTTTCAACTCTGTTCTTTCGTAATTTTCATCTTCCAATTCCAACCGTTTTATAATCCGAGCTATACCTTACACCTGGTGAAATTTACGGTTCCCATTGCAGTAATGCCCGGCCTGAATCCCAGATAAGCATAATATTATTTAACAAATGTTTCAAATTCAACGGACACCTTATCTATCTCCGCATCGCCATTTTAAGAATGCTCTTATTAAGATGGGTTTGAATCTGAAGGAAATTAAAATCGTTGAAATTTCTAACGGCCGGATTTGTCGCCTGATAATCAAAAGGAATGAAATTCCATTGCTAATTTATCTACTGTTATAATGTTTAAATATTATAATTAACAGTAATTGCGTAATATTTTAAACTTTTCGTGATAATGAAGAAAAAATTTAACGTACAAAATATTTATGTAAACTTTTAAAATAAAGATTCACTCCCCCATAATACGCAATTAATACCTACCTAGTGAGTTAAATACTTTTACAGAAATGACAACAATTCCGGGTAACTAATAACCTGACAATAAAAAGAAAATACCATTCCTTAGTCCACAATGGAGTTCTGACAGCAATCCTGATGCATGGCAGTTATGTATAGCAAAGAGAACAGAAAGATGAAGGATGATAGTAGACCGAATGCAGAGAAAATGAAATCTTTGAGACGTACGTGTGATACAGTAATTAAGCATTTCGAAGATAGCCTAGAACGGTACATTTACACTTTACAATCTTTCTAATAAACGTGATGTAAATTTTATACAATTGGTAAACAGCCGAGTATGTAAAAATCTTACTAATAAAATAAAATTGACTAAACTGATATTTAAGAGACATAAAAAGTTACAGATACAAAACGTACATTCAGCGGAAGAGGGTAGTTTATTTGTTGTATAAACATGAATTTTCTCATCGAGTTTCTTAATATTTCCAAGGTATTTTAAAAGTGTTACATATTTTAGAAACTATATAAAATTTCCTCCAAGATTTTGTTTGTATTTGAAACATATTTTAATTTTCGTTGTTTGTTTTTGGGGTGTTATGCCGTGTTGCGCTACCTCCTTCTTTAGCCGACGTTCGGACAGCGTTGCAGTGTCCATCATCAGGGCAAATCCGGCAGATCCGACCATGTTTTCCGACGATCGACGATCCGATATTTTAATGTTTATAAATTGGAATATTTCAGACATAAAAAAAGTAGAAAAAATTAACCACGTATATATTTTACTCCAAATGTCGAAAAAATGTAGGAAATAAGAAATTTTGAAAACACATTCATTTTATTTAGGAAATCTGCAAGAAAACCGTCATTTCACTAATTATCGCGTGTATAGTAAAACCTACAATAAAAATATTATAATAATTCCCAGAGAATTATTACAAAAAATTGGATTCGTAGTTTGGGCAACAACATGGCGGGTTTTAAAATTTAATTATTAGCTCCACTGCAAAAGGAAATTATGCTATTAAAAAACATCAATTTTATGGAATACTTTTTTGTTTTGTTTATAAGGCAATTCACTCTAAGAAGAGTTCTATGTGCCGCTAAAATTAAGGAAGATGGTTATAATTTAATGATAAATATATAAGGGAATATTATAATATTGAAGTCATTCAAGTCTATGGAATACTTGTTAAATTTAAAAATTAACATTCAATTAAAAAATAATATGTCAGAAGTAACCTCACTTTTCCGAGACGGGAATTTCATGCGTCAGTTTGCCAAAATGCGACGTTGCCAGTTCTTTCGAAGACATTTTT
This sequence comes from Limnephilus auricula, assembly GCA_951813805.1. Classification (NCBI taxonomy): domain Eukaryota; kingdom Metazoa; phylum Arthropoda; class Insecta; order Trichoptera; family Limnephilidae; genus Limnephilus; species Limnephilus auricula. The sequence continues at coordinate 31,149,681 of OX638400.1, forward strand.
TTAGTAGTAGAATACAAAACAGAGCTTGTATAGTCTTTCCTTAATGTGTAACTAATATACTATAATATAATAAACCGTCATTAGTTTATACTAAAAATCTGAATATTTTCACAGACCATGTATGTAAATACAAATAAAAGGTCGTTCGTTTAAACATTTATCCAAATAGCCTTTTTTTAAATTTAATATATTAAGTAATTTTAAAACATTTGACCACCACCACCGCCCCAAGGTGATATTTCACAAATGGTACTGCAAAAATTAGCCAACAATTATTACGTTATTATTTATTTGAATTTATCGGTACGAATTACTTACAAGACAAGCTCTGTGTCACATTATTGGTCCAATAAAATCACCCTACAAGGATCGATTTCAAAATGCGTTGCCATTTAAATTTGGTACCTAAGCCGTGGCCGGGGCAGCAAAAACAGCGTGCGCAATGTCAGATACCAGGGGATCAGAGAATGGACCGGGTCAAAGTGTCGAAAGAGTTAGCCTTATACGGAGGCGAAGGTGAGTGGAACACACTACACACATGGAAGCCGGGAGCAACCGCCTGGCGCTTATGCTGCCCGGGCACTGGTACGTTGCCAAACAAACAGTCAAATGCACAACAAATAACGATAATAGCATAAATTAATTTAAATAAAATATGTAATTTATTAGGATAAATAACACATTTATGGTAGAGGTTGGGCTTCAATCGATCCAGGAATTACAAGAATATCTGGTCTTTCTGCTATATTAACATCTTCCAATTTTGTATTCATGTCATTTATAAGAAATAGGGAAAAGGTACAACAGAGATGTCTGCGGCATGCTTTTTTAATATACAACACATTTTGGCAGAGTTTGGGCGCCAATTCGAGGGCTTAGAGTCAAACAACGTTATAATATATATATTTTTGTAAATAATGTTGTTCCATTTAAAGTCCTCGAATTATTGGTATGTTTTCTCGAAGATAATAATTTGACGTGAAGACGTAGAATAACAGTATCTTTTAAAATTATTGTTTATAGTGCCTTCAGATAGTTATTGTAGTGTCTATTGTGTCAAATAATTGACTAATTGTAGTGCATTGTGATTGTATTGAAGTGTCCAATAATTGACTAAATTGTAGCGAAATGCAATTGTATGGTAGTGTCCAACAATTGACTGAATTGCAGTTATTGTAGTGCCTATTATGTCCAACAATTGACTGAATTGTAGTTATTGTAGTCTATTATGTCCAATAATTGACTAATTGTAGTGAATTGCGATAGTATTGTAGTGTCAAACAATTGACTGAATTGTAGTTATTGTAGTGTCTATTATGTCCAATAATTGACTAAATTGTAGTGTATATTATATGTTTGGAAACTTCCAAATAAGATCGAGGTTCGTTGTGATAACAAGTCACTTTATTTACATTACCGTAATGTATACAACAAATATTTAACTGGACCTAACATCCTTTCCACGGGAGGCTCTGAGTTATTTTGCGGCTGAGGACACGTGACACTAATGGCGTCTGCACTTCTACCAGATGCCTTCGGCTACTATCGCAACCGCATATTAGACACGAACGACGATATATGATACTTTTCTAAAATAATTGTTAACTGACATCTGTTGAGATACCACAAAACTACGTATAAATAACGAAACCAATGACATTTATTAAAGTATGTTGAAATTACACGACCAACCTATATAACCTAACATAGGTTTGTAAATTTAACCTATAAGATTTTAAAAAAAAAAATTACACATAGACGAATAAATGATAAACCATTTCACCATTGTGGTCTGCGGCTCTGTTCATAGTATCGCAATCTTTGATACTATTATAGGCCATCAAAACAAAATGTTTTTTGCGTTAAGGTGAAGTGAATTGTCAATGTGAAAACTTTTAATTTGGGTGAATAAGATACCTTCTAGAAATTAATACTTTAACCGTATCAGAACTAGGTCTTGTAAATATATCACAGCAGCCTAGCGATAAGCCATGCCGATTGTACGACTTAACCGCTCGGGGTAATTTGTTCGCTTTTGGGAAAATCTCACATAGGTCTCATACAAATCATTGTATCTCCCTTAGTGTCATGATGAGAAATCTGATCTAAACTATGTTAGAAAGAGAAAACACCACGCTTCATATTATAAACTAGAAGTTAAACACAGAAAAATAAAAATGTGGATCTCTATGAAACCAAAGTTTCCGATACCAATGTATGAAAAAAAGGAAATTTGTATTTTTTTTATTTATGAAATGACAAAAAATGGGGTGATAAATAGTTTATGATACATTTGCTTAATAAAATATGAGTGTGTTTTTCTATTTTTTCGTTTTCGTAAGTGAGCTATTTTAAAACTTTTTGGGCCTTATCTAGCCTAAAATAGTCTTACTAATAAACAATAATTAAATTAGATATGAAATTAAACAATGGAATTCCACCATGAATTAACAGTTAAAAAACTAAACTCAATAATTAAATGTTTTAATATTTAAAAATGAAAAAAATATTAGTGTGTTTATAATACTAACATTTATAAGCGAATTTCAACCTTTCAAAAACAGCTTTATTTTTCGGATATATTCAGAAATTATTCAATTTATTTGGATTTATTGCAAAGAGGTAATTTTCTGATTATCTGACAGATTATACCAGAGGCCTGAGGGGTTAGGGCAGAAGGTGCCGGTGTAAACACTAAGCAGTGTGGGTAGTCACAGAAGACAGAAAGGTCGGCAAGCTTCCTCGGATGCCAATCCCACCAATCCCACAGACATTCACACAGCATTAAGCTAAGAGCGGCCTTTAAACACTCCCGGACATTTTCGTGAAATGCTTTCTCATTTACGGTATCGTCAGAATGTCAAGAAAAACACTAGAGCCACCCGGCGGGCGATAAAAAAAGTTGTCCCGAGATAAGCGCCCGCCTCTACCACACAATACACATACGGCAGAGTGTGTCGATAGACGATAGTCGATACATACCGCTAATTAGTCCATAAACATACCGCAAGCAGATCAGCGCGCGCTGATTACATATTTAGCAGCAAGCCCAACGCGAAGGGTTCGAAATAAAAAGCCCACGCGTTGGGATGCCATTGCCCCATAGTCAGTAGGGTAGACTGGGGACGATTGAAACACGTCATGATTGAAACATCTCAATTTACTTGAATACTTTGATAACTAAGGGTGTGACGCAACACTCGAAACTCCATCAGAGGCCCTAGCATACTCGCTCGATAACGATCGGTAGGATAGCGATCGGTAACTTCTCATCGTTCCCTAGCATGACTACAGATCGCCAACGAAAAAGTGACGGTTCACAATGACTAAGTGTCCTTAACGTATTCGAAATCAACTGTTGTTTGTACGTTAGCGATGTGCAGTTGTCCTAGGTAACGATGAGAAGTTACTGATAGTTATCCTATCGATCGTTAAAGAGCGAGCGTGCTAGGGCCTCAGGTGTGCTAGCACGGTCGCTCGATATGAAGTTACCGACCGATTGTCGGTAACTTCTCATCGTTCCCTAGGACAACTGCAGATCTCAAACGTACAAACGACAGTTGATATCGAATATATTAAGGACACTTAGTCATTGTGAACTGTCACCTATTCGTTTGTGATCTGCAGTTGTCGTAGGGATGAGAAGTTACCGATAGTTATACTACCGATCGATCTATAACAAGCGTGCTAAGGCCTCAGATCTGTTGGGAACTGTCGTCAATAGCGCACTAGCCGGCGTGTGACACAATTAAGGAGACATTAAATTTCGTGCTCAAAAGTAAATATTTACGACATTTTAGTTTATGTCATAACTCAGCGGTTGTCAACCTTTTTGAGCCTGCTTACCCCATGACTCTTACCACAAATCTGTTGTACCCCGTACCCTCTATCTACCTTCTGTTAACTTATAATGAAAGACATGTTTCATTTGAAATGTTTTATTACTCTCATTATTACATGATTTTAACCATTCCAAATACAACTAATGCAATTTTATACAGAGTGGTAACACTATTTCGGGTATTTTTAACCAGTGATTGTACATGCGAAATTGAACAAATTTTGTTCCACGTCTTTTTATTTCGACGAAAAAAGAATTCATGTTCTCCATACACAACCCCAAATTCACACAGTGTAGATATTTAGAGGATGAATTTTTTTACCTCAAAAAATTTTGAGAAAGAAAGTTTCTCGTGTATCAGTTGTTAAAATAAAAGTCCGTTATCCTGTTACACCCTGAATAATCAATCATTCAATGTTAAAATACACTCAATTTGACCCTTGAGCTTGCTTTGCAGAGCAAAGTTTTACACATTTTGCGCAATATTACATTGGTAGAGCCTCAAGTCTGGTTCGGCATTCAGGCGATTTTAACACACTCTGTGTCATTCAAATGTACATATATAGAAGTCGTAAACTCGTATAACTAAAGAACGTAAACCGCCAAAATTTGAACACATTGAGCTGAATTTTAAAACCTTTATTCGTGCCACGATATTGCGTACCCCCAATTTTCACTTCGCGTACTCCAAGGGGTAAGCGTACCACAGGTTGAAAACCGCGTCTATAACTCATTTTACTAAATTATTTGAACAATTAAAACTAATTATAAAAATAACAATGCAGTTATTTAAGTTAAAAGGTCATTATTCATAAAAACAAAAAAAAATTGGACTGGAGTTCCTTTTTATCCCCTCATACTGTTTCAATCGTCTACCTTAGGTTGATTGAAGCAAACTTCCCCATCTTCTTTAAGTGGTTATTGTAGTCTTTTGAATTTCTAGGGCATTAACTATGTATCAATTTCTAGACATTTTGTTTTGGAGAGTTTTCATGTACATTTGTTACTTAAATTTTGTTTTTTTGCTACTGGTTTCGACACATCCGTGTTATTCACAAACTTAAAACTAACTTAAAATTTATACAAGTACAGAAATGATTAGATGTTATTAGGAGGGTGTAGTGGTAGGGGTGATTTTTGAGGAGGGGAGAACAGTGGGAGGAGTCAACATAACATGGGAACATTGTCAAAAGGGCTGATTTAAGGGGTGCTATTATTTTGTTAACTAAATTATTTTTTTAGTTATTTTAGCTTACCTGGACGAGTTGTTGCCAACCAAATGGGAACTAGATATATTACAATTCATCTAGCATAAACATCTTATCTGTAAATATATAAGATACATTACTACACATAGTTGAAGTAAAATTGTTTCAACCATCCCCAGTCTACCGTACCCCATTGGCCAGTATACTTGTCCTTTTCTGTGCCCCGCTCGAGACGTTTCGTTAATAAAGATTTATTGACTGCGGACGTCTGCGAGCGTTTTCGTGGCGGCTAAATTGCTCCGGCTCGCGGCTGTGATGAATGTGTGAAAATTGCGAAAAACATGGACGGAACTGCGTTAGCGATGAGTTGTTCGATGGCATAAGCGTCCCACGTCTCGGTGCGTTGGATATTTATGACGTACGGATCAATATAATAATTGTTTGTACTGTCTGCCTTGGTAAATTGGCAAGTCAGTCTAACATTGTCTAACTGGCTATATGATCACAAGTTGTTATGACTTGTGCGAAACAATTTGTGACTGCTATCTGACAAAAACAAACCCCATTATTATGTCCATTAAAATAAGAATTTTGATAGGGGTTAAAGGAAAGGAGTCACACAATGGAAAAATAACGTAATATTTGTACAGCACAGTTTCGTGTTATTTCACTTAAAGTACCTACGCTTAACTATAATAAACTTAAACTCTTTACAAAATATTAATGAAATAATATACAACAAAGTATATTATTTATTTGTGATGTTTCTGTTTTTCTAATCGTATGTATCTGTATTTAATTGTAGGTAATTATAGATTTTTTGTAATTGTATGTCCCTATTTGTACAATAACTGAGTTTTTATAACTGGACTGTTCTCACGTAAGGGGGAACATCTGTAAAAACCCAGTATAAACAAATAAATAAAGAAGTAAGTAATATATAAAAAGCAATGCTAAAATAACAAAAATTAACAGTGCTGTTATATTACAGGACAATAATAATAGACAATAACGGTGATATTTTAGCACAGGATAAAACAAGAACATCAAAACTAAAATATAATATAAAAAATGAGACCGTTTACGTTCAGAAATAAGAAACATTCTGAGTGGACATTAAACATAAAAGTACAATAAGGAGGAAACCGAAACCAAACAAATGAGAAACGGAAACTTGAAAATATGAAAAAAAGTAAAAAATACATGAATGGTACGATTTTTTTAAAAATAATTTTGTTTTAAAAGCTCGCTTAAATTTTGCCGAATATAGTAAGAGCTGAGGGAAGAATTATATACCTAATTATTTTTATTGTATTGCTGATGTGTTCTTTCCATTTAAGGTTTTTATCTATGATTATTCCAAGATATGTAATTTTATTCGCTATTTTCAGGAGTGAACATTCTTGCCACAGTGATTAGTGTCATATTGTGCAAGATAATGATTATGCAAGATTATTTGAAGATTTGGAGGTATATATAGTGTTAATTTTGAAAGGGACGAAATATGTTTTATTACTATTTATTGCTAATGAACGGGCCAGTTAAACCAACAGAGCAGCGATTCCACTAATGAAGTGCGTAGCAAGACAATACTAGAAAATCAAAAAAAAGTATCGGATGGTTTTAGGATGTTACTAAAATGACTTCAGCAAAAGATATTGGAGGCAAGACATCTAGTTGGTCGCCTTGGAGGAGCCTTGTCGAAGAGATTGATCTCCAACCCGATTAAGAAAATAACTAAATAGAAAATAAAAAGATTGTATGAGTGAGGTGTTTCATTTTACTCAAACTTCAACTTGTTTTTTTATAGAATTTACGAAACATAAACAAGAGATGAATTGTTTGACGGTCGAGCGTCCTACGGTGCGTGGGATATTTATGACGTACGCATCAATCTGATAATTGTTTGTACAAGCCACACTCGCAACTGTCGTCACAGGCTAAATATATCGCGGATCGGGCATGAATGAAACGGACTGAAATAATATAATTCCTAGTCACGAGTCGTTTGATATTTTAATAATTTAATGCCGGGACATTATGAATGGCTAAATAAGGCTGGAAAAGTAAAATTGGCGTAGTTTATTTCCACAATAAAGGCAACAAACTAGAGGTGACAGATGATTATTATTATTATAGTGGGAACGGATTTCACAGCAGAACATGGTAACTGATTTATATACTTGTATTCATTCAGCAGCTGGACAAGCGACAAGCGTTAGTAAAACATACTACTTGTACATAATAATGTTTTAAGGCGAAGCGTAATGCTAACACTTTTTTAAATGAATCTTTATTTTTTAATCGGTTTACATTAAAAATACAAAAAAAAAGTTTTGAATAAATTGAAGCTTTTTCTAACGTTCCACGAAGTAAAATTAAAATAAAATTTGTTAATTACTTTATAAAAATATAAGCGTAAATTTCTAAACAATGTATTTTTTCGTTAGAAATGTATGATATCACGCGAGACTACGTTTTAAAAGTATAATTTTATGACTAAAATTATCTGTGACAGTTTCTATTGATTACATTTTTTTTCTTATAAAATTGATCAAATCCACTTATGCGCATGAAATCTTTCTTTCCGAAACCGGTACATTTTGGCGTCCCGAAGTTGTGTTCGGGAACACCGGGACACGCTGCCTGAAACTGGGACCGTCCCGGTGAAAACGGAACGTCTGGTCACGTTAGGTATGAGTATATCCTTCCGGGGAACCATTTATTGGATAACTAACACCCCTGTCATAAGTCACCCAAGTGGTTCACTACATTTGGTGTTTTAGCAGGAGTCCTAACCTAGACCTCTCCAGCCGGACTCTCTCGACCTATCGCCTTGCACCGCAGTGAGAAGGATGGATTCATATCTCCGTCACTCCATTGACCCCCAGATTCGTACATACCTCTCATACCCTTTTCCTTCTCAGAACTTCAACTCCTTCCTTTCCCTTAAGAGACCGTACATACAGCATCTCCTTAGACGACATAAAACCTGAGGGAATTTTTTCCTAAAGGCCGCCTAATGAAAAACAAACGATTCCTTGGTTTTACATACGGCAGTAAAAACATAAATTAAAATTAATTTTAATTTTATCTGCAAAGAAAATTAGCTTGATATTTTGATATATAAGGCTGATTGTTATAAGGAAGTAAATACTACGAAACAAACAGATTAAACATGACACCTAATATCTCTGAAAACTAACCTAATACTCTTGTATACATTGTGTAAATATTTATACCTTACTAATCGGCGCGCGGTTCGCGACCATTGGCGAGATATATTATTGTCAGGCCTGTTATCAGGGGATCTATAACAGGCCCAACATAACGGACTATGGAGATCTGAGCCCTGAATATTAACAATGAGTTATTATTTCTGAATCTAAACCAAGTTTGGGTCAGGAGATCAATTGAGGGCCGGATCTACCGCACGCGCAGATAGGATGCAACACCAGGGTGCAAATTTTTATAAGCTCACTTTTACAAAGGTATACCACTGGTGACCCCTGGTAACGAATCCTTCGTTCTTAAAAAAATATAGGCCACTAAGTAGCTCAGTGGAAGGATTAACATTGATTACGTGATAAAAATAATACTTCTTCAATCTTCGCAAATTCACTATGTGGCGACATTTTTAATTAAATTTAAATAATATAATTTATTTATTTATTTTTTATTTATTTATATAATACATGTTACATAATTGTGACATTTACATAAAGTTGATATATTAAATCACCATACTAGGCGGCTGCCTGTATCATGGTGACCAATATGGTATAGTTACATTGTATGAAATATGAAGTCTAGTGTAAACATGGAATTAGTATAAATCATGTTAAATATTGGAAAAATTATAATAAAATGTAGAAAATAGAAAGGAGAAAAAAAGTACATTAGCATTAGATTATATAAACAGGCTTCTAATTCTATCACATTCACTCATCAAAAAGTCTCCAAGCGTCTTCCTGAAAGTATGATATTTGGTTATTGTCTTTATTTCAATTGTTAAGTTATTGAAGATTTTTGGAGCAAGAAAGTTAAACTGTGACTGGGCCATTGAGGTTTTTGTTACTGGAATTATATAGTTGCATTGGTTGGAATATCTTGTATTATATTTTGATTCAAAGACATATTTTTTAATAAATTTGAATTTAAAATAGCAAGAAATGAATTTTACATATAGGGATTGTATATTAAGTATTTTAAAGTCTTTAAATAAGTCCTTTGTGGGATGAATGTAATGTACTTTGTAGATAGTCCGTATTATCAATTTTTGAGCCTTTACTAATGGATCTAATATAGTTTTAGAACACCCTCCCCAGACAACAATACCGTAAGAAATAATTGATTGACATAGAGAAGAGTATACTGTTTTTAATGTCTTTTTATTTAGTATATTTCGTAGTGATCTGAAGATATATGCTAGTTTCCGTATACGACTTGTTACGTTGATTACATGATCTTCCCACCAAATTTATATTTTGATTTTTAACTTAATGGGTTAAACTTCAAATTATAATATTGTTATCAGTGGACATAAAATTATCGAAACTCAACCGAAAATCTGAAACAGAAAAATCAGAAAAAGATACGGATACATCTGGGACTCGAACCAAGGACCTTCGGCTTTTCGGGCAGAGTCCATAGAGCTAATATGAATATGAATACTGATACTAATATAATACGAGAATGATATTTCCTGTTACTGAATATGAACTTATTTTTTTTTGTACTATTAAGTAAACCATTGTAATTATTTGTTAAATGTATGTACAAGTAGTATAGAAATAAATAAATAAATACATCAGAGCATCTGCCCGGAAAGCCGAGGGTCCCGGGTTCGAGTCCCAAATGTATCCGTATTTTTTTTGATTGTCTGTTTCAGATTTTCGATTGAGTTTCGCTAATATTATCATCATTAATTAAAATATTATAATTTATAATTAAATTAACAAATGACTACATAGAAGCAAATGCAAAGCAATTGTATAAAAAACTTCTAATTTTACTGATCAACTGACTGTTGTCAGCTCAATTCTAAAAATCAGGCACTACGTGAATTCACTTTTTAAATCAATAAATGTATGTTGCAACCGTTTCGAGTATATTTTTTATTTCTTCTTCTATTCCATGTTTTATTTCGATTATTTAGTAATATCTTCATCATCAATGACTAAATATTAAAAAAATGAGATAAAAGTTACAAAAAATATTTAAAAAATTAAAATATTTAAGTTCGGTCCTGATGAAGGGGGTGTGGAAACGACTGTTCACCATTATAATATGGCAAATGGTAAACAATTAAACAAACTGGTAATTATAACATTATTAAATGTCACGCTATCCGGTTCTGCTGTTTAAGAATGAAAGTGAAAGATGGAATCAAATGTTAACAATGCTCGATAAAGGTAGGAGGAAAGAAGGTTTGCACTAACGAGGTTGGATAGGTTAATGTCGACCTTTGTTATCGACTAATAACGGCTTAGTGTAGCTGTTAGATAACATATATTTATCAATGATTTTCACCGTTTTGCATTTCGCCTGTCTGTAAATCAGCGGCTGAGAATTAAAGTTCCAAAATGCTTGCAACTGTACAGGGGGGTTCCGATGAGAAAGATCGATAATTCTCCGTATCAAATTTTTTAAACTAAAAATTTAACCGCTTGGGCACATACGCTTGTTTTGACGAGAATTTAACGTAGGTAGACATAGGAATGACGTATGCCCCGCACCTGAGTTATAATATCGATTTATTTCATTAAAAACTTGCTTTAATACATACCTACATTCAAGTAAGCAATAACAATGCTCAAAACGCATGATGTTAAATTATTAAATATCGTGTACTTCTTGTAAGTATTTTTTGATCAAAAGTATTTATGATTTTTCAATAATGTCTAAAAAAATAAGTGTCGTCACAAAACACATTCTCGGATTTATTTTTTTAAGATTTTAACTGAACTAAAATTAAAATTCCGAAAAGTGTCTTTACTAGATTATGTATTGATTTATTTTGCAGTATGATTATATGATTTGAAATTTGTGTTGTATATTAAAATGTTTCTGAAAAGTGAACAAATCTGCCAACGACCAGCGCTATAACCGTAGTATTTAAAAATAAACTTAGTTTTTCAAAATTTAAAAAGTGCGTTTACCAGATAAAATAACAATCTTTCGAAATCAATTTATGTTTTTTTGTTAAATTATACCGTCTTGAACGTTCCATCTCCGGTTCAAGGGTGTGGCCATTTTAAGAAAGACGGCTAGGTAGTTTTTTTCATACAAATTTAATTTTGGTTTTGAGGCCAAAGTATTCAGACATGGGGCCTATGTTGTCGGAAGGTCATTATTTTTCCGCTTTCCAATAAAAACCAAATGAATGGAATATTTGTGAATGCATCCAAAACAAAAAAAAAACTGTTTTTGAAAGGTAATGAAATACGCCTTCAAATTTTATGAATCGAAAAAACATATAATTGGAGAAGAAGATAACACTAGTAATCTAAATGAAGATATGAAAATGAACAAGACACAGAAAAATAAAAGTTAACAGTCGCAACTGGGACACGAACCCAAAACCTTACGGGACGGGCGCCTCTACCAATTCGACTATTGCCACCAATTATTTAAACGTCATACTTGTCAATCTCATATTTCAAATTTTAGAATAAACAACATTATTTAAACAAATTTTTCTTTACCGTCTAAATAATTTATTTAATTTACGGTTATCTTTATTTTTTGTTTGTCTTGTTCATTTTCATATTTTCATTTAGATTATTAGTGTTATCTTCATCTTCATTGATATATTAAATTGATGAGAATAACCCTCAAAAGTTATAAAAAGAGGGCCGTTATTATAAAAATTAAACAGATAATTATTTAAATTCAAATTTTTTTAATGCAAATATCAAACAGGTTTAAAAATGGCCCACTTTACATTTTTTCTATCAGTAATTAATAACGAGAAAAAACACACATATTTAATTAGGAAAATTTGTTATAAACTTCATCATCAACTAACTTTTTTGTCGCTTCATGTAAAAATTATTAATAAAAAAATTCTCTTTTTTTTTTGCTTTTTCTAATTGCGGTCGGAAACTTTTGTTTCACAGAGTTGTAGATACGTTTTAATTTATTTGCGGTTAATCTTTAGATTTGAATATAAAGCGTGGTGTCTTCTCTTTGTAAAATCGTTTAGATCATATTTCTAACCATGATAGTAAGGGAGACGCAACGATTTCTATGAGACATATATGAGTTAGCCTGAGGGGTTGACCAAAATAAAAAAAAAATTTTTAATCAAAAGGTATGGAAAATATTTAGTACGTATATTTGGACAAAAAAAAACTTTGGTACTTCTCCACGATCAAATCATTGATTTAAATATTAAAATTTAATCATAAATAAATATAGGTACGATTTTGTAAACATTCCTTTATTTATAAAATTTACAATTTCGATTGAACTTTGATCATAGATATCTTCCATATTAGGCTTTGCTAGCCTTATTGCACAGTCCACAATTTCACAATCATCACAATTGTTCGGTAGGTATCGATCGGAATGTTGAGAAAGTGAATTTCGTAACTTATTCATGATATACTTTTATGTTCTTTATCTTTGGACCAATCATCAAATATATCAAATGCCAATTGATTTGAGTAGTGGGAAATAGAGCAAGATGGTATAAGTCCATCAGATGAAGAATACCTTACAATAGCTTCCCTTCAATAAGATAAGTTTCTAGAAAAGGAAGAAATAGTGATACATCAAGTGATGTCGGCGTTATTATCTTCAACAGTAAACTGGCATTCAGCTTTAAACATACCTCCCTTATAGTGATTTATTTTTGGGGTATTATGCCGTGTTGCAATACCTCCTTCTTTAGATTTCATATTTCCCATGATGATGGACACTGTAATGCTGTCCGAAACGTTGGCTAAAGAGAGGTAGCGCAATACGACGTAATACCCCAAAAATAAATCACGAAAATACTTTTTAACTTCGAAATTTCACGATCTATTGAAATTCCGTGAGTCAACTAGCCCTGTGACATTCGACATGGTTATATATTTTTTAATATTCCGACAGAAGGTGAAACTAACGGCTGAAGAATCTCTGAGTGATCATAATAAAGCACATAATCGCTATTCCTGGCTGCAGTTTTAATCGTCTAGTGTCATTGAGATTGACCAGTCTTCAATATGAGTGGAACATAGTCTTGCTAAAAAACTTCTTGGATTCATCATCACGACATGAAAGCAGTTTAATAACCAAAAAGCTACGCTAGCATTGTTCGATGGGATACTGAGAAGCAAGCTCGAGTACGCGAGCGATGTTTGGGCACCGTACCACCGGAAGTACATTGATATGTTGGAGCAAATCCAGAAGAAATTCCTCAGGTATGTCTATATGTGGACGCATGGAACTTATCCAAGATTCATGCATCACATTTACTTACTTGAGGAGACTCTGGAAACCAGGCGGAAAGCACTTCTAGCTATTATGTCTTTCAAATTATTGAATAATAGGTAGTCCATTTCTCTTGGGATACTACGATTTATATGTAAGAGACCACTACAGCGGGAGTCGATACCATGACCTGTTGAGAGTATCGAATGGCAAAACCGATGTCCTGGCAAAGAATAGCATGACAAGCGGAGTGGTGCTGTTAAATGAACTTGCAAACCATTTGGATGTAAGTGTCTGTTCTCTAAATGCCTTAAACCATTGTTGAAGAGTCACCTGCCAAAATGCTAACATGGCAACTACATTGCACTGTAATTGGAATAACATTCTGTTAAATATTTATAAAATTAAATATAAAAAACATCGGGATGAAAAAAAAAATCTTTCGTATCTTTGCTAATACGGACAGTCCATTTGAGGTGTGTAAAAGCAAAGGCAGCAATCTCCATTTCAGCCAGATTGCTATGTTTGCTTTTGAAATGACGTGGAGATAGGTATCTTTGCTTTTACAATACAATATGTGTATACAATATGTGTACGTAATACTGTAAGTAAAAGCAAAGACAGCAATCTGCATGTCATTTCAAAAGCAAACATAGCCATCTGGCCGAAATGGAGATTGCTGGCTTTGCTTTTACACACCTCATTTGATGGATTGCAGTCTTTCAAACTTAAATGGGTTCCTTGGCAAGAACAACTTTTACAAGAATCTCAAAAGATGCCAAGTGCGAAGTTATTATAAAGTTTAGTTTAAGTTAAAATTTGAAGAGGAACGAAAACTAAAAGCTTGTGACATTGCCAGGTCCATTAAAAACAACACCTGATAGTTCCCTCGCTAGTCACAAACATCCGGATCACGTGATCCAGCTGACCCGTAAGCTCCCAATTGACTGACGGATAAAATTACGATTCGTGAAATTTAAACACAACATCGGTCATAATAGAGTTGTCAAAAAGGCAGCCAAGCACTTCGCACACTCTGGGAGCATCGAGAAAAGCAATGACACGCATCGTTTTACGTGCTAAAAGCGTGAAGTTGGTGCTGCCCCTCGTATTGCTTGTTTTCTCCCCAAACGTAGAGGCGTATCAAATAAAGTTCGCAACCGTAACTCACGGGAATGCGATATTAAGATGTGAAAGCTTCGCGTGGAACAAATAATAACAAATCACGAAACAAATTTCATTTGTATTCTGCGGCGCCTTATTGCCGTTGTTGATTTTGTGGGCGTTTTGATTTATAAATGAAAAAAAATCAATAATACTTACGGTGGATGGGAAAAGCTCGTATTGCAATATGTCAACGGATCTTTGAGGACGAGGATTTAGAATACTCGTACTTACTGCTTATTTGAATTTTTTAAATGTTGTCTAGATTGGATTAAACCCTCAGGCTAATTTGTTCGATTTTAGATCTCATAGAAATCGTTGTGTCTCCCTTATTATCAAGGTGAGAAATATGATCTATTCGGTATTAGAAAGAGAAAACACCACGATATATATTTAAATCTAGTTAACCATAAAATAATAAAAATGTGCACTTTTATGCAACCAAAATTTCCGACCGTTATTTAAAAAAAATAAACATTGGAATTTTTATTAATTATTTTTACATGAAACGAGTAAAAAGTAAGGTGACAATAATTTTTATAAAAGTAATAAATAAAATGCGTAGGTATTTTATTTTGTTTCGTTAAAAGGAATTTTAGTTGGAAAAACGAATGGTGAGCAATTTTTAAAACATTATGTTTGCATCCAAAATTTGTGTATTTTAAAAATTATATTTTTTTTATAATAATAAAATTTTAAAGCGTATTCTATCACCTTTAAAAAACAGTTTTAGTTTTTGGATACACGAATAAATATTCCATTTATTTAGATTTTATGACAAAGTGGAAATAATCTGACCATCTGACAGAATATCTTAGCTGGTATAAGCATGCCCACAAACATTACGTTTCTCGGGAGCTGAGGTAAATCTACCCATTTTCCAAAGAAATTGAAAACTAAATAGAACTTTCAATGATTTCTCTAGTTTAGTCAGCCGTTTGTATGTGAAATAAAGTTATGATGAAAAAATATAGACCGAAACAAAAGAGATAAAAAACTTATACAAATACGTAGTCATCACTAATTTACAATGCCTGACAATGCATAATGTTGACCTAAGACCTAAATATATGAAAGATGTGTATTAAAGATATTAATTAAAAGATCTGTGAAATACATATTAAAGTCTTATTACAATAGCTTGCTGGTACAATAGCTTACACGTACGTACTGCCAATAATATTCATTAACAGCAGGGCTACAATCCACGGAGAATCCTCGTGTCGAAATGCCTTCGATTCCGCTGGCCTCTTGCTGTCGTTTAACTGTCCGATATCCAAACGTTTGTTTTCTATAGATTTCCGTCTAAAAATAAGAATTTGCGTGGTACGGTTGTCAACCATAGACCAAACCTATCCAAATGTCCAGATTTGGGACAGAAACTGGCAATTTAGGATCAGGCCCAGGTAAGGAAACACTTTTCCTTAGGTTAGGCCAAATCTATGGCAATATAATATATAAATAAATAGATATCCAGTATAGTATAGTCATCGAATTTGGCATCCATTTTTGGCGCTCGGACAAAATCGTTCAAATGCGACCTCCATGGTTCTCCACCTGCGTCATCTAATAATTATTAGGGACATTACGATAAATTATTAACATTCATGGATTGTAACATTCGACGCCATCTCGTCGTGAAAACGTAACAACCGTAGGGTCCTGCCGCTTAGAGCTACATTATAACTTCTCTTTCTGATACATGCGTCATTTAATAATAATAATAATATATACATTAAAATACGAAATTACTATTCTTACATGTTACCGCCAATAAACATTGAAACCCTGTTAATTTGTTTGTAAGAACTTCAGTTTCAAAACCGTTTTTACTATTAAAATGATCGTTTTTTCGAATAACATTTTTCTCCGTGTAGGTAATTATTATTGCTTACAAGAAAATATAACACAATCAATTATTATTAGAGACACTGATTCATATAATAGGGAAGTTGAGTGAAAAATATTTTGACTTATAAAAAATATGTTCATGTAAATGACATTCAAACTTAAATACCAGTATTTTTTTTTTTTTTTTAAAGTTCGTTTTCATAATTAAATTAACTCTACAAGTTTGAATTTTATTAAAGCCCGCCAAAACGGCGGCAAGAGCACAGCAGAGTCCGTGATGTAACCCGGTCCTTGCTTGTGTGAAATATAAGGGAAATATTTACAAAACCGGGACACGCTTAATACGGACGAAAAAAATAAATTTAAAAAGTTGTAGTAGTTAGATATTTACTAGTACTAATCAATTCAGTTACCGGAGTTTCAAAAAAGTGCATTTTAATGGTTATTTTTTAAATTTAAAAACACGAAATGTCATTTTTCACTATGTTAGTAACTGTTGCAAGTTTCGTTGAAAAATGACATTTCGTGTTTTTAAATTTAAAAAATAACCGTTAAAATGCACTTTTTTCGAAATTCCAATAACTGAATTGATTAGTACTAGTAAATATCTAACTACTACAACTTTTCAATATATTTTTTTCGTCCTTATTAAGCATGTCCCGTTTTTGTAAATATTTTCCCTTATATTTCACACACGCAAGGGCCGGGTTACGTCACGAACTCTGCCAGCACGGTTTTGCCTTTGCCGCCGTTTTCGCGGGCTTAATAAAATTCAAACTTGTAGAATTAATTTAATTATGAAAATGAACTTTAAAAAAATAAATAAAAATATTGGTATTTAAGTTTGCCTGTGAACATTGATAAAAAAAAATAAAAAAAGGACTCAACTTCCTTAATAAGGAAATAGTTTCGTGAATTAAAGCGATAAATGGTGTTTTAAGCGATAAATACGTTAAAACGCTATTATTTTAGTAAGTAAAGGTAGGCTTGCACCAACATTCAAATCTGTTGGTGACAGTAAATTCCTGGAAGGTATTTTCAAAGTCACCTTATAGAGCAAGTGAGGGATGGTGTCACTGTAGACATAATTCAGCTAGGTACTCTTAGCTGTAAAAAAATTTCACACAAAATTTGCTGAGGCAGCTCTGATGACTGTGGGCCCCTGTGAATAATGTTGACGCGGAAAGATTTTTTAGTCGCTATAATCTTGTATTGACAGATCGCAGAACGAACATGATATACTCTACTGTAGAAACATGTACCATGTTGAGTTTCAATCAATAATACATTGCTTGACGTTATCCTATTTAGCTTTAAACGATATGAAAACGCAAAATTAAAGCTACAAAATAATTTTTTTCAATAATTAATGCTACATTTCTTAAAAATTAAAGCTATGAAACGGTGTCTCTAATTATTATAAACATAGTGTAACCTTCAACTACCGTTTTTTTAATGATTTTAGTTGAAATGAAAAAAAAATCACCGTAGATTACAATATCATCTACATTTTCTACTGTAAATAACCCTACGAATCACTGGTTAAAGAAAGGCAGGTACGTCTCTTAACTCTTAACACCCTGTGTTATATCCAATAAAGGCCTAAGTGTAGGTAATTATTGCTTACAAAGAAAATATAACTCAATGAATTATAAAGACAGTGGAATCTCAACTGCAAGCAAAGCAAGCAACCCTCTCAATATCCGATTGCGCGCATCACTCAGTCTTCGGACTCGCGATGGAAAGAAATTACTAAGAATGCCCGTAATAAGTTACGATGGCTGTATAAAAATGCATTGATGTATCGATGGGAGATTACCCCGCCACTTAGGTTCCCTGGGCCGATACTATGCCACGGTGATCACACAAATATGAAGGTTCTGTTGCAATAGGGTTCCTATTTTACTGTTATTTTTATTATCGAAGAAAAGGTACGATAATGAAGGTATTTTTATGTTGACGAATAAATTTTCTATAACTGTTTGAAATTTGCTTTTTTCGATTTGTCGCTAAAACGCCATGTTCGTTTTTATTCGTGAATTTGAAGGCGTTGACGTCACGCTGGGCAACGTTGCGACAGCCGATTTACCAGACGTTGGCGTTTTCTATGTCATAATGACGTTGTAGCCAGTTGGAACCGTTTCGGAGTGTGCGGTTTTTCAAATCACATTTTAGTACAATGATCAGGATCACAAGAATAAATATTAAATCTTCCGCGCATTTTTACATTTTTAACAGTATTCATAGTTTGTGAAAATACAACAGTGTTAATGTAAAAGAAACAAAAGTAAAGCAGACAGTAATCAAAAAAAGAATTGAATACAGAAAGAAATGTCATATTGAAACTGAGAGTTTCGTAAAATATTAACGGGCCAAGGACGAGTACAGTACAGAATACAAGCCGAGGCGTGTGACGGATTTTTTGTTGCTACCCGTTGTTATTGCTGTTTATGTGTTGTTTTATCGCAAGCATATTAAATAAACTGAGTGATTAGAAATAATAATAATTGAAATTAAAAGATTATTAGCGACAGCAGTAACTTCGTAATTTGGTGGTCGCTCGCTCAGGCCTGTTCTCTGGTAGGCCTTGTTTTTATTTTTTAATTATTTTATTTTACACTTAAACCCGCTAAACTACTTATGTAGATTTGTCATAGTGAAGTCATAGGTCCGTTAAAACATCTCCACCCGAATTATTATAACGGCGTGTTTAGCGCCTCCGCCCACTCAGGCAACTGAAAACTCTCAACTGCCAACTGTCTTTGTATGACAATGTGATGGCCCGCACACTTCACAATCACACAAAACCCCGTTGTCAATGGTAACGCAAGCGGTGACTTGCGACTTGCTTTGCTGGTTGCCCTGGCCGGCCATTGATAGTTGCCAGCTGTCAGCTGATTGTTCTTCATCTATGGTTAACCAAGCTTTTTGACCAATCAAGACAGAGAAAACAGCCGGTTTTAGTTGGTTTTCAGTTGCCTCAGTGGGCGGAGCGCCTTACACTACTTGTCTCTGAACTTATCACCATGGAGACAGGAAAAAAAAAACACAAAAAAGTTTTACTCGCTGAAAGGCAAATAAAGAAAGTTTGAAACTGAAATTTTCGGTAAGTAGGTGCCTATTTATTAAAATTATCTGAAAAAAATATTGACTTTTCAATTAAATTTCATAATTGGTTTCCGTGACTAAAAATAAAATGAACAGCTTTTGTCAGCTTCGTCGTTTATCGCAAATCAGAAGATGAAGCTATGAAGAAGAAACAAAATCGCAGGGAAGAAACTAAGTTCGGAGACCGCATTTTCGGAGTTGTTCATAATAATACCTCATTTACGTTTGTTCTACAGTTATAAAGTCCAAGATAATACTAAACCAACATGCAATTTAGAAGGCTCAAACATGAGATTAAGGTATAAATCAGTGCGGGCTGATCGGTAACTATTGTACCCGATCGAATTACGATACAAAGCATAGTTTTACATGCGTTTATTGACATTGTTACTCGTTACATTCCCCGGGTCAGTACTCAATACTTACTTCCATGGTACTAAGGTACGAGAACCGGGGAGGTTTATGGTTTATAGATAGGGAATGTAGCAATTGCCATGGTAATGGGCAAGGGGATATTACATTTAAATACCTTAAGCTTTGTGATTATGTCCGCCTTGGTAATGTCGGAAAATTGTGAAGTTTAGTTCAAATAAATAATGTAAATACCAACGCAAAAGTTGATAGGATGTCGGTAAAAGGGTGAGTTTAAGAAATCCATTTAATCTACAGATAGTATGGTAGTATATGTATATAATCCTTTACTACCTTCATTGTATGTTGACAAACTTTCGTCAAACAAATGGTTGAGTATTGGAGAGTTGAGCGCAGAAATAGAAGGATTTATGCTTGCTATTCAAGATAGAGTAATTAATAACAAAAAATATAGGAAGTTTATAATCAAAGATCCAAATCAAATTGATGATTTATGTAGAAAATGTATGGCTTTTCCGGAAACTATAGAACAAATTATATCAGGATGTTCTATATTAGCGCCGTCTGAGTATACATTTAGCCACAATCAGGTTTTTAAAATAATTCAGCAAAGTTTGGTAATTAAACATAACTTGATTGACTGTCATAATATAGTACCATATTATGAATACGAACCAAATTCATTTTTAGAAAATAATTTCTTTAAAATTTACTATGATAAAACTATACTAACAGACAGACCAATTGGTCATAATAGACCTGATATAGATAGTTTTACATGACAAAATTTAAAAAATAACTTATATTATTGATGTAGCTATTCCAAATTCCTGTAATATTCAAAAATCTGTTTCTGAAAAACTAAGAAAGTATACAGATTTAGGAAATGAAATTTGCCATGGTACAATTACACCTTTCTTATGTCTGCTGTCCTGGGTTTTTGCCACAAAGAAACTGAAAGTTAACCTGCAGGTGGTTCAAAACCGAGCTCTCAGAAATGTTTCTGGACTTCCATGGGACACTAATGTCAGGGACATCTATTCAGTTTCCGGTATGCTTCCAATCACAATCCTTCCTAAACATGAAATCACAAGTACCATCCTATAATTACTCAACAATCACCTTACACTAAGATCAAGCCACTTTATAATCAAGACATCCACAACCACCATACCCGAAATAACAAAAAAATCCGCGTACCTCAAACAAACACTACAAAATATGGGATACAATCTCTGAACTATATTACCTACACACTATTTAACGCACAAAAACTGCTAGCATGATAAAAACTTTCAAAGTAATGCTTTCAAAGAATATTTTTCTTAAATATATTTAAAAATGCTTACTTATATAACTCTCATGTCGAATTTTGTTCTATCTCGTTTCTTTTTTGTCTCCATTTCTTTCCCTATAATTGTAATCATCCATGTTTGTATATCCTTGTTAGTTTCATTATTTGTTTTCTCTTGTTGATTTTTTTAAATTAACCTTATTGTATGTGATACTTATAATTATTCATGATATCGAAATACCTACATGAAGTTGCACCTATTATTTCCCACTTATGAAGTGTTAGATTTTCCCGTCCTAAAAAGAGTTTTGTAACTCGTCAGGATTGCCCTAGCAAGAAATAAAAATAATACAATAAAAAAGACAAGAAACTGGCAGTTGTCAATGGTAGACAGAAAGTAGAAGACGGCCTCCGTGGTTGAGGGTTAAGGCTCTCGACTAGCATTCCGGAGGTTGTAGAATCAAATCCCGGCGTGCGCAAGTAATTTAAAAAAAATATTTAGTAGGTATATTTGCGACACGAGTGGATGAGTCATAACTTATTACGTAGTTCTGTTCGTTTTTTCCGAAAGTTACTGTAAAGACTGTCATATACCGGGAATGGGGTTTTTTTCTAAGGTAGGTTTTACAAGTGGGCAAATAAAACATAAATTAGTTTGTCGTGTTGATCATATTGTTCATAAGTAATATCAGAAAAGAATATCGTGGATCGGTAAGACGGAAAGGGAACTGTCAGAAGAATGATATATATACTTTTGGATAAAAAGGAAGTTCATTGAAATATTTTTATGAAGTCACTACTCATTTAAGCAATTTGAAGCGAACGGTAAGACGTGTAATTTTGAGGAAAAAGTCAAACACAAAAATTCATAGATTGAAACATATCAGCTGAACAGCTAAATAAAAATAAATAATTGAAGGTCTGATTCTATGACTTAAACTGAGACACAATGGCTCGTCTCTTACAAGTTGCGCAATACCGTGTCTAAAACGGAGAAGAAAATGATCGATGGGTTCGCTTGGGTCTTGTAATGTTGTCTATGAGAGATGGGTTTAAAAAACGACACGGGAATTCAAGTAAAAGGCTTGGAGGTAGGGATGACACAATCGAGATATCAATTTTGAAATGATTTAAATCTGGTACACGCAGTTTTAAAAATTTAAAAACTAAGAGTATTTTTAATATACTAAGGTTATACCGTTGGTCGTTGACAATTTTTTTCAAAATTCATATGAATAGCCCATCTTTCTCTTATCCCATCTCATTTCCCTACCCACTACCTTAAGCCTCACAACACACTCCAGTTGCTATAGTCAAATTAGAGACTGTTGGGAGAAGTTGGGACCATTGTGCGGAACTCAATCAAAAAGGAATATGGAATACGTTCATACAATGGTTACCTACATATATATAGAGCACTAACTGATACCCGGCATGCGTTGGAATGCTAATTAAATAAATACATTGTTTCTCCATTCGTGTCATTTCCCATTCGTCCCCGTTCCCCTTCCGAGTCCTCTTTATTTTCCCCTTCCCGCGTTTTCCCTCCCCTCTCCCGCTTTCCCCTTTCTCGCAAAACCCCCCTTCCTTCATTCCCCAACCGACCCTCCCGCATACCCCTCTCCCCAGCCGTTTTTCCCTGCCGCCTAACTCCATAAAATACACCCATTTTTCCAACAACTCGCGGGACATATTAAAATTTTTTTATACAAATTTCATAATGCCAGAGCTCACCAGTATATATAAATATATATATATATAGAAGTATTCACCGGCATGTTTACAACAATTAAAAATAATTTAATAGCAATCGGATTAAATTTTTAATCGTATGAATAGTATAGGAAATACTTTCATAACGCCAGAGCTCACTACCCTATAACCATCCCGGGTATGCGCACATCATATTCCCAAAGTTTCATTGCAATCGGATGAACGGTGTGGCCGCGCATAAGGTACGAACAAACATAAATTTTAATATTATAATATTATTTAGGATCATTAACAGGCTTAATAATATGATATACATAGGAAATAGACAATTGATCAGATGCCAGTTGATTCCCCGACAGTTACCCGCCACCCCGGCATACTTATAAGCAATATGCAGTAAGTTTAGTGAAAATACGGTATACCTACTTGCACAAAATGTAACTTACTGTCCCTGAAGGGGCGTGCAGGAAGGATGTAGGTACAGCCGAATAACAACAGTATTAATATTTTAATTTAAATGCATCAAGGTAAAAACTACTGGTCTATACGTAATTACTGGTCTATATATGCTGTATATACCAGCGTACAAGTAAATAAAAAAGGATTCAGGGCGAGTTCACCGAAAACGGGTTCAACTAACTAAAATTCAACCTAACCTAATCTAACGTAATCTAAGAACCTAACCTAACCTAACCTTTTTTGTGTATTTTGTAAATTTGCTTTCGATGAATTGATTTTCGATGAAGTCGTCGGTTACTATAAAAAGACAATGTAAATAAATTATTTTGATATCAATGCCAACTTATTATTAAAGGTATTTTTAAAGTTGATTTTAGATTTGAAAGTGATAAATAATGCACAAAAAATTATAATTTAATAATTATTATAACTTCGGGGGCCAACAGTTGGGCCAATAGTTACTATCGGAGGATCAATTGTGAGGTCACCATCGAAAAGCACCCTTAATGCAAATCTAAAACTACGATATTTTGTCGCCTTTTTAGTAGATTTAAAGTAGGTAGGTATTATGAAATAAGATAATTTTTATAATTTTTATAAAGCAAATTTTTCAAAAATTTCTGATTGCTTAAATTCAACAGACTGGTCCTTTCTGGAAAACATAGATATTAACAATAATGTAAATACATTTTATGCCATTCTAAATGGTGCTATTGCTAATTTTGTGCCCCTTCGACATAATAAAATTTCTCATTTTCCAAACTGGTTTAGCCTCGAACTGATCACTTTAACATATAATAAGAAAAAGGCCCATAAAAATTACAAGCAATCCAGAATGTCAAGCGATTACAATGAATACCAATTATTAAGAAAGGAGTGTTGCAAAATTTCAAAATTGTGTTATAAAAATTATATTCATAAAATTGAAAGTGATATTCGTGGAAACGTAAAACAATTTTGGAATTACACTAATTCTCAAAAAAATAATAACTTGGGTATTCCAACTTGTATGAACTTCAATGGAAAAATTGGATGTAGTGATAAAAACATTGTAAATTTATTCGCTGATTATTTTAAGTCTGTGTATGAAGAGGATATACCTAGCAACGAAATTCCCAATTTCTCATCAAATCTTAGTCTGGATATATCTGAAATACGCATAGAAATAAATGATATTAAAAAGCATGTAAATTTGTTAGATGCTAGAAAAAATGCTGGACCTGATAATATTCCACCGGTTTTAATTAAAGAATGTTTAAACGGCCTAACTGTTCCTCTTTTCCTAATTTTTAACCAGTCACTAAAAACAGGTTGTTTCCCTGATCCATGGAAACACAGTTTTCTTACACCTATTTTTAAAAAGGGGGACAAAACGGACATTACAAATTATAGACCAATATGTATCCAATCATCGATACCCAAACTTTTTGAAAAAATTGTTCTCTCTAAAATATCTACAAACATACAAAAAATTATAACTTCATACCAACATGGCTTTTGTTCAAATAAATCTACATTAACTAATTTACTAATATACGAAAATTTCATATCCAAATCTTTAGCAAACAGATGCCAGGTTGACTCAGTATACACTGACTTTAGCAAGGCCTTTGATAAGGTGTGTCACAAAATATTAATCAATAAATTAGCCTCACTTGGAGTTTATGGTAGTTTATTAAATTGGTTTATTAGTTATTTGTCCAAAAGAAGTCTCAGTGTAAAAATAAATGGCACAAATTCTTACAAATTTATAGCCACAAGTGGAGTGCCGCAAGGCTCTCATTTAGGGCCCATTTTGTTTATTATATTCATAAATGATATTGTTGATATATTTACTAACATAAACGTATTGCTTTTTGCTGATGATATGAAACTTTATAAGGAGATCAATGACATAAATGATTGCATTATATTACAAACTAATTTGAGACGTCTTTTTGAATGGTGCTCTATCAACAAACTAGCATTGAACATAAAGAAATGTCAGTTCATTAATTTTTATCGAATAAATAATCCAATATTTTTTCAATATACATTAAATGATAAAAAATTAAATTGCGTCAGTGAAATTATTGACCTAGGTATTATGTTCGATAGCAAACTAACTTTTTTGTGTCATATTAATAATATTATTAATAAGGCCCTTAAGACTCTTGGATTTGTTATGAGAGTTTCAAAAGACTTCAATAATTTAGGCACGTTTATCATGTTGTACAAAACCCTTGTTAGATGCCAACTAGAGTATAACTCTACGATATGGTCTCCCTTTTACAATATTCATTCCGCCAACATTGAAAAGATTCAACATAAGTTCTTGAGATATATAAACTATAAATTGCATATTCCTGTAGAAAACATTGATTATAACTACCTACTAGATAAAATGTTCCTATTAGAACTTTCAGAAAGAAGAATAATCACAGATTTAATACTATTACATAAAATACTGCATTACAAAATTGACTGTCCTGAATTGCTTCAATTAATCAATATCCACATACCTAAAAGATCTTGCCGAAATTTACTACCCTTTTATTTTAATAAAACCAGGACACTCTCTTATCAAAATTCCCCGATACCGAGAATTCATAGTCTCGGAAATAAATATTCTGATCTGGGAGATATATTTCACATTAAAAACAATCAGTATAAACATTGTTTATTTCAATTCTTTTTTATAAATAGACGTCTATAATCTCTACAATTTTTGTCTATATTGAGTATCTTTTTTTTTGTGAAACTTCTTATATTTTTTACCTATGTATCTAATTTTATTATATGCATTTATTGTTATATTTTGTTGTAGATATATGCTTTTGTTTTACTTTTATGTTCACTGTATTATGCTTTCTTTGTTGTTTTAATTTAGATTTTTTCGAAATCACTGTTATACTCATCTATTTAACTAAAATGTAAAAGCCCATAAGGGCGTTTAATAAATAAATAAATAATAAATAAATAAAATAGTCGATGGTTTTTGGGACTTTTTTTTCTGAAACAGCAAAAAAAAACACGACCAGTGAGCTGCGGCATCACGAAAATTATATAACATTTTCTGTCAGCAATTTCATAGAAAACGAAGATATATTCGATTCGTAATGTTATTTCATATTTAAAAAAAACGAACTTGCCATTTGTATAATTTATAATTTTATTTGGCAATGTATAATTTTCATTTGGTCTTAAAGATTAAAAAAAAAAAAAAAAAATGCTATAGTTTTTGTAAAATTGGTCTATCATAACGTGTTATAAAAATAAATATTCATTTATTGCTCAGGCTCTACTTTCATGTGCTAAAGATGATTGATTGTTGTTCAGATAAGCGCACACCATTGTCGACATAACCTCCTTAGATCATCTGTGTAAATAAATAAATACATAATCTGATGCGCTTCAACCAAAGTCCAACTTAAACATAATTCTAAATGGTAAATAGAACATTATTATTGCAGAATACATTGTTTTCCCACGTTACTCAAGTACTCGATACACACAGAGATGTTACTGTAAAAGTAGAAATACTTAGGCCTAATACTTGTAGATAATAACATTTACCGGAAATAAAAGGATTTGTTGGAGACATTAAACCTTCTTAAAAATTCAGTTTTACGGCTAAGCTTATCTGCAAAAGTTTCTCTTATTATTATTTTTTTCTTACTTATAAAATTATTCATAAAATAAATTTAAAAAAAAACGAAAAAATTGACCATTTATAGGCTCCATTTGCCAACCGATTTTTATGCCTATTACTTATTATATTCCTGGTGATGTAAGGCGTATTGTTCATGTATTAAATAATTAGAAAAAAATTAGAGATTTCTTACAATCAAACTAATTAATCAGTTTCGTAAGATTTGTAAAATAAAACATTTTAAAATTAAAACTGAATAAACATATTTAAAAAAAAAAAAAAATATATATATATATATATATATATATATATATATATATATAGTGGATAGCAAATGTCATAACAAAATCCTGCAATTGTCCCACCTACCCATTACCCATCCTTAAATGTCACCATAACCGATAAAACCGGCAAGAAAAATTACCCAACTTTATAAAAAATGTAACAGTTTGCTCATTGAAATTGAGTAAGTACTCAGTGAAAATTAATATCTAAGACAGGGTGGACTATACCAAAACAACGACTGTGGTAGAAATATTGTGATTTTAAATCGCAATATATTATTTAAAAGATTCATATTGTGAAGTAAAGCATCCAGAACCTAGAGACGTGTGCCCAAGAATCTAGAGGGTGAGTCCAGTCCAGTCCAGTCCCCCCATCCAGAACCTAGAGGGTGAGTCATTGTTCTTTTACTCCAATCTGAACTTATCTTATGTTCCAGAAGCCCCATTTAAATCATTGACTAATACTATCCATCGGATTTGGCAAATGCATACAAACTTCAACGTCCCATATAAACATAGCGGTTGACGTAGTTTTGGGACTGGTCCTTCGAGTATGTGGCACAGGGCTTGACTTGACTCTGTAGCACCTTCAAAATGCCTTCAAAAACCATTAATACAGTGGAGCCGCAGTTTCGCGACACCACGTGTTAAGAATGCACACATTTTTGGCTTGTGTATTCCTCTTAAATAGAGGTTATGTAGTCGATGATACGATTGCCAATCAATGGACTGTAAAAAAAGGGGTTTTTAAAGTGATAAATCTTGTTGAATAGTGGACATTGGGAATGAATCTGACTAACGTGAATTTTTATACGGCACGTTTTGTGAGATTCGATATTATGGCACAGAGGGATCACTGCACACGTTTCCGTAATTTTTGACATAATGGCAAAAGGATATCACTGGGATCATCACTGCACAAGTTTCCGTAGTAGATTAGATGCCCTAAGGCATCAACTTAATGTTCTTCTTTTGATTGGTTTCTTCTTTTGATTGATTGTTCCAAATGTTACACGTAGGTAATTCGCCTTTGAGGTGGTTTTCTGACGAAAACGGCGCTATAGAAATCATCAAAAAATTATTAAAAAAAATATACATATAAATTATTTAATTGGTCACACATTTAGGACAGGTACATAGATAGTAGGTTGGGTGGAGGAAGGATGATGTACATTGTTGCTTCAACATTTTAGGTTAATTATAATAATTATAAATTTTTTTATTTTCAAATAATACCAAATTCGAAGATGTTCAAAGTTCGGGCTTTTACAGTAACGCAGACAATAAACAGTAGCAGTATAGTAAGTATTCGTGTTAACTGTCAGGCATTGTTACACTTAGAACAACAACTAAATAAACGTGCTTCCCACATTCTGTGAACAAACATGAGCATGATAGCGGGTTACGACACTGCGAATATAATAAAATGAAATGCTTTGTTTAGCCGATATTTAGTCGAAAAGGACCTGCTTTTGCAGTTGTATGTGAACGGAGAACGTAAAGTTATGGAGTATTGTAATGATTTGGTAGGAAATAGAAACAATAAGCGTTTAACCCTTCCCCTACCGGTGTTTTTCCTGAGAATTACGAAGAAAAAAATTATATCTTTTAATTTTATGAAACAAATAAAAAGTCCCATATTTTGCGTATCGTATTGTATTTCCTTTCAGTAGGTTCATAGATATTCAAATTGATAGACTAGCGACTAGCACATCAAGGAAAGCAGAAGAAACCAAGGTACGCGGAGCGGGGCGTGACTTTCTGTGATTTGTCAATAAATAAATCTGACAGTATGAAGGCAACTCGCATTGCAAGATCACAATTTACTCCGCGAAAATAAAATCTGCTAACGAATTACTAGTCCTTTTTACGAAACCCCGCAAATTGCTGCCTGCGTAAAACAAATTACTACAAATCCCAAATCGGGTGAACAAAAGTTCAGACTTATTTCCAAAGGTGACTGGACAACTCAGAATCATGCAACTTCAGCACCTTTTTTGAAAAGTCATTAAGTAATGAAAAAAAGGTAAAGATAGGTTAGGTTATGGGCTACTCTTCAAAAACTTGATTTCTTTCATAACTTTTAATGACTTTTCAAAGGGGTGTTGAAATTGCATGATTTTGAGTTGTCGTGCCGTTTCCAAAATAGAATCTTTTGGTACACCATTTAGATAGACACGTTTACTTTTCTGCACAGGGTTTCGATTAATTCAATGTGCGCCCTTCGATTATCCATGTACGACTGACGTCATAGTTTATTCAAAGCATTCTCGAGCCCTGCTGGTGCCATAAACATGGCCTCGTGGTTTATCTCCAACTCGTCGAAATGCTACCCAGATTTCATGTTAGGGCAAGTCTATCGATTTATCTATGCTAGGGTGCAATCCCCGCGACAAACACCGCAAATATAGTGCCAACTTCAGTTTCGGCGGTCTTGTTTGGTCTAGGATACATTACTGGTGTTGTTTTAAGTTATATTTACATTTATAAATAAACAGTAACTTAAAAAAAAAAACTTTTTGTGTTGCAGTTATTTTTTCCAAACTAGAAAACAAATCTAAATTATTAAGCAAAAAGTGGAAACAAAAGTACGTAGCTGAAAGGGTTAATAATATACCTGGTTGGGCATTTACACAGCTACACTTACATACATACATCTATACAAACCTATACACATACATGAACTGCTGTACTTGTAGCTAGTATTGTCACATTTCCTTCCTACCCTTCCTTATAAACCTGTCACTTTTTCCTGTTACCCACATCAGTCAATAATCGACCATCAACCTGTGAACATCCACATTATTTACCCGCATCCGCATTTTTCTCTATTGACCGCCGCAGAGAAGAAACATACCGCAACAAAATATTAACACAGTGCAATAAAACCGGCCAAATGAAGAAAGTACAAGTCCCGCAGTGAGTAATTCTCTCCTTTTCCTTATGTGCTTACCTTCTACTTGTGCAGTGGTTCAAACACATAACATACACATTTCAAGGTCCTTCGTTTAAAAAACTATACAAAACACGCACCAATACCGATGTAAGACAATGTTCTATATTCACACTTAGCATTTCCATATTGTAGTACGAATATTTTGAATACAAATTGTCGCAAAATGCCTACTAAAAATCATTATGACTGGTAGTGCTTTGATGTAGTTTTATGTGAAAATTGTACCTATTGCATTTGCACTTAAGAGCGATTGACCAGCAGCCGAGAATAAAAGTTTAAAAATGCCTGCAACTGTACAGGAAGGTTCCAATGAGAAAGATCGATTATTACACGTATCAAATTTATAAAATAAAAAAATTAATATCGATTTATTTCATTCATACTTACTTTAATATATACCTACATTCAAGTAAGCAATAAAAATGCTCAAAACGCACGATGATAAATTATTAAATATCGTGTACTTCTTGCGAGTATTTTTGATAGTAAGTATTTATGATTTTTCAATAATGTTTAAACAAAATAAGTGTGTAATTTTTTTTTAATATATTTTAGTTTGTAAGACCTTAAGATGATAGACTTCGCTTTTCGGCCCATACAAAAAGGACGCCCGGGAAAAAACACTTTTCTACATCGAAAATTGCACAAAATGAATATATTTTTTTATACTGCCTTCTAGAGGGTGAAAACTATGTCGGTATGTTTTCGAATTTTCGATGCGTTTCGTATTAACGTAAACATTCACTGTCAAACATGTACGATTTATCAAAAAATATTATTTAAGGAAAAAGTGCTGCTAACTCCACTCTCATAAAGAATTATAAAATTATAAAAAGCTGCCGACATAGCTTCTTCTTTCTAAAAAATATATATTTTTTAAAATTTCAATTTCGTGAAAGTTTCGGTGTAGAAAAGTGTATTCTCCATAAACCCCTTTTCGAGCGATTTCTGTAGGTAAATTTGAGCGTTGTCTCATTCGCACATTTCGCATTCGCATGTATTGTAAGTGTACGTGAGCTTATTGTGAGCGGGACAGAATGACAGTCGCGGGTGTTCCGCGTGTGGTTTAAAGTCTAGCCTCTTAAATAAATAGAAAAACGGAGGTACTTTTGTGGCAAAACACGTTCTCGGATTTATTTTTTAATGATTATAATTTAACTACAATTAAAATTCTGAAAACTGTGTTGACTAGATTATGTATTGAGTTATTTTGTTGTATGATTATATGATTTGAAAATTGTGTTGTTTAATAGAATCTATCATTTGAAAATTGAACAAATGTGCCAACGACCAACGGTACCTTAGTACATAAAAATACACTTCTTAGTTTTTCAAAATTTTAAAACTGCGTGTTCCAAATAAAATAACAATCTTTCAAAATCAATTTATGTTTTTTTGTAAAAAAGAGTCAATACGTCTAGAATTTGATTTAAAAATGACTAATTTCCGGTATTCTCTAAAATTCATAATCTTCTCTCAAGTATAATTCTTTTTAGTATAACCATAATAATCTAGGTTTTGCAATACACATCGGTCGAACTCCGTTAATTTTGGTAGCACGCAGAAATATATACAAATAAATCGATTCACATTGAAGTGTCAAATTTCATACCGCCGTTAATATATAGTAAGCCCTTAACATAATTAATTGATGATTGTTCGTAGCATAATACTTGAACGGAAGCCTAATATTACTTAACATAAGTAACCAAACCATTAGTAATATTATGAATAAGGGGCACTAAATCACTGGCAACTGGTTGATTAATTACAACTTACAAATGCATTAAAAATATCAGCAGAGAAACATTATGTACCAAACAGCTGGTAGCCTTTATAGAGACGTTCCGACCGAGTTACAGTTTGTAATTAATGGCGGTATTCAGCTGTCCGGTGACATGAAATGTGAGTTGGACAAATGAAAATGAAGTTGTACAAGTTTTCACATTCCTCGTTCATCTGTTTTCTGGTTCTGCCATCTATAATGAGGATAACAATGCTATTAGCCGGAGCGCTGAGCGATGAGAATATTCAAAATACATAATATTTTATTGCAATACTTTTTGAGCTTTTTTACCTATCAATGTAATAGATCATTGAAGAATAATATAAGACAAGACACGGAAACATAAAAAATATTACGGTCGCAACTGGGACTCTTGTCTCTCCCAGGTTCTCCCGTCTTACCAGGACACAATACGACCATTGGGACCTACATTTTTCTGTCATTTTTGTCAGAGCAGATTGTGAATTATTTTGAATGATTTCACGACAACACAGAATCAAGCAAGTTCAACACCCCTTTGAACAGCCATTAAAAGTTATGAGAAAAAACAAATTGTAAAATAGCCCACAACCCAACGTAACGTAACCTATTTAACAAATTTATCACATATTTTTAATGGCGTTTAAAATAAGTTCTTGCAGTTGCATGATTCTGAGTTTCTCGGTTACCTTTTTGAATATAATACTTAATCATACTGCTGAACGCGTGGGTAAACAGGCAAACCTTAAAAACATAGTTTTGCAGTATTTGGATGATTTTTGCAGCGGCGTTTTTATGACATTTTATGGCTCACAAATTGCATTCCCGGTTCGTCGATCACAATGCAAAACAATTTGTACAATGCATTTGACCAATGAACGTGATGCTGTTCTAAAATGAACATAAATTGTTTCATTTACATTTTGTACAGACAGAAAATATACAGGATATACACTTTTATATTTACCTGGGAGGTCACTTAAGACTTACATTGTTTATTAGAGAAATTTAGATACAGTTTGCACGCATATATAGGACATATTTGGAACACATGTTATTGTAAATGCAATTATTTAATCCTAATATACACTTTAATAATATGTAATATAAAATATGGTATTTAATGAAAGTGTTTGCGAAAGCCAAAGCAAAATTTTGTGATGGGCGTTACAATAGTGCAAGGATTTGATCAGATCTATTTTTCAAAATGTAATTCGTCCCTCGGTAAGAGGCAGATTGAGGTGTAAGGCTTCAAATTATGTTAAACCAGTAGGAATATCTCTAAAATCATTGTTAAAATCAATAACTAACTACTATTGCCCTCTGTGGCATAACATGTATAATACGCTGGTTCGGCACTTAGCTGTACCCTGGTATTGGTTCTGGAAACAGATATCTAACTGAGCCGGGCATGTCCATTTGTCAGTTATGTGTTGGTTATTTATTTTTCATTGTGTTAGTTTTTACAATTTTTGTATAAGCAACCTGGGGCTTCAACTCACTCTCTTTTCCCGAACCAGCCAACGGACTAAGGAGTGTCTGCTGATCCCAGGGACCGAGCCGTTATGGATCATATTCAGTATAAAGTTAAAAGTTAATGCAAGTCATGTTAAAACGTACTTTGTAAAATAAATAGCGAATAGTTATTTTGAATAACCGGAATTTTTCATTAAATGAATTGAAAAAATTAAACAATCATAACTAACTAACTAACTAACCATCACGCCGTTTCCCCGCAGGGGTAGGCAGAGAGGACGGACCGCCAAGCACCTCGGTCTTGGCACACACTCTTTGCCTCATTCAAATTCATACATCTTCATCATCTATATTAATTTATTTATAAACAGACAAATAGTCCGTTAACAATATAATAATAACACGAATAAGAAACTGAGATATCTGTGAAAGGAGAGAACATATAATTGAAGAGCAACGACAGTATATAATATCAAAACTACACATAGAAGATAACTACAAGTCAAAGCATGAAGTAGAATTTAAAAGGCTTTAAAAATTACACATTGGGTTTCGACTGCCAAAAGTCACTTAGGCTTACACCAAAAAATTCAATGCTTGGACTTGCGTTGACTAAAGATATCCAGAATGATCTTCACGTATGTACGTCATATTTGTACATGACACGCGCCTGATCAAAGGCAGGAAAACCGTTAAAACTCAGTTTTGCGGTGTTCTCAAACATTGTAGCGACCTAACAGATACAAACGCACCAGCAATGATTGATGCCCACCGGCCGCATTAGCAACGTCACCCGAGCACGTGTCACTGGGCTGACGTCCGATCCATCTCCTGGTCTGCCGCCCATCAAGCATCAAGCCGCGAGGCCATCAGGGGACCAGGGACCGACTGACGCGCCTCCACGCACGAGACCCGTTCCGGAATTCAGCCGTATCTGGACTCCAGGCTCGGTCGAACGGCATGTCTTCATTAAGGCCATACTTAGAAGGTATCATTCTCTTTAGGGTATTGTGAGTTGGTTTGGTACTTTGGTACTTAACTACAAAATTCTTAGGCAAATCAGAAACACGGAGGAAGTTATTTAATATTTTTAGCCTGTTGCAGAAAGAGCAACAAATAATAACATTGCAGAAGCTAAAAACACCAGTAACCATCACCTTGTTTTTATAATATGAATTTTATGACACCAGAGGCCCTAGCACGCTCGCTCTATAACGATAGATAGGATAACTATCGGTAACTTCTCATCGTTCCCTAGGACAACTGCACATCGCTAACGTATAAACAACAGTTGATGTCGAATATGTTAAGGACACTTAGTCATTGTGAACTGTCACTATTCGTTGGCGATCTGTAGTCATGCTAGGGAACGATGAGAAGTTACCGATAGTTATCCCATCGATCGTTATAGAGCGAGCGTGCTAGGGCCTCAGGGGTGCTAGCATGGTCGATCGATATGAAGTTACCGACCGATTGTCGGTAACTGTGTAAAAATTTATTTGTAGATAAAATGGAGGACTCAGCACGGGTAAACCACCTAGTGAGGCCAACATTATTGAATTTTATTATTAAATGTAAAAATATTGCATCAATAAATAAATAAATAAATAAAATAAACTTCTCATCGTTCCCTAGGACAACTGCAGATCGCAAAAGAATAGGTGACAGCTCACAATGACCAAGTGTCCTTAATATATTCGATATCAACTGTCGTTTGTACGTTAGCGATCTGCAGTTGTCCTAGGGAACGATGAGTAGTTACCAACAATCGGTCGGTAACTTATCATCGATCGACCATGCTAGCACACCAAAGTAGATACACGAAACTCCTACATATCGATTCTTTGGAATAACAAGGTTGTGTTCCGGTAACGTCATGCGATAATGGGATCTATAGTAATCTACTTTAGAGTTCATTATCGCAAGACGTTACCGTAACAGATGGAACCTAGTTATTCCTAGTTATACCTAGTTATTAGGGAAAGTATGCTTAACCAACCACAATTCACTTAATTGATGAGAAAATAGAATATAGGTAGTACAAAAATCATATTTTCAAACTATTATATTTAATAGGTCCATGCATATATGATTTTACTGAATTGCTAGGTTTGGTGGATCGGCATTTAACGGAAACCTTTCCAACTGTCAAAAAACCAAATTGCGCTGAATGGCCTTTGATGGCTTTATGACACGTGAATTTTGGCGAAATAACTGGACCGCAGGGTTAAGTGAAGTCAGACTTCAGTTAATAAAATAATAAAAAATGGAATATTTTAGCAAAAATCTATTTTTTCCCATACTGCAAAAAATGGCTTTGTTCACAAATGATGTATTTCAGTAAAAATTCAAACGAATGTAAACAAGCATTACCCGTATTATAAGGAACCTCTTTCTAAATACATAGTATTATATTACGAGTATATCCATTGCCCGTAGGTATATCAGGTTGGATGATTTATGATAGACCCGGCCTGGTACGTGATTTATGGGGCGATCGATATGCTCAGATCATTATCATTATGCCAACTGTCCGTCTCGCTTTTGGCAAAACCAAGTCGAGGGATTATATTAATAACACGCGTAGAATGAAACAAATCAGAAAGGGAAGATGGCACGAAATTTCATGTTAAAAAAAATGGAAAATATTAGACATAAAAGATGTAGGACTAAACTTAAGGCGAAGCTTGAGAGGAAACACGGTCGCCGAGAAAATTGAATAATTGGTATTTTACCAGACTGTTTTTGTCACTGTTACCCCTCCATATATACATATAGATACTCGCTTATACCTAGATTAAATGCAGTTGGCAATGCTTACTCAGAAGTATTAGATGTATTCAACTGCACGGAATATAATTATAAGCAGGCTATAATAACATACCTCAATCACAAAAATCATTGTTAGGCATGATATCATTCTTCTCAATGGCTTCTAATTCAAATTTTACTATAGAATCTAAATGTTGCCAAAAAATGTATAATCTTAATCAATATTATTATTTTTAATCCAAAATATTACATGAAACCTCTAACTTACAGCCCTAATAACAGAGTTAACTCCCAGTAGGTACCTACTTGCCCAGCCATTTCAAACAAATATAAATTTGAAGGTAACAATAAAGGTAGGTTCAGACTGGACGACGTACGTATGCATCGCTACTCAAACAATGCTTAGCAATGCGTGTGGCCAATGTGATTCTAAAACATAAATTTTCATTTAAAATCTATGGTTGCTAAGCAGTCCAGATATTGTAAGGCGTAGCGATGGGCACGTACGTCGACCCAGTCTGAATCTACCATAATCCCAATACAAAATTACTGTAAACATTTCAATTTCTGGAATTCAACGAATGTAAATAAAACCATGTATAAATATGATTTAAGATTTTCACGGCCAAAAGTATTTTTGTTGTTTATTTTTGGGATATTATGCCGTGTTACGCTAACTCCTTCTTTACATCTGCCCTGATGATGGACACTGTAATGTTGCCCGAAACGTCGGCTAAAGAAGGAGTTAGCGTAACATAATATCCCAAAAATAAACAACAAAAAAACTACGTGTGTTTGAATATATATACTTGATGTTATTTTGTGAGATATTTCGATATTATTTCAGAGTAAGTATTTTGTTCATAATCTGTTTCACTCCTGTGTATCATTGAAAACTTATGTATCACTTGAACGTACAAGCCTTTTATGGCGATTAATTAAGAGGGTAGACTTTGAACCACACGCGGAACACCCGCGTCTGTCATTCTGTCCCGCTCATAATAAGCTCACGCACACTTATAATACATGCGAATGCGAAATGTGCGAATGAGACAACGCTCAAATTTACCAACAGAAATCGCTCGAAAAGGGGTTTATGGAGAATACACTTTTCTACACCGAAACTTTCACGAAATTGAAATTTTAAAAAATATATATTTTTTAGAAAGAAGAAGCTACGTCGGTAGCTTTTTATAATTTTATAATTCTTTATGAGAGTTGAGTTAGCAGCACTTTTTCCTTAAACAATATTTTTTGATAAATCGTACATGTTTGACAGTGAATTTTTACGTTAATACGAAACGCATCAAAAATTCGAAAACATACCGACATAGTTTTCACCCTCTAGAAGGCAGTATAAAAAAAAATATTCATTTTGTGCAATTTTAGATGTAGAAAAGTGTTTTTTCCCGGGCGTCCTTTTTGTATGGGCCGAAAAGCGAAGTCTATCATCTTAAATAAATACTGGATGAAAAGGACAACAGCACCTCAGGCTGAAAACACCTAAATAAGGTTTTGTTTTCCCATTTTTCTCTTCCAAAACTGGACCGATTTTGAAGATTCTCTTTTAAGAACTGTATTAGAAGAAAATATTCAATTTACAATTACTATTTTAACGATTTTTTGGGGATCCTAACTCGTACAAGATGTAACTTATCAAAAAAGCAAAACGTTTCGACATGGAAGTGGTCGATATCTACATAATATTCAAAACATATTTGAACCAGTCTCAAAATCCAGAGACGAAATTAGGAAATACGTTTGTATGGACAAAACGCTACCCGGTTTCATCGCATTGTTGAACCACTATTTCAGATTAATCTTTACTACGAATAGGTTTACATTATCGACACAAAAAATATGATTTTAATAAATTTAAGCTGTTCCTACTATTTCCATTGAGCTATGATTTAAGATTTTCACGGCCAAAAGTATTTTTGTTATTTGTTTTTGGGGTGTTATGCCGTGTATTTGCCCAACGTTTCGGACAACGTCAATCATCAAGGCAGATATACCTACCTTGAGCCTAATTGAGCTAATCATCAACACATCTGCCCTGATGATGGATACTGTAACGTTGTCCGAAACGTTGGCTAAAGAAGGAGGTGGCGTGACACGCCATAACACCCCAAAATCAAATAACCAAAAAAAAAATTCCATTGAGTCCAATAAAAATAAAATGGTAAAATACTTTAAAAATAATAAAATAATAAACGAATATAAGACACAACTTTTTAAAAATACAATTTGATGGCTACAATTATCTGTGACAGTTTCCATAGATTCATGTTTCGTGTTCTTATAAAATTGTTATGTAAAAAAAAAAATTACTTTTGCGCTTGAAATCGTGAGCTCTAGACTCTGTGTGCCAAGCGATTTTTATGCCTATTACCTTCCTATATTCATGGCAATTTAAGGCACACTGAGAATACATACATTTTTGGCTTAAACAAAACAACGTTGTATGGATTTACGTTGTGAATAGCTCAATTCAAATATGGAGTGAAAATTCTGCTGGACGTTAATTGTATCAGAATTTATATTGCATAATGTGTTTGTTTTGTAATAATTTATGTTCAGATAAGTGTTCGCCAAATAAAGGCTTGTGACCTTTTCAAAGATAATGTTTCAATTATAATGGAATTCCACGTAAACACAAAACGCTGATTATTATTGTAGACACATAATTAATATTGTAATCGTAAAAGCTCACACTTGTTTTTCTACGTTATAATTTATTTCACACTTTTATTAATATTATTTCATTTTAATCATCGTATCAGTATTTTGCTAATATGCATGCATATGTGTTGTTTTATTACAAGTACTACAACTATATTTATCGTTGTATACTTAAAAACTGTAATCAATTGTAAAATTTTCATGTAAAAACCCACTAGGGCGTTAATAAATAATATAAATTTATAGAAAATAGAAAAGTATTTTTTACACGGGTCCCAACTGCTCCCGTCTGGAACCAGTGAGACTATGGCATCCTCAATTGGGATATGTCGTGAGACTGAAGGTAGTGAGGAGGGGATTGAGATGGAGAAGAGAACGGTGGTGAAGTACTTGGCTATTCAGATCTGATCACCAAACACGACTAAAGCCATTTCAAGCTACGATTAATTCTGAATGGTGGTCTTACACCAGGGCGATACTGAGAGTATGGGGAATGGGCCACAAATATATTATAAATTATTTTATTTGGAAAAAATACAAATTAATCAAAAAAAAAATTATTTGCGCACGCCGGGTTTGGACCCGCGACCTTCAGATTGCTAGTCGAGAGTCTTACCCCTCGACCACGTAGGCCGTCGGTATATGTTTAGCGCAGTATTAAAATATAAATCATAAATTGTTCTGCCATGTCTTCTATATCTATATACTTACAGGTATTAAAACGCAGTAGCTGGGCAAACACATTAGCCCCACCCCACGAACCTGGGCACCCCTGCTAAGTCACCAAGCGTAGGGAACTATTTGGGGTGACCTAAGGCCCCTATGGGGTGTTAAATTGGGGTGACCTTTGGCAGGGGTGTTGGTTATCCAATAAATGGTTTCCGGGGCGGCGACACTTATATTCGCCTCCCAAATTGCTAATTATTATAAATTTTAGAAATACTCAGTTATTTCATCCGTCCGTTCCTCTCTTGGTGACCTTCACAGATAAGTATGTACATTTTGCACCTTTGGGGGGATTTTTCCCAAAACGACGGTATACAAATAATCCAATTCTAATTATTATTATCTATCTGTAAAGCACTTTCACAAATAAAAGCAAAAGCGCCGCATACACGCATGATCAAACGAAATAAAGCTGATGTGACCAAACCTTATCTAGTATAGACACACGGAACAACAACGCCACCAACATCAGCATGTGAACGGGGACTTTTATTCAAAATCAATTAAACGACGGAAATCAAATGTCAAGTTTATCGACACTGGCAGGACCGAAGAGTTGGCAGCTCCCGGCGAATCGATCGAACGCATGAACGGATTGTGTTCCGTATCGGCGAGGGTCATAAGTGCCATTATTGAATGCATTTAAAATTTTATATAAGTCGAATTAGAATTGGGAAAAAAATTTGGTAATTTTGTGTTTATAAATTTAACTAGAATGGAAATAATTGGTGGCAATATATAATATAAGGAACACTCAGACTTTTAACCCTTAGGAAAATTTATTCACTTTGGTAAAAATCGTCGTGTCTCCCTTACTATAATGGTAAAAAATGTAATCTAAACGGTATTAGAAAGAGAAAAAAACAACGATATCTATATAAATCTAAAAAAAATAAAATGTACACCTTTTTGAAACCAAAGTTTCCGACCACAATTAAAAATAAAATTTATGAAACTTTGTGAATTTGTTATTAATTACTTGTTCCATGAACCGACAAAAAAAAGTAAAAAGATTATAATATCAGTAATTTTAGTTAGAAAAAACGTAAGGTAAGCCATTTTTAAAACGTTTTCATGTTGGCAAAAGAAAATTTTATCACTGAAGAAAAAGATAACAATAATAATCTAAATTAAAATATGAAAATGAACAAGAAACCGAAAAATAATAAAAAAACAAAGGTCGCAACTGGGACAATATATTGCATTGATGGAAATAGCCGTCAAAAGTTAAAAAAAGAGTTTTTCTTACGAAAAAAATAAATTAGATTTCATTCAAATTATATTTTTATTTTGAGTTCCAAAATTTGAAAGCGTATTTCATCATCTTTCAAAAACAATTTTTAGTTTTCAGAAACGTTCAGAAATATTTGAATTTTATTGCAAAGAGGAAATTTTTTGACCTTATGACAAAATATGCCCTAGGCCTGGGGGGTTAAAGGAAAAACCTCAACCTTTGTGGTGTGATTTCAGACAAAATAATTAAAAAGTCTTAACAGTGAAGCCACAAGGAACTCAAGGTTAGAATGCCACATTGCAAAGCCGACCTTTGCACATTGACACAAATACCTAGTTGCATTATATCACCACAAATTTTCTAACCTTCCTCAAGGCAATTTACCTTAAAGGTAAAGATAGGTGCTAATAAGAGAATGGGAAAAAAGAATTGTCGGATTATTATTATTGTATAACGTTTTGTGGTGTCATTAAATAAATTCTCATAGTTATTCAATTTTTGACGCCGATATTTTTATCGGTTTGATTAATCAATAATACGTTTGAAAAACCGATAAAAAAATAACTAAGTTTCCCGAAGGAGTGTGCAGAAAGGATGTACCTCCGAATAACACAAGCATAAAACATATTTTTAGTCAAATTCATCAAGTACAAAATTATTTGTCTATATACAGTATAAGTACACAAAATCAACACTGTAAATAAATTCGTTTGACATTCATACCTACTTTTTAATAAGTCGATTTTAGGTTTGAAATTGGTAAATAATGCACAAAAATTATAATTTTATAAATATTAAATATTAATATTGAGGGATCAGTAAGATTTATCGGTCAAATTTGGAATTCCACCGAGCCAGAACCCTCTGAAATGAAAATATCTGGAGTCGGTGAATTATTTTACCATTTAATAGTCTGGTAGGTTTACGTGTTGTTCTTGTATTGTTTTGTATTAATTATACTTATATAATACACTTGCATACCGTGCATTTACTAGATGGTAATTTTTATGGAGAAGTGTATGAAATGGTTTAGTTTTTCCTATGGGGAAAACTAAACCCGGACCTAAAAGTTTGGTGCGTTTAAATTTTTTTTATTAGAACTTCGGGAGTATGGCAACTGTCGAGTCATCAAGTCTTGTAGCTACAAAAGGGCATAGATAAAATAATGCCAATGATTAACAAACAGAATACAATTATACATCTGTGATGAACATTATTAATGGACTTTAACTCCTTTACACTGTGCACCTTGTCCATGTTTTTCATTCGAATGAAAGCTTACATTACACGCATACGACAAGCCCAGATAGCAAACATCATTTCGTCTGACTTAATTAAACAGGATAAACTATAACAGTTCAATTAGAAGTGGAACCTGTTTCTGCATACGGCCATGTTCAATGCTTAAATGTTATGACTCAATTAAAATTTATAAAAAATCCATTATCATAATGTTACGATTATTACTATCGTGATGGTTAAAAAAACAAAGCGCGTAAGCAAAAAACAGGTGTAGTAATCTGTGTCATTAGTAAAAGCGATGTTTTTCTGAGTAATCGGAAACAATTAGATTAAAGATAATTTAATATAATCACTTTCATCGATTGTGTAATCGGTTTAATTATTATACGTGTACAGTAACTTGAGTCCTTTTTTTGAATAATTCCAATACTTAAGAGGTTAGACTTTGAACGACACGCGGAACACCCGCGTCTGTCATTCTGTCCCGCTCACAATAAGCACACGCACACTTACAATACATGCGAATGCGAAATGTGCGAATGAGACAACGCTCAAATTTACCTACGGAAATCGCTCGAAAAGGGGGTTATGGAGAATACACTTTTCTACACCGAAACTTTCACGAAATTGAAATTTTAAAAAATATATATTTTTTAGAAAGAAGAAGCTACGTCGGTAGCTTTTTATAATTTTATAATTCTTTATGAGAGTTGAGTTAGCAGCACTTTTTTCTTAAATAATATTTTTTGATAAATCGTACATGTTTGACAGTGAATGTTTACGTTAATACGAAACGCATCGAAAATTCGAAAACATACCGACATAGATTTTACCCTCTAGAAGGCAGTATAAAAAAATATATTCATTTTGTGCAATTTTCGATGTAGAAAAGTGTTTTTTCCCGGGCCCTTTTTGTATGGGCCGAAAAGCGAAAACTATCGTCTTAAACAGGTTGAATCTGTTACGATTACTATTGTGCGTGACCAGCATGGAACAGTTGAACGGTATTACATTAAAAAAAAACAATGGTAAAATATTTACCATTGAAGATAATAAAAACAACTCTCAAACGAAATTTTAAAGGAGAAAAATGAGAAAAAAGGTTCGGTCGCATCTAAGAATTGAACCCAGGACCTCAGCTCTACCTCTGAGTTAATTCGTACCTATCCAATTCGGTCATATTTACCTGTATAATTGCTCTATCTCTATATAAACGTAGAAAAATTATAGATAGGTTATTCTTATACAAAAATTTTAACTTAATAAATGTTTATTCATCACATATTTTCGAAAGGATTGCACACGGAGAAAACTGTTATTCTAAAATACGATCATTTTCTTCGTAAAAACGGTTGAAAACGGGACTGAAGTTCTTATGAACAAAAATTAACAGGGTTTCAATGTTTATTGGCGTGAACATGTAAGAATAATTTGTTGGTATACGTAATTTCGTACGAATATCAACAAATTATTCTTACATTTTCCCGCCATTAAACATTAAAACACCGTTGATTTGTTGGTAAGAACTTCAGTCCCGTTTTTAAACGTTTTTACGAATAAAATTATCGTATTTTAGAATAAAAATTTTCTCCGTGCATCTCATTTCCCTGAATGCCACACTAAATCGAATAATTTATTCAATGAACTACAATATTTCATTACATATGCGTATGCGCAAAATTCAAGAGATGTAAACATTTTCTACTGCCCATTGCAAAAATAAATAATTTTCGAAACTGCGTGTGTCTCTGAACATGTTACGATGACTTATTTTTACTTTTTTCACTGTTACTATTGTTTATTTTTTTCCACGCAGGAGGCCCTGAGAAAAACAATGACGTTAGTTCCTCGGAACACCTTCCATCGAAATACCGGTAGAACAAGACACCCGACGCCTTTGCTCTAAATATTGCAATTTCTTTGATAGGATAGGAAAATCCATCAAACAGACCGCTCGTTTCTGCACAGAGTCGAGGTTTTTTTTCCGGTATTTTGAGGCTCCAAACCAGAGGTGGCTAGCAAATTCAACAATGGGATATATGTGATAGTTATGTGAAATATAAAGTATGTATACATATAACCTGATTGCAGTATATACATCAACCAAATGTCAAAGAGGACCTATATACAATTATTTTTTTGTATATTTAGATAATATGGAACTTAATTAGTATATATATCATTATAATGTAATTAATTATCTTATAAATAACTATTTGATTCCTAAATATAAAAAATATCATAAAATGATAACCGAAAATCAGGCAATCAATCATAAAAAACATATAGCAATGATTTCAATCAAATTTGAGAAAAAAATCCTACCTTGTGCTTCACGAAGTCCAAGTTCCTGACCTGCAGCATCCTGCTGGCCACCTTCAGCTCCGTCTGCAGCACCTCCAGGGTCTTAATCTCCATGAACCCATATGCAGCTAGCACCAGGCAGGTCTTCTGCACCTGCTCGATGCAAGGGCTGAAGCTGCAGAATCTTCCACCTATGGGGAAAGGAGAGTGTGTTTAGACGTGCAAATATACGAAAGAAATGGACAACAAAAAGGATATTATACAAGTAATATACAAGGGCGAGAAAATTAAATAGAAGAAACCTGGTCGCTGAGAATTAAAAAAAAAAATATTTACCAAACTGTTGTTGTCATTGTCGGTATTACTCCCCCGAATACTGAGCGAAAGAGACAACTACTGAATAAAATCATCCAAGTCGAGGTTTTGCATTTCCCATTTTCCTCTTCCAAAACTGACCACT
This sequence comes from Limnephilus auricula, assembly GCA_951813805.1. NCBI lineage: Eukaryota > Metazoa > Arthropoda > Insecta > Trichoptera > Limnephilidae > Limnephilus > Limnephilus auricula. Next base: position 31,194,644 of record OX638400.1, read on the forward strand.
TTTTAGGATTTTTTTTACTAACTATAATAGAAGAAAATACTCTATATCTGCACGTTTTGCTTTTTAAAAATATACATTGTTTAGTTTGTATTCTGGACGTCTGTTGATGGCGTTCAGACTTGGCAAGTTTAACGATTTTCGGAGGTTCCTAAAACCTATAAGAAGTAACTTATCAAAAAAAAGAAACATTGTCTTAGATACGTTTTTAGATTTTCACGGCAAAAAGCATTTTCGTTGTTTTTCGATGTATCGACGGATCTGCCGGATCTGCCCTGATGATGGACACTGCAACGCTGTCCGAAACGTCGGCTAAAGAAGGAGGTAGCACAACACGGCATAACACCCCAAAAACAAACAACGAAAAAAACATTGTCTTGGTCGATATCAATATTACGTTAAAAAATATATGCAGTCTAAGAGTATGGATATTAGAGAGACGGCATGTGAAGTGTGTCCGCGCGCTCCAAGTGTGCCTTTTCGAGAATTTTACCCAAACGGCTTACTGGTTTTTGGCCGTTTAATACGTTCCGACAACAGCCATTTTACATGGTGACAGCCAATGTCAGCCGTGTGGGTAGAATTCTCGAAAAGGCACACTTGGAGCGCGCGGGCACACTTCACATGCCGTCTCTCTAATATCCATACTCTTAGTATGCAGTAGTGTCAAAATCCAGAGAGGAAATTGAGGAATACTCTTTAAGTCAAGGAAATAACAGAAAACCATTAACCAAAGAAGGACCTTTGTAAAACCCATTGTAAAACGTTTATTTTCAAAGGAATAATTGCCACCTATCTCAGTGTAATCGTAAGTAATGATTTCACCGAACAAAGTAGGTAGCGAAAACAATAATTTATTTCATCAATTATTCTTCCGCCGAATTGGGTTTGTCCCTCCTCCCCCCGTCTTCTAACTATATTACCTAACTATATTATTCTTCTTTAACTATCGTACCTATACGACTCATTCTGATAAAGAGAACATTTTTCTTGAAACATGTGGATTTCACATTCAATAAAGTGGCGTTAACAAAGTAAGAGCATTAAATGAAAACAAATCGCTTTACATCTTCATACACCACTTATTTATTCAAAACTTTAATCCAGACGAAAGGAACCTTTAATATCCAATATACAAAGGGATTAGTTTTCAGAGAAAAGAATTTGCGAAAATTGAATTTTATTGGAATAACTAATGTATAAAAGATATAATAGACACATATTATATTATTTAATAAATTATATGGATGAGTTGGTTAAGATGATAGACTTCGCTTTTCGGCCCATACAAAAAGGACGCCCAGGAAAAAACACATTTCTACACCGAGAATTGCACAAAATGAATATATTTTTTTAATACTGCCTTCTAGAGGGTGAAAACTATGTCGGTATGTTTTCGAATTTTCGATGCGTTTCGTATTAACGTAAACATTCACTGTCAAACATGTACGATTTATCAAAAAATATTATTTAAGGAAAAAGTGCTGCTAACTCAACTCTCATAAAGAATTATAAAATTATAAAAAGCTGCCGACGTAGCTTCTTCTTTCTAAAATATATACATATTTTTTTAAATTTCAATTTCGTGAAAGTTTCGGTGTAGAAAAGTGTATTCTCCATAAACCCCCTTTCGAGCGATTTCTGTAGGTAAATTTGAGCGTTGTCTCATTCGCACATTTCGCATTCGCACGTATTGTAAGTGTGCGTGAGCTTATTGTGAGCGGGACAGAATGACAGTCGCGGGTGTTCCGCGTGTGGTTCAAAGTCTAGACTCTTAAGGAGCTGTGTCCCGGTAAGACAAGAGATCCTATGTTCCCAGTTGCGACAGTTACTTTTCTATTTTTCTGTGGGTTGTTCCGTTTCACGGTCCGGTTAAATATATTACTATATTTTTCTTCTTCAATGATGTACAGTAATTTTACTTTAATTCATTAATTATATCATCATCAATATAGGTAAATAATGTTACTGTAATATGTAGGTGTTTTGTGTACGTTACGCAAAAAATCTTGTACAACATGAACCGAAGGCACTTCTCAAATGGCTCTTTCTATCCGTCCATTCCTATATTACATTAGTTTACTATCAATACCAGACATCCTGGATAAAATAGGACTTTACGTCCCAGATAAATTCACGCCAGGCCGCCAACACAGGCTTTTAATTAATTTATTTTATTATTTCACTAATTTACCAATGGTAAATTGCCCTTGTACCAATGCCCTTGGGAACACTGACTAGGTTAATCAACGACATATTGAATATTCCACATGTCATACAACGATTTTAAGCAGAAAATATTATATATGTTTTAACTGTGTACTTATGTATATAATTTTTGTCCTAACTCAAATGAATTTATTTTGTCAATAGTTTATTTGTAATTTTGTTTACCGCTTTTACAAAGTACTGGTTTCTGTACTGTTTTTGCAAATAAATAAATATTATTTGCCATCTATTTAAATACTGAATAGAGGAAAACCTTAATTACCACTCTTCCTGCAACTAAGTATATGTTACAAAATTCAAGAACTAATAATAACAGAGCAATGTTGCCAACATTTTATGAATTAAATAAAACAAACAGCATAAGCGGAGACTCTACCATAATTGTATATTTCCAGTATAAATTTAAAAAGGCAAATAGTTGTAACGGATTCGATCACAATTCCAATTGACTTACAGAACAGGCAATAATCTGCATAAATTGTATCCAGTTATGTATAAATATAAATTATGTAAAATAATAACAGGACTTAGATAAATTCTGATATGTACGAGTACCTCGCCCGGATAATGGTTATATCAGGGGCGCTGCATCCTCGTTTGTTGTGCGTGCGGCGCAAACGGGCGCCCGAATCATAGAGCGGCCACTTGAATTTGTCTCTTCCTTTCATAAATCTGCACGATTTACTACTTGGTTTGGGGTCTTGATCGTATTTATTAACGATAAATGATTAAACACGATCGAATGCGAGCCATTATCGAAAATATCTAAGTCCTGCCCTGCGCGCAAAAACCATGGATGACAGAATTGGTAGCATTAATTAAATACAGGTAAAAAACACTTATCACAAGTTATTAAGTTAATATAGTAATAAAATTATGTAGTTATGGTTTGCACGATGAGAGAATAACAAATCTAATAATTTTATTCAACAAGACGTAATGAATAACAATTGATAAATTTATTAAACTATCTCATAATAAAGTCCCATGGACTTAACAATTTCGCTTTATTTTTGGTTAAATACGCATTATTTTTGGCGAAAATTGCGCTGAATTTTACGAAAACCGTGTTATTTTTCTGAACAACAGTGGTATTTTCCAACAAAATAGGTGATAAGTTAACTTTTTGGTATTTCGAGAATATCAAAATACTAAAATGAATGTACGCAGCGTTTTAGAATTGAAGTAAGCTGGATTAGAATCGAAGTATGTCTATTTAAAGCATGTGAAAACCATAGACCGTTTTATGTTAAAATACCAGAAGACCGTGTGAAAAATACGAGAAATCACTGTATTTGGGAGAAAATTGCGAATATATTGCATACAAATTCATACTATCGCAAACGTGAATTTTTCTAATGGCAACTAATAACCTCCAACACACTCTGATAGCAAAAAAGTAAAAAATGATTGGAAGTAGGTTTTTTAAAGCAGAAAAAAGTTCATGATATACCTTATACCTATCTATCATGATAATTCTTTAAATAGTATTTTTAATTTTTATTTTATTATTTTTTTTTTACATTAGCTTCACACAGACCACACATGACTTTAAGGAAAAGAATTCCCCCAGGGTCTATTTCATCCTTGAGGATGCTTTGTGGGGGGAATTTTTAGGGAAAAGGAACACTCGGCGGTGCAAGGCGGTGTTCCGAGAGAATCCTGCTGGAGAGTTCAAAAGGTCTCCTTCGACCAGTTTCTTCTGATCCAGCCTGATGCGCAGTTGAGACATCCGCCGACAAGACCAGGACAAACCTCATCCCATGAACCCGGGCAACCTGCTAAGTCATAATACGTAGCGAACCATGTGGGGTGACCTACGGCATGGGTTTTGACTATCCAAGCATACCCGCCTTCCAAATTGCATACCATACGAAAGTAATACGTTTAAGTTTTTTTTAATAGTAGATTAACATTTTATTTTCCATGTCAGGGCGTCAGATGTACCACGGCGGCCCTGACTATATCGTATTCCAAAGAACAACTAAAATCAAGAATAATATTACCAACGTAATTGAGTACAACCAAACATCATAATAACAAATCAACAAACAATCATAACTAGCCAATTTCACGTTGCCATTATTACCTGCTTGTAAGGTCTGACCTTTTGACCGCCTTTGAATATTTCAATTCAGTCAATCCGAAGGTATTCACTTTGAATGCTTGCGGTGGGGACTCGGGCCCTAACGCCAGCCAACCTGAGGAATTACTATTATCCCGATCGGGGACAAGGCCGCAGATAAGAAGACTTAGTAATAAAGATAATTATATGGGCAGGTAATTCACATGAATACATCTTGGGCCACATGGGCCATTGAATATATAAATACTCGATACGAATCGCAAAAGTTACCCATCAATATATCTTTTGATTAAGCAATGAAATACGACATGACGGCCACCGTGGTTGAGGGGTAAGGCTGTGGACTAGAAATCCAATGGTCCCTGGTTCAAAATCTAAATATTATTTCACCAAAAAATGTAGGCATAATATGTCTCGACGCCACCAGTGGGAAAGTTAGCACTTACATGCCTTTCCCATATAAAAATAAAGTTGATTGTTTGCAGGTGAAAAAAATGTAATAAGCAGTAATTGTTGAATGAAACACTAGGTATATATTGAATCATTTGGCGGGTAGGAGGTAACCCGCCGTAGCTTAATGGTAGAGCTCTTGACCGGCAATCAAAGGGGTGCGGGTTCGAGTCCCGTTGGCGATATGTATGTTTTCTCGGAAGATTTTTTCAATATGGATGAGTGTTTCAGGCTAATAATCATTGCTTATAATAATTGTTACCCTTTGTGCTACGCATAAAAAAATCTTGTCTTAAACATTAGTTTATCAATTAAAAAAATAATAAATATTATTTGTTTCTTATGGTCGATTCTTTATTGTTGAGGATCGTGACCCTTACACAAATTTTCATGGTGGACAAGACTCTTTCACTCCTCTCGGTCCTGCGTTACGCGGAGAGCTGCGGGCACCGAATATGGAAGTTGAGTGAAAAATATTTTGACTTATAAAAAATATGTTCATGTAGATGACATGCAAACTTAAATACAACTATTTTTTTTTTAAGTTCGTTTTCATAATTAAATTAATTCTACAAGTTTGAATTTTATTAAAGCCCGCGAAAACGGCGGCAAAAGCATAATACCGTGCGGCAGAGTTCGTGACGTAACCCGGTCCTTGCTTGTGTGAAATATAAGTGAAAATATTTACAAAACCGCGACACTCTTAATATGGACGAAATAAATTAAAAAAGTTGTGGTAGTAAGATATTTACTAGTACTAATCAATTCAGTTACCGGAATTTCGAAAAAAGCGCATTTTAATAGTTATTTTTAAAATTTAAAAACACGAAATGTCATTTTTCACCGACCGCTATGCTAGGAACTGTTGCAAGTTTCGTTGAAAAATGACATTTGATGCCATACACTTTGATTATAATTTTTTTTTTTACTATTTAACTATGAGTTAAACATCAAATTATAATATTTTAATTAATGAATATAATATTAGCGAAAGTCAATCAAAAAACCGAAACAGAAAATTCAGAAAAAGATATGGGTCCCAGATGTATCCATTTTTCTGATTTTTCTGTTTCGGATTTTCGATTGACTTTGGCTAATATTATCTTCATTAATTAAAATATTATAGCTTGATTGTAAGTTTCTCCAAGTTGGAGTCCCCATTTTTGCACGGAGAAAAATGTTATTCTGAAATACGATCATTTTATTCGTAAAAACGGGGCTGAAGTTCTTACGAACAAATAACCAATGTTTCAATGTTTATTATTACATATTCCCGCCAATAAACATTGAAACCATGTTAATTTGTTCGTAAGAACTTCAGTCCCGTTTTTAACCGTTTTTACGAATAAAATGATCGTATTTTAGAATAACATTTTTGTCCGTGTGCGAGCAACGTGTCTATCTTAAGATGGGTTGAAGACAGATAGTGTAAGCCCATTGAGGATACCTAGCTAGTGTTTATTAATTAATTAATTTAAAACAATATATAGTATATTTGCGGCACATTCCAGAATGGACGAAACTCACGGTATCGCCCTAGTATAAAATCAGTATTCAAAATTGAACAGTTTCTTGAAATGGATTTAGCCGTATTTGGTGACCAGATCTAAATAGCCAGGAAATTCTACACCTTCCTCTTTCCCATATTCGTCCCCTCCCCACTACCTTCAGCCGCACAACATACTCCGATTGGGGATGCCACAATCTCACTCGCTCCAGACGGGAGTAGTTGGCACTCTTGTGAGGTATTAACATAAAAAATACATAGAATTTCCCATATCATTTGTTCCCAAGAATGTTATCTGCGTTTCAAAATGTACCTAAATATTTCTAATAAACAATAAACAGAGTTATTCCTAGGTGACCCCTTAGTTGAGGATGGTACTATATATTTTCTGCCTGTACAGAAGATAAATAAAATAGTTAATGTACATTTTAACGCAGCATCACGTTCATTGGTCAAATGCATTGTACATATAGTTTTGTATGAGTGATCGACGAACCGGTGGATGCAATTTGTTAGCCATAAGATGTTATAATAGTTTGTCTAGTCTGTAGATCATTGTAGAAATATATTATAAGTTTGTACAACGTCCTTGGGGTGATTTTTCACAAAAACGGCGTGATACAAATCATCCAAATATTGTTGTTATTATTGTTTATGTGAAACAATATGAAAAACAAGTAACAAGGACCATTAACCCTGCAAAAACTTGGCGTTTTTTGTCAGAGACTAAAAATATTTCCGCTTTGAAATAAAATCCAAATAAATGGAATATTTGTTTACGTATCAGAAAACTAAAAACTTTTTAGAAAAGTGATATAAATGGGCTTTCAAATAAAATTTTTTAAATGTTTTTAATTTTAATTTTTTATTTTTGAATATTCGTTACTTTCTTTTAATTTCTTTTATCTACTTTTGATTTTCTAATGCATTAATTTCATCAAAATCAAAAGTAAAATTTCAAGTTGATAAGCACACATCAGCAAAGTCAATACAATAGACAAAACCATAATTACACTTAATAAATCTGCTCATTTTGACTGTCCTAAAACAGAAAAATTTCCTAGTTGGACAGCCAAAGATCATTGTAATACGAAATATATGTTTTAAAAAAATAATAAATAAATAAATTATTGTTTAAATTGTTGCTTAGCAACGCTAGCCACGACATTAGTTTTGCATTTTTGCTCTCTGATTTTTTAAATTATATCAGATAGAAAAGAATTAGCTTTGATCCCAAAACATATAAATATTTGAAAATAAGTATATTAGATAACCTAATAAATAGACTGCCAGTGAACCATAGGATATTTAGTTAAATAAACGGATTTTAAAATTTTCATTTTGTCAGGCCCCAGTAACCAAGGTAAACGACAATATTTGAGATTAATTTGTAATATATTTTATGAGTATATTTAATTATTTTATTTTGATAACATTATTTAAAAATATAATCTATTATAGATTAGTAATGTTGAAAGATAGTTTATTGAAATGTTTAATTTAATTTTGACAGATTGAAAATTATTTGACAGTAACTTGGTTACTGGAATGTAGTAGTTACTAAGCAAAACATATTATCATTTTCTAGTTGTTTTGTTTTGACACATGTCATATGCAACCAACAGAGATGAACAGGGGAGTATTATGTCATCTATACAGATGAACAATGATAATCTTAGACCCCAAAAAACGAAAGCAGGTATTCCTAGGCAGCGTATGAAATGGACGAACGATGTCAATATGTTCATCGTCCGTTCATATTTTTATGTAACCAAGGTAGAAACAGATATGCTGTTGTATAGAAAAAAATTACATTTACTTTTCTCAGAAAAATATCCGTTAGCCATAGTAAATGAACAAAGATTAGCAGATCAAAAACGGGCAATATTCAAAAATAATTTAATTCCTGTAGTTACATTAGATCAGATAAAAAATGAAGTAGCAGATAGATTGCAACAGGGGAATAATTTAGAACAAATTAATACAAGTAATAATGTTATATTAGATGAATTGAATGTAGATAGTTTAGATAATAATCTAGTAGACATGACCAATGGTATTACAGTAGATTCAAATAACGAAGATGTTATTTATAATCTTAGGGAAATCAATATTGCAAATTTAAACTTAGTAGATGATAATGTAGTAGAATTAGCTAACTTACTTCATAATAATATAATTAGATTTATAGATGTAGAGCCCACACATAGACCAAAATTACATACGTCAAAAAAATTATCTAAATTAATTTTTGATTTAAATAATATAATTTTACCAAAAATTATATGTGAGGACATTAGTTTTTTAGATCTTCATACAATAGTATATGCCAGCGCTATCACTATATGTAATAAGTTAGGAATTGAATTAAAGTCCTCTGATGATAGATCATATAGTTATAGTAAACCAGAATGGCAGATTAGATTAGAAAATGATGTAGTATTTTTAAGAAGTAGCATAGCTAGAATAATAGAATATAAAAATGGAAATAGAAGTAGGAATATTTTGAGACATGTAGACGAAATTGGGAGAAAATTTGGTTATAGCATTGATAGTAATAATAATGAAAATATAATCAATGATTTATTGGATTTATTAAAACAAAAATTAGGTGTAAAAGCTAGTAGATTAAAAAGATATAATTATACGTATAATAAAAAAAATAATAACAGATTATTCCAGAAAAATGAGAAAATATTTTATTCCAAACTTGACGATAAAAAAAATATTATTTCTAATAATAATATTCCGTTGCCATCTAAAACAGATATGCACGATTTTTGGACTAAAATTTGGAGTAAAGATATAAAACACAATGAGTCAGGTCCCTGGATAGAAAATGAAGAACTCAATTGTTAAGACAGTTGAATTGTTAGCCAAAATTATTAAAAATACTCATAATTGGAAAGCCACGGGTTGCGATTGGATACATAATTTTTGGTACAAACGTCTGACTACGTTACATCCTCTTTTGGCAAAACATCTTTCAAAATTCGTTAGACAAACTCAAAATTTTCCAAATTTTCTAACTAAGGGCATTACTTATATGTTGCCTAAAAGCGAAAATATTAATAATCCCTCTCAGTATAGACCCATTACATGTTTACCGACAATATATAAAATTTTAACCTCTTGCTTGACAGATTTAATATATAATCATTTAGATGAAAAAAATATTTTATCTGAACAACAAAAAGGTTGTCGCAGAAAACATATGGGATGTAAAGAACAATTAGTTATTGATTCTGTAATTCTAAAACAGATTCAAAATAAAAAACGTAATTTACATACTTGCTATATAGATTACCAAAAGGCTTTTGATAGTGTCCCGCACTCGTGGCTTATCAAAGTATTAAATATATATAAAATTAATCCAATGATTATTAGCTTTTTAGAAAATATTATGTCATTTTGGAATACAGATTTATTTATCAATTTAAAGGGTAAGAAAATAGTAGTACCGGGCATTTCAATAAAAAGAGGAATTTTTCAAGGAGACTCGTTGAGTCCTCTTTGGTTTTGCTTAGCATTAAATCCTCTATCCAAAATGTTAATAAAAAGCAAGTTTGGAATAAAAATTAAGGGAAATACAGGAGAGAGTAGTACAATTTCGCATCTATTATATATGGATGATATAAAATTATTTTCAAATTCTGAATCAAATTTAGAGAAAATGATTAAGGTAGTTAAAATTTTTTCAGATGATATTAAAATGACTTTTGGTCTAGATAAATGTAGAACGATCCATATAGAGAAAGGCAAAATTATAGATGGAGATGAGGGTATATTTAGAAATTTCAAAATTAAAAGTATGAAAGGGGATGAGGTTTATAAATACTTAGGATACCCGCAATCGAATAGATTAGATCATACTAGTATTAAAAATGATATTAGGATTAAATTTCAAACTAGGATAAGAAAAATTTTAAAATGCAATCTATCTGCTAAAAATTTAGTAAAGGCAATAAATAGTTGGGCAATACCTCTATTAACGTACTCATTTGGTATAATTAAATGGTCTAATACAGATTTAGATAGCTTAGAACGATTAATTAGAACTACGTTAACAAAGTTTAATTGTCATCATCCAAATTCAGCTATAGAACGAATTAATTTACCTAGAAATTTAGGAGGTAGAGGTATAGTCAAAATAACTTCTTTAAAACAAAATCAGGTAGAAATGTTAAGAAATTTTTTCCATAGAAAAGCTAATAGCTCAGAGCTGCATAAAATAATTTGCAAGGCAGACAGAAATATTTCACCTTTAAATTTATACGACGAGAATGCCAACATTTTTATAAATACCAACCAGGAATTATTAGATTCCTGGTCAAATAAAATTATTCACGCAAAACACTTCAATTATCTCAACCAAACGTATGTTGACAAACTTTCGTCAAACAAATGGTTGAGTATTGGAGAGTTGAGCGCAGAAATAGAAGGTTTTATGCTTGCTATTCAAGATAGAGTAATTAATACCAAAAATTATAGGAAGCATATAATCAAAGATCCAAATCAAATAGATGATTTATGTAGAAAATGTATGGCTTTTCCGGAAACTATAGAACACATTATATCAGGATGTTCTATATTAGCGCCGTCTGAGTATACATTTAGGCACAATCAGGTTTTAAAAATAATTCACCAAAGTTTGGTAATTAAACATAACTTGATTGACTGTCATAATATAGTACCATATTATGAATACGAACCAAATTCATTTTTAGAAAATAATTTCTTTAAAATTTACTATGATAAAACTATACTAACAGACAGACCAATTGGTCATAATAGACCTGATATAGTTTTACATGACAAAATTAAAAAAATAACTTATATTATTGATGTAGCTATTCCAAATTCCTGTAATATTCAAAAATCTGTTTCTGAAAAAATAAGAAAGTATACAGATTTAGGAAATGAAATTAAAAGAATTTGGCATTCTCAGACTATAAAAATATTACCTTTTGTTATTTCGGCTACTGGCATTATACCTAGCTCTCTTATTAAAAATTTAGGCATATTAGATTTGTCAAAGAATTTGTATATAAAAATGCAAAAATCAGTCATTTTAAATACATGTAGAATTACGAAAGATTTTTTAAATATTTATATTGAGGGATCAGTAGGATTTATCGGTCAAATTAGGAATTCCACAGAGCCGAACCCTCTGATATGAAAATATCTGGAGACGGTGAATTATATTCCCATTTAATAGTTTGGTAGATTAACGTGTTGTTCTTGTATTGTTTTGTATTAATTATACTTATATAATGCACTTGCATAACGTGGATTTACTAGATGATCATTTATATGGAAAAGTGTATGAAAGGGTTTAGTTTTTCCTATGGGAAAAACTAAACCCGTTCCTGTAAATCTGGTGAATAAATAAAAATTTAGAAACCGTGTGATTTTTTAAATACAAAATTTTTGGATGAAAACTTTAAAGTTTTAAAAACGGCACATTTACGATTTTTCGAACTAAAAATAAAGATAATGAAAAAAAATAACAACACAGTTTCATAATTTTTTTTTCAAATGCGGTCGGTAACTTTGGTTTCAAAAATGTCTACATTTTAGTTTTTTGTGGTTTACTTTTAGATTTGAATATATAGCGTGTCGTATTCGATCCCGTTCGTCTGTACCTTCCATACTATTATTAGCATTTGTAAACGCCGCTAGGCGCTGCTCTTGCAATATATGACAGGTAGCGGGTAGCAGCGATTTAGTCGCGTAGCTGCGTGAACGAAGGGCGTTACTTCTCACTATGATAGTAAGGACAACGATTTCTATGAGCCCTATGTGAGCTGGGACAAATATAGTCTCCTGTGATTAAACGGGCTAAGAACAATGGCTTGTTTTATTACGTATCTAAATGACTAGTAAAATGATTGATTAAATGCATTACCATTTAATTATAATAATTGATAATGACGAGCGAATAACAATTATGCAATTGTCAATAATTATTATATGGGACGATGGAATAAGCAAGCAGGAAAAAGCTCACAAGAAGTACGAGCACATATCACGAAGTATCCGCCAGTTACGTGGTAACCAGGGATTAAATAGAGATTAACTACATTCTGATACAAACGCCGCTAAATTGGATGCAAATATCCATCTCTTGCGTTTAATTATGGCTCGAAAATGCGCGCAGTTCTCATTGCTCATTGCTCGCCGCTCGGTACTCTGTGCTCACTGCTCACAGTGCCCACAGTGCTCACAATGCTCACAGTACTCACACGGCGAACCTTCACAACTACTTTGGATGCAAAATATAACATAAAGTCGTAGAATTGGCTTCATTACACCAAAAGGAGTTACAAAGTTTCGGGAATGTATTAAAAATATATATTAATGAGTAGATACTGTTTGCATACCTAATATTATGACAGACATCATTATTTTTACCATAACCGTCAATAAAAAAAAAATAATGCTGAGAACAAAATGGTTTCTGATGAACGTACGAAATTAACTACAAATTGACAGGGGAGTAGACGATTGTTGCTAGATTAGGCATATTTAAAGAAAAAATGTGAAAATTGTGCATCTAGATAATTATAATATTAAGGGCTGAGCAAACCTAAAACAGTGTTCTTTTGAAATTTTAAGAAAACATTACATAATTTTGTCCATGGACTTTATTTTCGATATTCTCAAAAATAAAATATTTTTGTAGGTAGTCCATTTTCCAGCAAAAACTATAATTTATCGTGTATAATAAAATAAATGGCATATTTATACAGATATTTGATAAAGTACAGTAATGTTATAATATTAATATTTTTAAAGCGTCGTTTTAGTGAAACTTCACCTCAATATCGCTTTTATCGCAGTACATTTTTTTATTAAAGACCCTATCCTATTAGTAACCACAGACAATCTTTAACTCGTGGAAAACGTATTTATTCTACCAGCTCATCGTAAAACTCTCGACTAGCAATCCCATGTGGGTTCAAATCCCGGGGTGCAAAGATAAATTTTAATTGATTAATATGTGTTGTCACAACTTTAGAATTAAAAATAATATATAGTATATTTGCGGCACGTTTTAGAGCGAAATAATAATAAATATCGCCCTGGTGTAAAACCACCATTCAGAATTGAAACGTAGCTTGAAATGGCTTTAGCCGTGTTTGGTGACCAGATCTGAAAAGCCAGGGATCTCCACACCTTCCTCCCTCCCATCTCCTTCCCCTCTCCACGACTTCAGCCTCAGAACATACCTCAATTGGGAATGCCATTGTTTTACTGTCTTCAGACGGTTGGGAGCAGTTGTGCATATTCACTATAAAAAAACTTTACATTTGTAGCGAACTATCTTCGCACTGCATTCGCTACCAACTTGCATAGTCAAGTCAGTCAGCCGTTCTTAATCAGTCTTCACTCAACGCAGTGCTCATACGGCGACAGGCCAGCGGCATAGTAACCCAACTTCGCAATCTGCGGTTCGCGTGTCGGAATATTACTACGATTGTAAATACTCTCACATTTGTAAATAGTGCATAATTTAAATATTGTAAATACATCATCATCATCAACAATCATCATCCTCTTCCGAGTGTTATTATTCCGACCTGCAGCACGCGGTAATATCATGACTCACCGATATCTCCTCTTTCACCGGAGGCCCATTTTTCTCCTCATCCTTATTTTCATCCGCATATGCCTCTAAACATTTATGTACATTATACTTCCAACGAGTGTGATGCTGCATAAAAATTGCTGCATTTACATACAATCTGGCCCGATTCTTTGAGTACGACAAAATAAACAGTATACTTTTTCAAGTCCAGTCAAGTGACAAAGAAAACAATTTTTGGAAAACTTTTTGTAATATATCGATTCGAGTTTTTCAATGTAAAAAGTTCAATTTCATTTTCGCACATATTTTCACATTTTCAATTGCATCATAAATGGGATTAGCGACAAGTTTAATAATAAATCTTAATTTTTCAAAAGAAGCAAACACATTATGCCTTGACATTTTAAAAAAATGAAAAGAAAATACTTTGTTTTAAGTCACTTTATTTTTATTTTTCGTCTACCGGTTTCGGTACCTCCGTACCATCATCAGGACTGTTACAAAATAATGTCTACACATATATATACATAATGTTGTTTCAGTTCACAATGGAGTGCTGGTACCTACCCTGATGTATGGCAGTAAAGCATGGAACTGGCAGAGAAAGGATGAAAGTAGACTGAATGCTGTAGAAATGAGATCCCTGAGGCGTATGTGTGGTAAAACCATGTATGATCGTGTGAGGAATGTGGAGATCCGAAAAGAATGCAAGGCCGATGTGAGCGTCATAAGTAAGATTAAAAAAGGGATTAGATGGTTTGGACATATAGAGCGAATGAACGAAGAAAGGAGTGTCAAGAGAATATATGATACTAATGTGAATGGTAGAAGAAGTCGAGGACGCCCGAGGAAGACATGGCACGATCAAGTGAATCAGATACTTGAGTCGGGCCATGTCAAGAGTCAGAATAATAGAAGAGCATGTATGATAAGATGTATGAATGTGAATGAGGCGAGGAGTGTATGCCAAGACCGAGATGTTTGGCGGTCCGTCCTCTCTGCCTACCCCTGCGGGGAAACGGCGCGATGGTTAGTTAGTTAGTTAGTTATGTTGTGAACGAAAGGGACAGTATACTAGAGTGGGACAGAGCATCAGTTGTTGGAGGACTTAAAACAAAGTATTTTCTTTTCATTTATTTAATAAATCTTATGTTGAGATAAAATAACACCGGAACTTTGCAACTGTTCCTCTTGCTTACTCTCGTTATTAAACTGTCATACTGAATAAGATGAAAACACGCGGCGGATAAAACGCTCTCGGAGTCTGTGAAATATTTCGTCCAATTAAACAGATTTACGCGCGAGCACCAATAATGAATATATCGAGGATTAGGTAATTTCAAGCTAAATAATGCTCTTTAATTGCACGTTGCTTCACACTGGCAACACTCGCTGTAGAACAAGCAATAGACCTCAAATTAAATATGTAGGACTCCGTATCTGATTGCTTGTTGCTGTTGATACTCGTGAATTGTTGACTTTATTGACAAGTAATCAATTATATTGTATGTTTATTAATGGCAATTGTTGACATTTAATGGGCAAATTTAGCAAATATCTAAATGTCAGATAATGTTTGCTTAATACTTGACATTAGATTGACAAAATAAAAGACATAATTAAGAAAATATCAGTTAAAGTCAGCTAAATACTAATAACTATGTAGGAAAAAAACATGATATAAAATATATTTATAATAACTTTATATTATTCATACTATTAAATTTTATACGTAAATGAAATTCTCAGCACTAGAGATCCCAGTGAGGATATCATTATTTAAAAATATAAGGTTTATAAAACAGTTATTATTATCATTATATCATTTATAAGGTAAGTTGACGAATTTCTATTCGGTATTTTTTTAACAGCCTTCTTTAGGTTATAAAGTTATATATATTATAGCTGGCAACAATAACGTTCTACTGTAAACCAAATATGTACAAGATATCTGTGTTGGCCTATCAGAAAAATCAGTCGTATTCATAGAGTGACCATACCGACAGTGACAAGAGGGAAAGTATGAATAATACATTATTAATAAAAATAAACTATGCTCATGTCTCTAACATGGCAGTCAGTCTGTAAAACTTAGGAATTTAGATCGCTTTCATATTATGTACAATCTAGAAATTAATATTTATTTATAAAAAAATTGTTGAAAAAAAATATCATCGGACAGCAAAATGACATCTACATCATTTTACTACATCCTCAGGAATAGCTGGATATCCTTCGGGTACATGCTGTTACACCCTGCATATTTACACTAAATTGAGGGCAAGGTGCAAAAAATTGATTTAAAGCTAAACAAAATGTAGATCTTCTCAAAGGCAAGGGTTATTAATTTTATTTATGTCTTCACAGTCGATATATTATGAAGATAGACATGCTATGCTGAAATGTCTAGGTCGTGAAAGTAACAAATAGGTATATTTTTTATGTGATAAATAAACAAACATTTCCCAACTGCAAGTAGCCGGGGTTCCAAAATCGGTGGCCACGATTTTATTGCCAATAGAAAAGGATAATTAAAAGTATTATATTTAAGATCGTGAATCTGCCCGTACGTGAGGCTGCCTGGTCACGATACGTTCAAATATTGGCGAAATCACACGAGGTCCCACGGACCTCCAAATACTTCACTAATTACTATTAAATAATCCACGTGAAAGTTAATGGTGCAGTGAATTGGAGTGTACCTTCCCATTCTGGAGGTTCTGATATCAAACATATATCCACAATGTTTAATCACCTTATTACTAATAAACGTACCTGTAAAAACTTATTAACTCAAAAATTAATAATTTTTTTTATTGATAAACTAAGTTTAAGACAAGATTTTTTTATGCATAGCACAAAGGGTAACAATTATTATAAGCAATAATTATTAGCCTGAAACACTCATCCATATTGAAAAAACCTCCCGAGAAAAGATACATGTCGCTGTAACTTAATGATAGAGCTCTCGACCGGCAATCGAAGGGGTGCGGGTTCGAGTCCCGTCGGCGACATGTTTCAGGCTAATAATAATTGCGTATAATAATTGTTAACTCAAAAATTGACTGCCCGGTGTTTTACACGCACCGCTTAGATAAAGCAGACAGAACAACTTTTCTATATTGAAAGATGCAATAACATTTCCAAACAAAATGAATTTTTTGAAAAGGATATGTAACTGCTACACAAATAAAACTTGCAAATATAGTCATATTCACTGCTAGTTAATATCGTTACACATGTTCGTTGTATCACACTCTAGGTGATGACGATGAATTTATACTAAATCTAAATATCGTAAATATCGATTTAGATTTAGTATAAATTGATCGTCTGTAAGTGGTTTTGACACCAGTTTGACAATGCCTTCAGAGGGCGAAACAGCTGTAACACATAATAATAATTACGAAGCAGAACTTGTTTATAATAAACTGTTTTTATACATTGAATAATAATATTATTGAATATATAAAAGAAAAAAAAGAAAAAAAAAGAAAAATAAAAAACTATGTATCTATTTCAAAACAACAACAAAAATTAAACAGACATCATAAACAACAATCGATCGCAGCTAAAAAGGGAAACGCTTTGATTTACAGAGCAAACATCAATAAAACAAATAACCAAAAACAGATATTACCAAGCCATCATCATCTCTATAAAATTGTACATTCAATAAATCAGGCCATCAATCACTCACTCGTTCAATTTGTTCCGCAACATTGAATTCATAACTCGCACACGTCGTTAAAATGAACTGGATTAAACAAGGGGAGAAAAAAGGCTCACACGCTCCTCGATGATTTATATGGCTTAATAACTTTAAACGGGATAACATACCTAGCCCTTGATATGGCTCAGATGGCTGGGATGTTCTCAGATGGCTAGGATGTACTCAGATGTGTGCACAAACAGGCTCAGATCTGCCGAGATATGGAGAAAAGTGTAAACTGTGTAATATCACGCGAAAACACTTCATAATCACCTTGGTTGGATTTATTTATTTTATTTTTCTATAGCACCCTCACCTACCAATAAAATAAAACAAATAAAGAAATTTATTGAATTAAATACGTCACGCAATTTTGTATTTGTAACGTTACGAGAATATCACGATATAATGGAAAAAAATATTGTAAAACAAGAGACAACAAGAACACACTACGTAGACACGCCATGATATCATCACTTTGGTTGAACAAGGTTTTGACTTCAGAGATGAATTGTCAAAGTTTGCAAAGACGATTTTTCATAATCTATTGATTGATATAATTTGTAGCAATCATATTTGAGTAACTAATTATCAATTGCTTAAATAAATAAAAATTAGGGGCCCTAATAACATAATTTTTTTAAATTACATAACTAATAAACAACCACCCTACCATAATGGATGTTTATCAGTTGTATAAAATTAGGTAGGTGTGCTATGTTCACACAGTGCGATGTACAATCGTGCTCGTGGGTGATAAACGAACACACATTTCCGTAATTTGAAAGGGAAATATTAACCGGATTCACCAATGTAAATTTCTAGAACATTAAAAGTATTAAAAAATACACCTAACCGTATATCGTAGACCCGTGTAGTTTAAATCAACCATACGGGAAATGTAGGTTTAGCCGATTTACGAATGCACCATTCGTTGATCTTACCTCCGTTTATTTCAACATCATCTACCACGGTTCACTAACGTTTTTGTTTTAGGAAAAAATGTTGATATTATAAAGATAACAAAATATCACTGGAACCTTAGAAAACAATTCAATTTATATAAATAGCGTGTTTTTATCGATTGATCGTATATTAATTTTGTTAAAATTAGTTCACTTATATACGTGATATATAAAGTGTTCGATGCCATGATTCATATTTATACTACATTTCATACGCAATCAATGCCGTCAATCACAGAAAAAATTATTATTGCCATAAAAAAACAATAATTTATTCACGCAATTAAGGGAACGTATTAATTATAAAAATAGTAAACATAAAATTAAATATAAAGAAATATATAAAACTGTGAGACTTCTTACGATCAGACTGAATACTCAGTTTTGTAAAGACTTAAGTAGAATACAATGAATTGTAAAAACAACAGTTTGAATTTTTGTTATTTATTTTTGGGGTGTTATGTTATGGTTATAATGTTGCGCTACCTCCGTCTTTAGCCAACGTTTCAGACATCGTTACAGTGTCCATCATCAGGACAGAACAATATTAATGCTTACAGCTTATGCAATCGCAAACCTTCGGAAAAAGCTTCATTTAGAAAGGGTAGAGTATTCAGAGTTTAAAATAAAGTGTCCTCCGCGTGCAAAGTCGTGTCTTCTCCAAGTATAAAAAGTTTATCGAAAGTGACCTGCCAGGTAAAAGTTGTAACTTTGAAGTACCAACTTAAGTAGAAGTAACTTTGCGATACAGTAAGTTGATCGCCATAAATTAGAACCGAACATTGTATGCAAATGGAGGTAGGTACTAGATTCTAATACCATGAAGTCAGTATTTAATCCCACGGAAGTAAGAGTAAAACAGATGATCATAACACATGAGGCTGCGCGTGCTCACAGCTCACGATCCGTCAGGAGACGAAGAGGAATCGCTCCAAATGAAGAAGTCATACCGGTTGATCGCACGCTATCATTTCCGTTTCTTTCCCAACAAACTACCGCACAGATAAATTGCCTACTTGCGGCAATGATGGATGCAGGTGTTCATTAAAAACACACGCCTTTCTCACACATTTATGCGAGAAGTAACTCTTTTGATTAGTTATTAAGGTCCGGTAGTAAGCGTTCCGTAAGAAGAAGAAAGGGAGATACGTAAATACGAATATAAGAGGGAGCGCACTAACATTAAAAAACGACTATAATTAGCTCGTTTAAAATATACCAAAAATCTCTCGACACATGCTTAAGATTTTTTTCTATCGAGTGAAAATCATATAAATACAATTTCAGCTCAACAATGTACAGACATTATGTATACTTTTTAAGGAACTTAAAACTGAAAAAGTTCAATAGAAATGTGTTATAAATCGGTAGAGATGCGGAATTCCGTGACTTGCTGAAGGAGTGTGCATGGAGTAAGATAGTTGTTTGTGTAAAGGGCACTTTTTTAGTCGTACTTCGGATAATATATTGAATCTACGTTTTAACAAGGATTCCATGTCTGTGAAGCATTAGGATCACCAATGATTAAAATTCAAACGATTTCAATCCAATTTAATCACATTTTGGGAGGCGGGGATGGGTACCTACTGCCACTCCGGGAACCATTTATTGGAAAACTGACACCTCTGCCATCCGAAGTGGTTCGCTGCGTTTGGTGACTTAGTAGGATTTACCGAGTGTTGGTGGCGGATGCGTCTACCTGCACCAACATGGTGGCAGGCCACCTTGCGGGATACTGATTGAGGGAGACCAGAATTAGCGCATTAAAAGTTTATAGAATTTAATGTTTCGTAACGATGCTCTGTAGGACACCCGCTTGCACAGCGCGGGTATAAACTGTGCGACCTAAAGTTTAAGTTTAGACTTACGGAATTCAATACTTCGTTTGTGTGAAAGCACTATGAAACCAAATCCTAAAGATATGGAAAAGACGGTAAAATCAAGATGGATTCATTGGCTAAGTAGAACCATTATCAGAGTATATGTCTCCATATTAAAATTCGTAGTATGACTTTTTTAATGTGGGCGGGAAATTTTCAAATCGAACGCTCAGAACGGTCGCTCGACGAGTTTTTCAATTCTTTACGCCAGTGTTTTTCAACGTGTGGGTCGCGACCCCCTGGGGGGTCGCAAAGCCTCCTAAGGGGGTCGCGGGGGTTCCAAAGTAAAATATATAAAAAAAACAAAGTTCAAAAATATTTTATTAAGAAAATATTAATTATGGACATTTTGAAGTTAACATGAAATTTATATTATAAAATTTCTATGGGTCAGAAATCCTGTAAGTCACATTCACAATATTAATGTGAATGTTGCGCCGTGCGGCGTGGTCATTCTGGAACCTGGTTTGTGCGCATGCGCGATAGCTCTACCTACTATTCCGTGGAGGCGTTTGGCGAAATAGTAAAATACTTGTCAGAGGTAAAATACAGGCAAAGGGTAGGGGGTCGCGAAATATTTTTACATACTAAGGGGGTCGTGCCATGAAAAAGGTTGAAAAACACTGCTTTACGCGATCCCTCGAATGGATAAACATGATTCAGTAATTCATACAAGTTCACTATTATTTATCAACGGAATCACTTGAGCCCGTGAGGCAATGCAAGCCGCACAACTCCTAAGGTGAAAATAATGAGCACAGGGTTAATATCTGTCCGCCGCGACTTTCATCTAATTGAAATATAAACAGGCCGGAATATTTGCATTAACCCGCATAATTGCAGAATCCGTACAATTCACTACAATAATTATAGGTTATTAATGAAACTGGTCCCGGTGTGAAGGAACGAAAGCCTCTCGGGGTTGTGGAGACGACGGGATATATCGACAGATAAATCAGAATCATAATATCATATTATTAGATAACTGAAATGTAACGTCAATGTGCGATGATTATAAATACATTAACATTTGACGTACGAATTAGCAAAGCTTTCTGTGCAATGGATTTTGAGAGACCGATATTTGTGCGGGGTAAAAATATGTTAACAGAATATGTTTTTTTTTTTTTTTTTCGACGGATCTGCCCTGATGATGGATACTGCAACGCTGTCCGAAACGTCGGCTAAAGAAGGATGTAGCACAACACGGCATAACACCCCAAAAACAAACAACGAAAATGCTTTTGGCCTTGAAAATCTAAAAACGTATCAGAATATGTTTTGTTTTAGTCTTAACTGCTTCATTAGAAAAATATTACTCAATTTTAAACACCTCGATATAAAAGCTTTGTTCCCAGGGTACAAGGAAATCAACAAATAAATATATCAACAGAAAATATAAAGATATCAGAAATCATGACGATTACATAACTTTTACAAAATTACGAAAACAGCGTAAAGAATTATAAAGTATCAATAAAATGTTTTAGTGAATAAATTAGCCAAATTGTAGAAAAATAAAATATATATTTCTAAATCACAACGTATGTGTATGTGGAATTCCTAATAACATGTGCTGACAGTATCGAAGGTATAGTTAATCTCTTTGGCGATTCATTCATTGACAAAACAAGACAATCGAATAATATTAAAAAATACAAAATCCTGATCAAACAATGGATCATCGAAAAAGGTCGTGCAATAATTAGTCACCTCACCCAAATATAATCGTATATCTCATTATTGTTACCACTACCTACCAACCTGAAAATTTTGTCAAATATTTTTGCTTTATTGAAAAATGTACTTTATATAATAATTAAAAAATATTTGTAAAATAGTCTGTCTCGACACAGGAGTTCCTAGTGAGAGAGGCAAGGCCAAAAAAAATGTAAACCTTATGATATAGATTCAACAAATAAATAAAATAAAATAAATAATATAAATAAAATAATATAAAAAGCCTTTTATTTCTTGCAATAGTTATAAAAAAAGTAATAAAAAAGTATAATTAATGTTATTTACAATCTTGTTGAAAATGTTATATAGGTATCTTAAATTATTCACAAGCAAGAACCCTTCTCTCAGGTGAAGGTGAAGGCCTCCTCTAAAGAATTTCATTTATCTATCTCTTGAGCTATTTGCGGCCAGCAGGGGCCTGTAATTTTTTTTTTTTTTTTTTAATTATTTCTTGTAATAAAGTTCTGACGTTATAGGTTATTATGAAAAGCTCATCTTTTGTTTTTTTCGTAGGGTTAAGGATTTTTTTGTGTTTTTATTTTTACTTCATGTATTTTTGAGGAAGTTTAGAATTTCTTCTTCAGAGGGTTTTGGTCTTGATCTTCCACGGTGACCAGCCGGGTTGGAAGATGATATTTGGTTTTTATTGTTTTTTTTTTTTTGCATGATGCCTGTGTCGGAGGGGGGGCTACAAGTTGTCGGCTATGTTACACTGAGCTCTGGGTATATTTTGATTTTTATTTACTAAAAAGTTAAGCATGCTTGGTTTCACAATTCCTTCAGACATGCTAGAAGTTCTTCTTTTTTGTGAATGCTGTTTATTTTTCTTGTTGGTCTGTTCTTTTGTTCCGTTGTCTGTAGGTGTTTCAGGAGATAATATAAGCATTCTCTTATTGCTGTCCGTGGTTTTGTCTTTGACTTGTATGACAAGTTTGTCATACTTAATTTTTGCTATATTGCCTTTCTCTCTCTCGAGTTTTGCCTGCACTTGTAGCTCTTTTCTTTTTTGTAGTATTTGCTTCGGATAGTCTTCCGTTATGTAATGTGTCGTTTCTCTTAGTGCCTCTCTTCTCTGTTTAAATATTTTTATTTTGGTGCCGTAAAAAAGTGTGGTAAATGTAGCAATTATTGGTCGAGATTTTTCTCCTTTTTTGCCTATTCTCTTGACTTCTTGGATATCTCTGTGATCTAGTTCCAGAGAGAAATATTCCTTTACAAAGTTGATAATAATGTTTTCCAATATTTGATACGAGGTTTCGGTTTCCTCAATGCCGAAAAAGACGATATTATTTTTTCGAGCCTGTTTTTCCATAAAATAAATTTGTTTTTCTTGGTTTTCCAACATTTCTTTGAGGTTTTCGTATTTTTCATCCCAAATTTTAAACTTCTCTTCCAGTATGTTGTTTATATTTTGAGTAACTGTTTCTGTTACTTTTTCTCCGCATTTTAGGATCGTACTTTTCTGTGCATCGAGTTCGCTCTGGATCTTACGAAGTGCGTTCATGACTTCTTCCATGGTAATTTTTGAGATAGCCTGTTGTTTTGGTACTACAGGTGCCTTCTCGTGGATTTTCGCAGAAACACGTCGTATATGGCGACAATAGCCGATTCTCGATCTCGAATGGTTCGGAACTTGTTGACGTACTTTCCGAGTTTTTCAGCAGATGGCGTTAGTTACTTAGAGTAAATCTTGCATATCATTCGAAGGAGTGAGGTTATAATTTCACAGATTTTATTTTAAAATGCACTATGATAAGTTGTTACTCACGGTTGCCTTTCTGTTAATTGTCTTTTTATCCCTTAGACTCAGATTCTTCGGTATGTTGGTGTTAAATGCACTAGAGTTGTAAATACTTAATCGCGGTATTTTCGCGGTTTTTCTGTTTCCACTTGTTTTTATAGTTCATCCAGACTGTATATTATGATTTAATTGTTTCTTTACTAGTTTTTTTCAATATCGCTGAGATTTTCCACAATATTAAACTTTACAGTCACAAATAACACGGAGTCGAAGTAAACATTACTGACTAGCGCCCTCTTCTTCAATTCAACAAATAAATAAAATAAAATAAATAAATTTAAAAGCGATATTGGACAAAGATATTCTTGTCAGTGCTGTTCCCGGTATTTCAGTGGAAGAGTCTTTATTTTTATTTTTATAGTGATTACCTCACAAGAGTCCGAACTGCTCCCATCTATGGCATCCCCGATTGGGGTATGTTAGGAGGCTGAAGGGAAGTGGGAAAGGGAAGGACACGAGGAAGAGGAAGGAGGGAAGTACCTGGCTATTCAGATCTAGTCACTAAACACGGCTAAAGCCATTTCAAGAAACGTTTCAATTCTGAATGGTGGTCTTACACCAGGGCGATACTAAGAGTATCTTCTACTCTGGGTCCAGTCTGAACCAAAGTCAACGTTTCTTCGAAACGGAGGCTACAATAAAGGATGTAAAAGCACTATATAGCAATAAATCTGATGGACTGGATGGCATTCCTTCATTATTTTTAATAACTCGGGTTAATAGTTGTAATGTCTCCTATATCCTCTCCAGAGACATTCGTTATTTATCAGTACCGATGGGACCAGTTTTCTACAGTACTACAATATCCCCATTAAAAGACTTAGGTTTTTTGAATCACAGTGACTGTTTATTGACGTCTCGTAATTTATAAATATAGACTGGAGGACTAACGTCCTTTCTAACTCGAAACTAGTAATGATTCTGAACCTTCAGTTACTTTCGGCACATCTCGAAAACGAGACCACGTGACTCAAAGCGCCCATAGATTATGATACATTACAGTAGTGAACATCTTTCAATATGGAGAAGTTAAGGTTACTTAGTTAAATATAGGGTCTTTCAATAGGGACACTCGAAATTTATTAGGTTATAACAGCCATATTGTTAAAGTGACATCTGTCAAATTTATTCGGTTATAGCAGCCATATTGTTAAAGTGACATCTGTCAAATTTATTAGGTTATAGCAGCCATATTGTTAAAGTGACATCTGTCAAATTTATTAGGTTATAGCAGCCATATTGTTAAGTGACATCTGTCAAATTTATTAGGTTATAGCAGCCATATTGTTAAAGTGACATCTGTCAAATTTATTAGGTTATAGCAGCCATATATCCACAAACATTTAAAATTCTCTACATATCCTATGTCAGAAGCCACCTAGAGTACGCTTCAACTGTGTGGAACCCCCATTGTTCTACGTATAAAGCAAATCTAGAAAGAGTTCAGAAAAAGTTTGTCAATTATGTCTCTTTTCGCGTACGAAATTATGTAAACTATGTCCCCGTAAACCTTAAATCTCTTGATCAACGCCGAGACACCAGAGACCTATTAATGCTCTATAAGATAATTCATAACTATATTGACAGCCCATACTTACTACAAAATATTCATTTTAGATGTCCAAAAAGAGTTACTCGATCTATGGATACCTTTTATATTCCTAAGAGCAAAACGAATTACCTTGAAAATGGTTACGTTTTTAGATTTTCACGGCCAAGAGCATTTTCGTTGTTTGTTTTTGGGGTGTTATGCCGTGTTGTGCTACCTCCTTCTTTAGCCGACGTTTCGGACAGCGTTGCAGTGTCCATCATCAGGGCAGATCCGGCAGATCCGTCGATGTGTCATCACATCGACGGATCTGCCCTGATGATGGACACTGCAACGCTGTCCGAAACGTCGGCTAAAGAAGGAGGTAGCACAACACGGCATAACACCCCAAAAACAAACAACGAAAATACCTTGAAAATGTATTTATAAGAAGAAGCTGTAGCACATTTAATAGATTATGCCCAAACATCGATGTGTTTAACATGAACCTTGCTAAATTCACAACATTCATAAAAAAATGACATTCCATCGAATGCCATATGTTTAACCAAAAACTTAATTTCATTGATTTATTTTTTTTATTTTTATTAATTCCTCACATTTTCTCTTTTACTTTTAGTAGTTTGTATTTTAATGAAATCTTTTCCTCAAAGATATTATTGATATCCTTTAAAATTTAAGTGTAAACCTTAGAAATGTGTATATATTTTATGTATCACTTTGTAAATTGAAGATGCGCTTAATCAGAATTGTTTGTATTAGGTATATTGTTGCATATTTTTTTTTAATTATGGTCCTATATTTAAATGTCGTTATTTTATTGGTCAATGACATAAACATATTATTCACTGTCATATATAAATGTATAGACTGTTTATAACGCAAATAAATAAAATAAAATAAAATAAAATAAAATATTGTTAAAGTGACATCTGTCAAATTTCTTCTCAATTTGTTAATTGTCAATTGTTATCGTAAATCGAAGGTCTATCACAACTTGTTTTATTTAAATTTTAAAATAGAGCGTCCTTATTGAAATACCCTATACAAAGATAAAATATACGCGTATAGAATCGATGTTTCATAATGATTCTACCAGGACATCAGAATTTTGCTCCACGACACAATTATCTTTCAGTTTCCGGACAGCAAATGATATTATTTCTCCGATATAATATGGAAATTCCGTTTTGATTAATCGTCGCCTTATCTGCCTGCCTCCTCGGGAACTACTTCTATTGTTAGGCGGCTAATGACGGCGGCGTCTCCACTCCGCAAAGGGCAACGACGATTTGTTATACTTTCTCCACACGAGTTATTAAATGAGTCCACAACCCGCAATTAATTTGACGATAATCTAAAAACGTGGAGTATCAGATAACTGGTCGTGTAAACTCAAATGTCGCTGTTGTTATCGTTAGATTTGCATTACATAAACTTCACAGAGATTTTTAAAAGTTATTCTTGTTATAAACTGCGCCTCCACTTTAAGTATACATTTCCAATGGTACGATGATGATTGTCTGTTACGTAATATATTATATCTTGTTATTTGCATTTTTATTATGAAATGCTTATTTTTTAAATTGCGCCTGCTCTCGACACAGGAATTCCTAGTGAGAATTGCACATCACTAATTGTTTGAAAATATAACAAAATAACGTAAACGACGACAGCACAAATAATAAGAGGCACTAGCGCAGACTCACGAAAAATAACGGGGTATTATAATAATAGGGAACAGTCCCTTTTTATTGAAGTAAATACTTCTTTACGCACACTTGACTTGGGGGGTAAACTGGCGAATGCGTTACGAAAAGTGAAATGCTTTGCGAGGCGAACGGGCTGTATCACTCTGTGGAAGCAAGAGAGAGCAGTGCGCGCGCACATTTTCTTTCTCTCTTCCTCTCATAGCCAGTGCATGAAATATCTCAGTCATGCGGATGTATAGATGGAGCTAAAGAAGTATTTACTTCAGTTGTGTGGTCTAAAGCACACTCGTATTTATTTTTTTATTGTAACAATTAGTTGAAAAAAAATTAAAAGTTTTAATTTTTCGGGTCTCTCAAAATCGCACTAAATTTGTGGTTGTCACCAGTCACAAAAATCTTAGGTTATACGAACAGACGCTGTATTTTGTA
Source organism: Limnephilus auricula (assembly GCA_951813805.1). NCBI lineage: Eukaryota > Metazoa > Arthropoda > Insecta > Trichoptera > Limnephilidae > Limnephilus > Limnephilus auricula. Next base: position 31,222,292 of record OX638400.1, read on the forward strand.
TGATGTCATGGGGGGTCGAGACGTTTTTATCTTCAACAAGGTGGAGGTTAACTATGCAATACAAAACGCCTTTGTAGTATCACATCCTATTATTTAGTCCACTTTGAACATGAACACTTTTTCAACATTATATAAGATTATAATAGGGTACTAATTAGACTTAAAAATAAAATAAATTCCAGATAATTAAATCGGAGTTACAATCACAGGCAGATCAACGAGCGAAGTACACTAGATTTCACAAAGTAACCATATTCCATTTGTCACCATGAAACAGGCAGTCGCCTAGTATGGTGGTTTAATATGTCATATATACGTAAATGCATGTCATGTATTTTATAAAAAAATTAATGAAGTTAGTATTTTTGATGTTTGTAAAATTGAATAAATAAATTTACAATAATTATGTGTAAAGTGTTCGTGTTTATTTGAAGCCAACTCGAGAAGGTCTTAAAGAAAAGAAGGGATTGAGAAAAGCACCAAACAGAAAATGGGAAAAGCCAATTTAGACCTTTTTAAGAGCGGTGTACATCGATACCTACACTTAGCATCGCCCTGGTGAAAGACCGTCGTTTAAAAACGAAACGTTTGCTCGAAAGGGTTGTGTTTGATAACCAGATCTGAATAGACAGCAAATTCCCAACCTTCCTTTCCCCTCCTTCCCTTTCCAACACCCTCAGCATCACAACATACCCCAATTGAGAATGCCATTGTCACATTGGCTTCAGACGATTGGGAGCAGTTGGGACACAATTGTGCGGTATTTGTATAAAAAAAGATTGATACAACTTGACCCAGTGGTGAATACATAATGAGTACGATGATTACTTTGCAATTTATTTTTGTCTGTTGCATCCTTGAAATCCAAAATCCGAATTAAAACATAATTAATAAAGAGCGTCAAAAAGATTAACACGAGAACAATGTTAACAAAAAGTTATGAAGAAGAAAGGTTAAGAGGTTATATTATTATTGCACTGTAATCAAAACATGAGCACATCGATTGAAAAATGTATAAAAATAAGAATCGGTAAAAAAGTTTAAAAAAAACACACACAAATACACATTATGAACTTATAAAACAACACCTCATTAATAGTTCCAAGAGCATTGTTATTGACAAGCGATAATTTTATTAAATGGTGATACATTAACTATGTTGATAGTGTTTTACAACTCAAAAAAGAGACCTCGGAGTTATACAAGTATGTGATGAAACATTATAATTAGTACACCACATAATCACATTACAAACAACCAAACATTAGGATTTTTGCTGAGAAACATTAAAAACTTTAATTAACTTCCTGTCATGGCAAAATTTGTTTGCCTCATTAGATCGAAGCTAATTAGAGTATAATTTCGTCATTTGGTCACCTCACCAGGTGACAAAACAAAAGGTGAAAAAACCCAGGACCTACCAGGATCCCAACAATTCTAAAAAGAATAATGTGAAGCAGAAAAATCAGAATAAGATTAGGTCAAGGTTCCGGCAAAACTGAGGTCCTGGGTTCAATTCCTTTACAAGTTATGCTTTGAAATTACAAAACAATATGAACATTAATAAATAGTTTTGTCTCTTCAATCTTTGCAGACTCACTTTGTGGCATCATTTGATTTAAATAAAACAAATTTGGTAGCGGGTTCAATTTCGGTTCGGTTTCGGTTCGGTTCCCGTCGGCGGCATGTATCTTTTCTCGGAAGGTTTTTTCAATATGGATGAGTGTTTCAGGCTAATAAATATTGCTTACTAGCTGATTCCCGGCATGAGTTGCAATGCCACTTAAATAAAGAAATGGTTTCTCCCTACGTGTCTTTTCCCATTCATCCCCGTTCTCCTTCCGCCACCTCTCTTCCACCCACGTCCCCTTCCCCTTCCGCGTTCCCTTTTCACCTTCCCCGCGTCCCCCCCCCTCTCCCAGGGGACAGCCTTCTGAAGTTAAAACAGCCGTTAAGTTTTCTGAAATTATCCATTTTTCTGCGCAATTTTCTTTATTTTTCTTTCCGTAAGAACCTTCTACAAGTATTTGAAAACTTTGAAAAAAAGATGAATGAAATAGGTAAAGTCGTTCTGAACTTATGGCGTGACCAAGGGAAACAGGTATTCATTTTTATGTGTAAAGATAATAATTGTTATCCTTTGTGCTATGCATACAAATCTTGTCTTAAACATTAGTTTATTAATTAAAAATAATCAATATTTGACGAGTTAAAGTATTTCACCAATAATGTAGACATGATATGTCTCGACGCCACCTAGTGGGAAAGTTACCACTTACAATGCCTTTCTCATATAAAAATAAAGTTGGTTGTTTGCAGGTGAAAAAAATGTAATAAGCGGTAATTGTTGAATGAAACACTAGTATATATTGAATCATTTGGCGGGTAGCAGATAAGCCGCGTGGCTTAGTGGATAGAGCTCCTGACCGGCAATCAGAGGGGCGCGGGTTCGAGTCCCGTCGGCGGTATGCATCTTTTCTCGGGAGTTTTTTTAAATATGGATGAGTGTTTTAGGTTAATAATTATTGCTTATAATAATTGTTAAATAAGACAGGACCATCTTGGCAGTCTTGTGGCACACCAATTTTTGCGGTTGGCGCCAACTCACCTAGTATCCTATTGATTATATCATGACCTTTTATACTACATGTGATTTGAGATTATCATAGCCAAAAGTATTAAGGTGTTATATTTTAGAGATATATGCCGTGTTGCGCTTTCACATTCTTTAGCCAATATGGCATAATCACACAAAAAATAATCACGATACGACTTTACAACTTTATATAAATGTTCGATCACAGAAAAATTAGTATAAATTTTCAAAAGAGCATTCAATGTTGTTTTCCCATTGCAAGTACAAAACAACAATGCGCAATTATCACCACAATAGTTATATAGTTAAATCAGACCCATTAATTATGCAGATCAGTTCTGAAAACCTAAATTAAAATGCATAATGATAATTGCTGACGTCCACGAGATTAATGTCAATGAGGATGAAATTTATACTGGAAATAACGCGCCATTACCGAGAGCTAAATTAATTACATGAACACAGCCATGTCAGTAAGGTACACGTGAGCATCTTTATAACTCGGTACAATCTTCATTCAATGAATTACATGCCCTCTAGCTAGATTTCTTGCCGTATGTTAATTAACCCTTCCACGTAAATGATTTACAAAATAAAAAAAATAATAGATTGGTTATCATTTTCTATAGAATACGTCGTCAAGCTATTTTATACTAACAGGAAAATAAAACGTTAAATGTTGTATAAATAGAATTTGACATAACGAAGAAAGCATTCGTTACAAGTAAAGAATCCAGGCACATAGCGTATTTAACGCATGTAATCAAGAAGGGATTTGAATTCTAGTTCCTATCCACAGACATATTATTCATAGACTTGAGAATCAGGGAGAGGGGTAATAACCATCTGTAGCGGGGCGGAGAGGGATGAGTTGACGGTAACGATATGTGATTCGTTAATCCTTCAATATGACAGTATATAGGCATCACGAATTATAATATCACCATTTAGCTCTTAAAAGTAAAATCTGCTTTTGAATGAATAGACCTTTTTACATGGGAGCGCGAATTGTTCGCCCGGTTTGAACAAACTTGTGTAATCCATATAAAATGAAGAAAGGTTCGCTTGTTTTGAGAGTCGAATATTTTGTTACCGTGTTTAGTTAAGACACTTTTACAAATGTTTCATAATTTACTTATCACAGTAAACTGCAACGTGCACACGACGGGACCGGGAATTTCGGTTCATGTCTAAAACTGATCATATTATATGATGTGAATAAGCTTAAAATAATGACAAATAATGCCTGCTTATGGAAGGTAATACGACAATTGGGTTTATACTCTTTTTCACTTCTATTTTTACATGTTTTAATAGCACAAGTTACCATTTTTGCCGTGTTATTTCGTAAAATGTACCGATAAGAGCTCGACGCTAGTCCGCACAAGAATGATGACGTCACATTTTCTAGATTCACGCGTACCTATACCTGTAAGCCGGCCGGTTCCATGGAACCCAGAATTAAGGAGGGGGAAATAATACGCTTTTATCACTTAGGGCAGGTCTATACATATTCATATGTCTATGTTCCTATCCATTAATTTCCAATTCTCAGACTTTCCCATCCCGCTGGAATCTTCTTCAATGCAGTCACACCTCGGTTTATATCATAATGATTTTCGGCGTCGTTATCAGATATGTCATCCATTCCAACGTCTACTTTATAGTTGTTAATGCAAACAATTCTAGACTGTCGAATGCACCATTTAGAAATTTAAACAGAAATACATAGTCGGTGATAATCCTTCCGTCCGACAATTTAAGCATATTCCTGTTGAGAGTCGTAGTTTCTTTGTCGTCATTCTATCTCTTAGTGTCGTAGTTAACACATTTTAAATTTGTAGTAGACCCATGATAAATATAAAATAGATGCAGCTTATTCTCGTAGTTCTCTTCACTAGGAGATCCTCTGCTGAGGGAGGGCTATGTTTTCAACTCAACTTAACACCTCTTTGAAATCAATCAATAAACTCAATCTTTGAATGCACGGAGAAAAATGTTATTCTAAAATACGATCATTTTATTCGTAAAAACGATTAAAATCGGGACTAAAGTTCTTACGAACAAATTAACAGGGTTTCATTGTTTATTGGCGGGAACATGTAAGAATAATTTGTTGGTACGCAATTACGTATACCAACAAATTATTCTTACATTTTCCCGCCAATAAACATTGTAATTTGTTTGTAAGAACTTCAGTGCCGTTTTTACCAATAAAATGATCGTATTTTAGAATAACACTTTTCTCCGTGTGGAATCAATCAACTCAATTCACATTTTTGATAAGTCATTAAAAGCTATGAAAAAAAGAAAAATAGCCCATAACCTGACCTAGCGTAACCTATTTGACCAATTTTTTTCATTACTTTTAATGACTTTTCAAAGGAAGTGTTGAGTTGAGTTACCGGTCAGCCATTATGACATAGAAGACGCCAACGTCTGGTAAGATGGCTGTCGCAACGTTGCCCCGCGTGATGTCAACGCCACCGAATTCACGAATGAAAATGAACATGGCGTTTTGGCGGCAAATCGAAATTAAGCACATTTTAAATTGTTGTAGAAATTTCATTCGTCAAGATAAAAATAAAATTAAAATACCTTTATTATCATACTTTTTCTAGAATAGAAAATAACAGTAAAATAGGTACCCTATTGCAACAGAACCTTCATATTTGTGTAATCATAATGGTTTAGTATCGGCCCAAGGAACGTAAGTGGCGGGATAATCTCCCATCGATACATCAATGCATTTTTATACCGCCTTTGTAACTTATTACGGGCATTTATCCGGTCACCTTTAAAATTAATACTGCCTTAAAACGGGAGTTCCTCCTAGTTGGACGGTCAAACATTTTACAAATGTATAATATCTAAGTCCTTTACTAAATAAATAAAAATAAAAACTTATAAAGTATAAGCATTTATTTTCATGAATATTATAATGTGGGTTCCAGACGGGAGAATTGTACTCAAATTGAAATTAATCGCAAGCGCTTGGCTGGTTTATCTGGTGTATGAAACGGTAGCTATTTATTCAATTTAGGAAGCGGGTACGGATACCTACACCAACATCTCTGCCGTAGGTCATCCCAAGTGGTTCGCTTCGTTTGGTGGCGTATCAGGGGTGTCCGGGTTCATTGGGTGACTTGTGGCAGGTGTTGCACACCAACTGCGGATCGGGATAGGCCGGCTTGGGGAGACCCCTTCACTTCTCAAAATGGTCTTTCTCGACCCATTGTCTTGCATCGCAGCGGGAGGGATGGATTCATATATCAGTTCCATCAGGACTCCCTGATTCTACCTACCAACCTCTCACACCTTTTTCATTTCTAGAAGTTCCTCTCCTTCCTTTCCTTAAAAATACCATCTCCAAAGTTGACTTGGCTCTAAGGGTCTGAGGGTCTGGGGGTCTCCTGTATGGTTTAATGAAAAAAAGCGAAACACCGAAATCGACAAAATGCAGGAGTTACCTGGAATAAATACGCCGTGACGCGTAAAGGGTTAGCAGAAGGTCCACTGCAAAGTACGAAGGCGGTAGGCGGACCTAACCAGGTCATATATGGTCAGTATGACGGCAATAACGTAGGGTCATATAAATTAGAAGATGGGACATCTGTAATTCCTCCAGAGCAGATTAACATGTGTGGACTGCCCACAAGTGGTAGGATTTACGACGAGAACAATAGGAGAGAATATTTACAAAATAATGTCTACGCAATGTCGAATAAATATAATATTTTATAACTTATCGTTTAATATTACTGTGTGGGTTGAAGGCGCCTGTAGCCTACACGGTGGAATTGGGTGGATAACAGGCTGTGACAATAATATGGGCAAAATGAAACACATGCTGGAAATGTCTCGCTGTAAATACAGTCGAGGTAGGCGGGCGAACGGAACTATATAGGGTGTTAAGACATGGTAGTAAGCGTTCAAAAAGAAGAAGTTGGTTTGAATGAGAGATATGTAAATACGAATGTTAGAGGGAAAGAGCTAATTTAAAAAAAAATACTATAATTAATCGAAAATTGGAAAAATATTTAATAAAACACGACTGGTTTAAAAGAGAGTAAAAATCTCTTTGACAAATTTTGAAGGAACATTTAAAGAAACAATGTGATATTTTTTATCACACCTCACCTAACCCTCAGATTAGAACCCACCCCTCATACCTTATTTCTTCCCAGGACTTCCTCTTCTCCCTATTCTTTAAAAGTCCTTCCACATTGCCCCAAAGGTGAAAAAGGTCCTAAGGGAAATTATTTTCCTCTGGCCTCCAGTGAGGAGCTATTGTTAAAAAAAAAACTGATTAATTGAAATCAATTTCTTCCGATTTCTTTATAGGGATTCCTCTTTAAATTCACTTTGCAACAATCCAAAGCTCCCGAACTAGACACTAGTGTCAAATACGGGTAACGATTTATTCAGTCTCGAAATGGTATGGGAAATTTATATTAAATCGGGAAGTATTCCCAGAGCACATCAGTACCTGCAAACCATTACATTCTTGCGCGTCCATGAATCCGAAATGCCTTCAGTTAGGAATGTGGCAGAAGGTACTAGAATGAGGAATCTATCATCACCCAAATCAAACACCAAGATCACACATTGTGGTGATCAATTTATTTTTTTTACGGGGAAAAAGGATTCACCGACAATTGCCTTTAACGTGCGAAGGACACGGATGTATCCAATCGATTTTCTTCATAAGTCGAACCGCTTCCGTAGGGTGTTGCTATGGTCGACGAATCTAACTTTAAATGCAGTTCAAAACCATATTATTCATTGGAATTTTTCATTTTATACAAATTGTGGGTGAATCGTGAAAAAACAGGAGCAACAAAGGCTCCTTGACCCATCAACCCTTCAAAATCACCACGAATTGATGAATACAAAAAAAGAAGCTTATAACCAGGAGCGTGAGACCCAGTGGATTAGGGGGATTGGTTGTATTCCGGGCGGAGGCAATTTTATAATGCAGCACTAACCAACATTACTTTAAAATAAAGTAAAAAAAAAAAAAAAAAAACACCTTATTTGCACATTCGTAGGTAGGTACATACACGTAATCCGGAATCTGGCGGAACAAGCCGGAAACTGGTGATACAATATCACACAGATAACCCTTTTTTTCAACCTGATCATTTCGACTTCTTTTTGTATGTTCTTCCTTTGTTTTTTGATAACTAAAGGTTTAAAAAAAGTTTAAGAGACGGTCCACGCTTAAACTCATTTAAAAAATAATAAACAGCTGATAATAACCCCGAGGCGACCGTTTTTTTTTTTCAATTCTATCTTTCTGATTAAAAAAACTTCGATTCGATTTACTCGAAAACAAAAGCTCAATTAAAAAAAGTTATGCCACAAAATCGACTCCAAATGAAACATTTGAACACCATTAATCTTTAAATAAATTATAATTAAAACAATCTAGGTAATTATCACCAGTGTAAAAGTTTTAATAGTTTTCTCCCAAAAATATTTAAAACAAAAATTATTTTGATGGCCTCCTTGGTCGAGGGGCAAGACTCTCGACAAGCGGTTCAAATCCCGGCGTGCGCAAGTAAATCTTGCTATTTTCATTATAATTTAATCATTTAAAATAATATAACCACTCGAACGCTTTTTGCCATAATATGGCACTATTTCCAAAACCACTGAATGCTTTGCTGCCAAATATTCCCTAGATTTTTTTTTGTTATTTATTTTTGGGATGTTATGCCGTGTTACGCTACCTCCTTTTTTAGCCAACGTTTCGGACAACGTTAGAGTGTCCATCATCAGGTCAGATATGTCGGACACATTTACCCTGACTGTTAACACGGCATAACATCCCAAAAATAAATAACAAAATAACTTTTGGCCGTGAAAACCTTAAATCATATCGTTCCCAAGATTCTTTAAAAGTTTACGATTACGTAATATTTTTTTTATAAATCCTACGAATGTGTGATAATAATCAGTTTGTATGTCTCCATATTCAAATTCGGAATATGACTTTTTTAATGTGGGCGGAAAAATTTCAAAATGATGACAAAAAATTCTTGAGCAACCCGAGTAAAATTTTTAAATTGTTCTGTCGCCCCAGTGAATAAACTGTATTTGCGGCACGTTCCGAGTGAAATATACTCTCAGTATGGCTCTGGTGTAAGATCACCATTCAGAATGCTTGAAATATCTTTAGCTGTGTTTGGTGATCAGATCTGAATAGCCAGGTTTCCAGTTTTCCAGACAGTTTCCCCATCTTTCCCCTTATCTTCTTTCCTTCCCCACTTCAGACTCCCATTATACCCCAATTGGGAATATTCTTACTGGCTCGAGGCGGTTGGTAGCAGTTGAGACTCTTGAGCGGGAAAACCTTGTCACTTTAAAAAAATAACTTTAACTGTGCCTGAAATAAGAAAGTGCACGAAACAAAATCACCAACGGTATTTTGCGACACCGCAATTTGATGGTTTCGTACCTCTGCTTTGACAAGTCCGTTTGTCCGAGTATTTGGCCCGCGGGAGAGTCTTGTCAGCCTTCACAGCGCCCCGCGGCCCGGTCCAAATAATTATTTATAGGCAGCACCGTACCAACAAACTGAACAGACCATATAACCATATAACGGTATCGCTGTACCCGGCGCTTGAAGCCTGATTAATGGGGGAATGGAAATTGGGTGAAGAAGTGGGAAAAAAATTACGGACGGTGGGAATTTTTGGGAGCTCAAGGGAAGAATATTTCTTGATGGCGATTAAAAAATTGGGGAATTCTTAAGATGCTGGGGTAAATTAAAATAGAATAATAAGGATATAGAAAGTTAACTTTTTTAGTCAGGTAGGAATTTTTGGAAGCTCGTGGGAAGAAGAGATCAAAATAAGAAGAAAAATGTGAAAATACGCTGGGATAAGGACGTTGTGCTTTTTAGGTTTAATATTTCTTTTTTAGCCTGCCGACAATCCATCGTTAACATATCGATTGACATCTCTTAGGCATAGAAACATGTGTGGTATATTGAGTCTGTTATACAGGGGTTACAATGGAACCAGCTGAAATGAACCAGGAGTAGGTACTAGTATATCGTCAACATGAAAACGGGTATTTTTATTTTTTATTATTGTAATGGGGATTTTATGTGGAATGAGCTGTAGGCAAGACCGGCTGCGCCAATGTAGTGTTCGTAGGTTCTTTGAAATAACGAGTATATAACTGTTATAACGTTTACTGAGGGTGGAAGCACTTAGGGTGGCATAAGTCGCCCAAACAAAATACGCACAAGAATTCAGCAAGCATTCTTTCTCGCTGCACACATCAATCTATTACACAGATAAAATCTTTCATCCTTCATTTAATACTGTTCTCTTCAAGACTTGGGTTTGAAATACCTTATTTAGGCAGCTTCCTCAAAGATAAAGCCACAAGCCAAAACCGCATAAATTCTTGGTGTGCCTTATATCGTTATGCATATAGGATTATAGGTAAAAGGCAAGAAAATCGCTTGGTAAGCGGAGTTTAAAGGTCACGGTTTCAAGCGCAAAAATGTTTTTTTTATTTTTATTTTGTGAATTATTTAAGAAAAAAAAAGTTAATCGAGGGAAACTACCACAGATAATCTTAGCCATAAATTTGTATTTTTTAAAGTAGTTTCCAATATTCGTTCATACATTTCTAATGAAAAACACATTTTTTAGTAGTGTACGCTCATATTTTTCATAAAGCAATTAACAATTTTATATTAATTCTACTCAACGGAAACGGTAGAAAAAGCTTCAATTTATCCAGTGCATATTTTTTAAGTTCATAAGCAAAGAGGGGTTAAAATTCTTCACCGTAATAATAAAAGCAAAAAATTAGATAACTTAGAAGCACTTGAAATTTAAAAAATACCTAATCTGAATAACCAAATTAATTTATCAAGTCCCATTCTAGACATATTTCTAAACTAGTAAACTGGAAATATATCTAGAATGGGAACTTCTAAACTAGTAAACTGGAAATATATCTAGAATAGGAACATCTAAACTAGTAAACTGGAAATATATCTAGAATGGGAACTTCTAAACTAGTAAACTGGAAATATATCTAGAATGGGAACTTCTAAACTAGTAAACTGGAAATATATCTAGAATGAGAACTTCTAAACTAGTAAACTGGAAATATATCTAGAATGGGAACTTCTAAACTAGTAAACTGGAAATATATCTAGAATGGGAACTTCTAAACTAATAAACTGGAAATATATCTAGAATGGGAACTTCTAAACTAGTAAACTGGAAATATATCTAGAATGGTACTTGATAAATTAATTTGGTTACCGGAATTCCCGCAATTACCTCTCCCCCTCTGTTAACTCAAACCCCATCTTTTTTTGTGTATATCTGTCAATATTTTGTAACATAGGTTCGTTTTAATATTCTCCTGACGGAGGACGGATTCTTCCGAAACCGGTAGAGTGTAATTAAAATTAAAGTGGTCTAAAACAATTTTATATATTTTTCCGTTGTCGAGTGGTAACAACACTTGACTCCCAATCGGAAGGTTGCGGGTTCGAACCCGGCGTGCGCAAATAAATTTTATTTGATTAATTTGTGTTATTTCACAATTAATTAATAAAAATAATATATACTACATTTGCGGCACGTTCCAGAGTGGAAGATACTGTCAGTATCGCCCTGGTGTAAGACCACCATTCAGAATTGAGACGTTGCTTAATAATGGCTTTGACCGTGTTTAGTGACTAGATCTGAATAGCCAGGTACTTTCCTACCTTCCTCTTCCCCATCTCCTTCCCTTCCCCACTTTCCTTCAGCCTCACAACATACCCCAATTGGGGATGCCATAGTCTCACTGTCTCCAGACGGGAGCAGTTGGGACTCTTGTGAGGTATTCTCTATAAAAAAAAAAAAAAAATGTAAATTATGGCGAGCCACAAAGTTAATGTTAATTACGAATAGGCATAATAGTATTTAAGGCACATTAGTTGTACCATTTACAGGTTTCCACATGGGCATAAATATGATTTGAAAGATAATAATGACAGATTAAACAACAAATTGTTTGAATGAGAATAGGGAGAGGATAGGATGGGGGAGGGATAGGTCTAGTTGAGGTATAGTATATATATTAATAAAAATATGCACAACAAAAAAAGAAAGTTGTTGAAAACTAGAGTTGTTTTAAATCATCGAGAGATCGAGTGTGTGACTTTAATAATGTGCCAATATCAAACGGATTGAATGGTAACATAATAATGACGAAATGTATCACCTCTGAAGAATATAGTCAAGACATTTTAATCATATTTTGAAAGAGTTTAAAATATTCATAACGAATTTTAATATTATTTATAAACTGATCTGGTAATTAAGATGAATCTGATAAGGGGAACATCTGGTTGCCTACGGAAGAAACAATAGGGAATTAATCAATTCTATATATTTAAAAATTACGAAATAACGACAATGCATACTTGTAACGACAATATGATATTAAAATACCTAAAGTAGGCGTATAAATGGGAGATGTTCGTATAATTAAATTAATACGAAGCAGGTCGATACTTTTTTATAAAATGTGATGTACTCGATCCTATCAAAAAATGGACACAACTTTGATCAGTGTAATACGGATACAAAATTTTGTGTTTGCTTTTGCTTGACTATTACTTATACTAATGCACAAGCGATATTAATATTCGTCGACCAGAATCAGAAATAGGATATTATGTGCAACATGAGTACGGATGGTTTGAACTATTTGCACTTCGAAACCACTGACTCTATAAAAAGTTATTATACCTGTAAATTAAAGAAAATAAATCACAAACACCTCTGTCTCAGGTCACCACTACAAGTGGTTTGCTACATTTGGTGACTTGGCAGAGGTGCCCGGGTTTAACAGGGTGAGATTTGTGGGTCTTGGCGGCAGTTTTGACAGGATCTGCCCATTAACTGAGAGGCAGGCTGGACCGGGAGAGCTGTTTGAGGGAGACCTTCTGATTTCTCTAGAAGGAAACTCTCGAAACATCGCCTTGCACAGCAGAGGGATGCCTTGGATTCATGTGTCCGTCGCTACTGGAGACACTGACACCTTTTTTGTTCCCACAACTTAATTAACTTCCTTTCAAAAAAAAAAAAAACCCTTCACACAGCATCCACTCAGGGCCACCTGTGTGGAGCTAACGTACAAAAAAATTGGGAAAAAATTATAAATAATCCTCTTTTGAATATTTTCCCACCTAACCATTTTCCCCTTCACACGACGTTAATTCACACGACAGTAATTCCTAAAATTCGCCCGTCACTTTGACCCTTTCCAATCCTTCATCTATTCTTCTACTGATTTGGGTTTCCTACCCCCTGCCTGTCCTATAACACCTTCCCTAATGATAATCAATATTTAACTTTAGTGCACAACGACATTTTATTTTCAGAAAATTTATTAGTACTAATAAACTTTCTGAAAAAAAGGGTTGTGTTCGGTTAATTAGAAAAATAAATCGTACAGAGAAGATGGGTGAAAAATTTAAGGGAACTGCTGACATAATCGAGGTTTAGTCGATAAGAGTCGTCAAAAATCAATAAAATTGTGGATGTTTGAGAGAGGCCAATTATCTAAAAAGCTAAAAACGAAAGAATCCCAGTTGAAAAAAAAGACGCAGATTGGTAGATAATATTGAAGAAGAGACAAATTCTTAAGGTTTGCAAAGTCCCAAGTGCATTGAACAGAACATCCTTCACGCAAATTGACATATTTACAACCTTAACCCAAAGACACTCCCCCGCAGATGTCACAGATAATCGCCGATACCACACCGATCGCAGATTCCACCCCAAGGCATGCGATAAGAGAGAGGCAGAGAATATGAAACAGGGATGCCAGAAAAAATAATCAATTTTTAATATTTCACAACTTGGTTCCTTCTGAAACCATTAATCAAGTATAAAATATAAATAACAAAAAAATACTAATTTCGGTTTTCCGGGTGTCCTGCATAACTCTAGTTCAATGAACACGAATTTGCTCTGAATTTAAGCGCACTTTTTAAAATTCGAACTGATTGTGTTAATAATTTAAACAAGCGGTACAGTACCTACTTATTATATTATATTGTAACAGAAAATAATTTGAACTACCATTTTCAAAATTGGAAATGATTTCTCAAGAATTCAGACTATCCGTGAATTTTCACGGGTCTGCACTAGATAAAATATTGGTTAATGATTTTTAACTATTTGGGTAAAAAAGTAACGTAAACGACTTGCGCAGCCTAAGAAGAATATCCTGAATAAAATACTAAGATTGCATGAAGTGGCTTTAGCCATAACAACATTCGAAAAGCTAGGTATTTACCAAATTTCTACCTTTTCCTAAGCTTTCTATTTACTTCCATCATATAAAATTCTCGAATTTAGGGTGGGAAATTTAACATATATTATAGTTTATTTTCAAAGGGAAATCAATTTCGATGTATGTACCCACTAACAGTATTATAATTATACCTAAAAGTACCTTTATAATTTTACACCGAGATCATCGCCTATCCTTATCCTATAATTCTCGTCGTCTTTCCTTTACCTTCTCATTAGTTTGAGTGTAAAATAAAACTCCAATCACTAAACAAAACTAACCTAAGAACAATTTTTCGGTTTATCAATGTTACCCCAAATAATTTGGTCCAAGCTTACTATCCAAGAAATGTGAAACAACCGGTCCATGATAAAATAATAAAACAGAACTTAGGAAGAACATTCGCAGAACGTGAATTTTTACTTTGAAATTTGATGAATTGTTGAAATGGTGTGAAATAATCCGTCCTTATTTCTCGGTAATATTATACAAAAAACCTAACATATTATAAATGATAAAAAATAAATAAAAGCTGTCGGTTTCTTACAATTAAATAAATAAACTATATACTAAAATCTAAAATAAATCAAAGATGATAAAAAATATATATAAAATTAGACACATTTTGAAATTCTCAAACGAAAATGTAAGTGCATTAAAACACGGAATCTACCTAAGATCAAGGCAAATCCTGCAATAGGTATTATCTCTTTCCCATCAAACTCTAGATTGAGCCATATCAGATTATCTCCCCTATCGGCCCCCGTGCCCGGAGGAGCAGCCCCTCCCAGGCTGCTCCCCAGATTACCATCTGCGCAGATTCCAGGATAGCATCAGCGCGCAGGGCCCCCTCGGCCCGGGGGCGCGTGCAATATGCGAGGGAGGACCCGATGCCATTATTAATACGCCACCAATAATATTATTATTATCATCATCATGCTGCAAATTTCCATAAAATGAAGACATTTAAAATTTATTACGCTTGTGGTTTTGTTGGGTGAGGGTGGCCGGCCTGTACCATTGGAGACGTAATAATAATATATTTTTTTAATATAATATACATAAGACTTGCAGAAATACGTCAATAAATGTCGCATATTAAAAATAAAAATTTATCCAATACGACATCAAGATAGCACTTAGTTCGAGTTTGAATCTCGCAATCATACATAAAGATAGCAGACAATAAAAATATGCGTTAAGAGAATGAAGATAGTGTTGATAGTTCTAAGTCGAAGTATGGAAAAAGTAGTATGACCAAATCTGATAAGTTATATGTTTTAGAAATTAGCTCAGTTGGTAGTGCTCCGCCCAGGCAAGGTGTAGGTTCTGGGTTTGATTCCTAGATGTGTCCGTACCTTTTTCTGATTTTTCTGTTTTCAGATTTTCGATTGAGTTTCGCTAATATTGTCATCATTAATTTGTGAAGTAAATACTTCTTTACGCACGCTTTACTTGGGGGGTAAACTGGCGAATGAATTACGAAAAGTGAAATGCGTTACGAAAAGGCGTTATATCGGTTCAAGGGAGAGCAGTGCGCGCGCAATTTTTTTCTTTCTCTCTGCCTCTCATAGCCAGTGCATGAAATATCTCAGTCATGCGGATACGGATATATAGATGGAGCTAAATAAGTATTTACTTCAGTCGTGTGGTGTAAAGCACACACTTTTTTTTCAAATGGTTCTGTTGCTTTTACCCTTCAAGGGTGTTCAAATAATTTCAAATTATGGGGAGAGAAAAGGTGAAATCATATATTAATTTTATTTAAATGGGATAATTTAAAAGTTGTATGGAAGATTGGAGTCGCTTTCAGACCTCGAAGAGATGTTGAATGGAGGGGAGTCAATTTTAGAGAAGGCTTGATAGAAGAGAGGATATTTGTTTAGAAATGAAAAACCATAAAATATGTGATCTAAAGTTCCCACTTCTAGACCACAGAATGTAAGATTGGGGAGTCATGGACGTGAACTTTAAAAAGGTGAGAAGAAACGTAACAATGTCTAATTCTCATTTGAACTGCATTCAATCTCATAACCTACCCCAAATGGGGAGGCCATAATATATAGTCTTACTGGCTCCATATATTTGGGCCAGTTGGGATTATTCTGAAGTACTCACGTAAAAATAAATAATAAAAAGAAAAACTTATAATGAGTGTGTAAGAACAGTTTTATAGATGAACCCCCTTTCTTATAATCGTAGTATAACTAATACTCGTCGTAACAGTGAAAAACTTGACTTATTATCACTGCGTGTGTACCTATGGTTAAAACGGCTTTAAACCAGGTTTAAGGTCAACTTTACAAAACCAAAGATGAGTCGGCGGATAGCGCAATCATAAGTAAGGGGGGAAGTGTATAGGAATATTTATGTAGTTTCAATATACTTTAACAGATGCCGTTAACATAGGTAGTTGTGTATAGCTTAGAGGTGTCTTAACAGATGTCAGTAACTTAGTACTATGGGAGAGTATTAAGTGTCGCCGTTCATGTCTAATACCAGAACAGTTACAAACGACTATAGTAGACTACATTGTAGAACATTGAAACTGCACACATATTTCTACACACTACGATAGAAATACTAAAAAAAATGTTTCAAAAATCTAGTAAGATAGAAATGAAAAAAAATCCACCAAAGCAACAGATAAAAACTTAAAATTGTGTTTATTAAGGATTTTTTTTTATTTTTTTATTTTTTTATTTATTTAAAGAAACATTTAAAACAAAGAATAATACATACATATCAAATAAAAACATAATACAAAAAACAGAGAAAAAGTCCCAATAAACTACTTTTAAGTAGTTTGTCAATGGATTCTTTTAATTAAGAGCACACCTGACGTCATCTTGCTTACGAGTGATAAATCGAAATTTTATTAACCTAAAAATAATTAAATGAATGCCTTTAACGTTTTATAATCATCGGATTGAATCTCCTCTGGTTCCCAAGATGGCCGGCAATGAGTTCCGGTGCTGCCAGGCGAGAGCGCGAATTAAGACATTTTCCATATAATAATAGGACAACATTCACCAAATACCCGTGAAGTTTGTGAACATGAATGGCGCATCGACATCGGCTTCGGCATTCTACTCGTACATCAGCTAGGGTAGCCGTCATCTTTTCTGCAGTGGCGGCTGGTGAACCATTTATTCAATTTTTATTAGAATAACTCTAAAAAAATAGCTTTCGAAAATTACACCCATCAATGTAATATACTCGTATGTACGAGTATCATTGTAAGTAAGTAAATAATACTAATAATCATAACGAAAACATGAAAAAAAAAAAAGACATAGAAAAATAATTATATAATGGTCGCAACTGGGACTCGAACCTAGAATCGCCCATCTTACCGGGACAAGAGATCCCAACAAGACGAGGGATTTGGGTTCGAGTCGCAGTTGCGGCCGTCACCTTTTATTTTTCTATTTCTAATTCCTTTTTCATATTTTCGATTAGATTTATAAAAAATAAAAAATTTCAATGTCAAATTCCTCTCCCCCATATCCTTAATCTCCTCACTACTTCCAGCCTCACAATACACTCCAACTGGGGATGCCATAGTCTCAATGGCTCTAGGCGGTTAAGAGCTATTGGGACTCTTGTGCGGTATTCACATAAAAAAGCGTACCTGTCAATTTTATAAAATATAGCTTTATTTTTAAGGGCCGGTAGTACCCGCCCAAAAAGAATAAGGAGAGATACGACAATATGAAGGTTCGAGCGAGCGCGCTAATATTAAAAACGTAAAAGTTAAAACGTAAATTCGGAACATGTTTAATAAAACGCGACTCGTTTACAAAAGAGCAAAAATCTCTCTTCAACACCTTAAGTAGCATTTAAAGGAACACTGTGAATTTTTTCATACATATAACTTGTAAAATAACAGAAACGTGTACATAATAATTTTTGGAGCATACTTTGGGATTTTTTTCTATCGAGGGAATTTTGTGTAATTAACGTTTCGGCTCTACAAATCTTCAGATATTATCTTAAAAAATAACATATATTTTTTAAGAACTTAAAGTGTTCAAGGGACATATGATATAAATCGGTAGAAAATCGGAATTCCAGCCCTTAACTAGCGCAGAAACAAATAAATATGTTGAAAAAGATAAATAATAAAATTTTACGTTAAATTAATATACCTAATATAGATAGATATTCACAAAATCAGTTCCAATTTTGAAAATGACACTTAATTTCAAAGAAAATTTGAGTTCCTTGAACGTGGATAATTTAACGCTGGAATACATATTGCACAAACAACCGAAATTGGTACGTTTGATGAGTATTACTTACCATTTCGTCAACAAAAGACTCGTCCTATTATTTTTACATAAACCGTGAGAAAATGAGTCAATACAACAAAAATATTTATAATTTATTTTTTTTAAATTAGAGAATCTGAAATATGAGAGATTTATTTCCAATCCACTGTAAGTTTCCTAGTCATGCTAGAATTAAACATCCAAACCATTTAACGTACGACGTAGTTACTTTTACTTTTTTTGAGTTGAATCAAAAAGTTTTCCAGAAATTCAAACAATTTTGATGATAGAGATATGTATAATTAAAAAAAAATACATGAGATCTTAGTCGGTAGCATTTTGAATCATTTAACACGAAACAAGTCACGAGCCATCACTGCTAGGGATCTCGAAGAAAAGCGGCTTCTTTTTTGGCGGCAAACCAACCGATGATGGCTTCCCATATGGGAAAAAGTGTGAATGGAGCAGTTCTGTGAGCTAAATTATGAAACACGACGCCATTGTACAATATTTAGGGAATTCTCAACTCTTTGGAAGTAATATGGTCCCTGGGGAACCGTTTTGTCACGACTGAGATGCGCCATTGAACGTAATGGGAATATTCTTCAACGATTAGACAAGTGCGCATATAAAATTAGTTTTAACGTTACTACGTTGGTTTTCTTTTCATACGTTCTCACGTTGGTAATATTCCTGTTTTTTTTTTCAAATAGGTGGCTTGTTTTGTTAGTATTATCAGATACGTCAATAAAATGTGAGAATGCTCTCAGCGCCATATATTATGTAGATACTTAAGAAAGGTAAAACTTTAGATGGTGAGGTTTAAACGGAATTTTGTTGAAATTTGCTACCGTGATTGAAAAGTGAGTAAACCACATTACTCCGAGACTTCAATAAAGACGACGTTTTAGGAACGTATTAGGGAGGAGGAACATATTAGGGAGGAGGGGAGGGGGTGGTCTACAAGGGTTTTATTTAATTATATTGGTTTTATTACATTTGTTGCTAAGTGATCTCTGATTGTCCAACTTTCTAATTATTTAGGTTATTCCCAGTAGGCTAATTACATAGGGTTTGATAAATACCCTACAAGTAATACGAATTATTAGCAATCTAATTTTATTGTTGTCGAGCATATTATTAATTAAAATCATTAATATTTTTATGATGATATGGGATTTGTGATTAATTGATTGTTTATAAAAAGGGAGGGTGGGATAAATTTGATTGCATTGTATTTTGCGCTACGTTCCAGAGAGGAAACTCTCAATATCGCCCAGGTGTGAAACCATCATGCAGAAATGAAACGTAGCTTTAAATTACTAGAGCCGAGTTTGGTGACCAGATATGAATAACCAGGTAATTCCCCACTTTCATTCTCCCCCTCCACACTAAGATAGCCTCATTCTACACTAAGATCCCTCACAAAATACCCCAATTGGATGGGGATGCCATAGTCTAACTATTTTGAATTTATTAATTGGTGTAGTTTTCATGGTTTCATATCTTAAAACTGTTTTACAAATAGTAGTACGTTAAGTTCCCAAATAAAGGCTTACTTCTTGGCACTTCAGATATGAACACCAATTCCTAGTATTTATTACACCAGTGGCACCTAGCCATAATACAATAAAAAAATAACAAAACAAATTTGAAAGAAATTCCGTAAACCCTGTTTCAATTTTGATCGAAGATAATTTAAACACATTTTAAATAAGAAATAAGACGACATGAAAGGCGACGATACAAAAAGGTAATTGTTTGACAAAAAGCGTACAGCTTTTTGAGATTACGCTTAAAGAATACTTACATACATAAATGCTTCACATTTTAAGATTAACCAAACCATTTTGAATGAGGTGTGTTTTTTCCCTGGGCGTATCTACCCGTGTTTGTGTACTTTAAACGCCGGCAAGATTCCGTAAAGAGTAACGTAAATTAACAGTGAATGATGAGGAATTACACCGTGAACGTCGGTATCGGAAAGGGAGCACGTTTTGATCTGTCATAATCATGCGGAATTTTCGTGCTCTACTGGAGAGGGATAGAAGTTCTGGGAACACTTTTTACGACAGGAATTTGGAATGGTTGGCAAAAGTTGTGGAGAATGAATCCAGCGATAGGAATCTATTAAACAAGAATGCATCTATTTTTTTTAGAAATTGTAATGCAATTAACGGCTTTTAAAAGACTTTCCATAGCATCCCTGATTAGATAGTACCTACCTGGCCTGTTCTGAAAGCTGGCTTCCAAGAAAATAGACGACTTGTATGGAGCTAGCAGTTTCTACAATATGACCAGCACTGATTAGAGTACAAACTGTGTTGAAATCTGGCTTCCAAGAAACTGGACATCTGTATAGGGCTTGCAGATTCTCCAATAGTGACCAGCTCTGATGAGAAGGTAACTGTGTTGAAATCTGGCTTCCAAGACACTGGACAAGTCTTGTATGGGACCAAAAAATTCTCCAGTAGTGACCAGCTCTGATTAAATAGTTGAAATCCGCCTTCCAAGCTGGGCGTCCTATATGGGGTTTCAGATTCTCCAATAATAGTGACCAGCTCTGATTAGATGGTATCAATCTAACTGTGTTGGATTCTGGCTCACAAGAAACTGGACGTCTTGCATGGGGCTAGCAGATTCTCCGATAGTTACCATTTCTGATTAGATGGTACCTACCTAACTGTGTTGAAATCTGGCTTCCAAGAAATTGGACGTCTTGGGACTGTATGGGGCTAGAAGATTCTTTACATTACTGAAGTGAAATTTATTTGCGCACGCCGTTGTTTGTCCCGCGACCTCCGGAATGCTAGTCGGGAGCTTTACCGTACCACGAGACGCATAGGTAAAGTAGTTAGTAGCTACTATCGGGTGGCAAGCGAATGTTTTGCTCTTTAAAATTCAAGTTAAACGTATTTTAGTAAGTTTCCAGTTAAGAAAAATAATCAAGTATTAAATAACTAGTTTAGTTGGCTGTATCGTAGCTGGATAACATTAAATTGATTGACAATTTGACAGCCACTGTACGCGTTAATCAATCCAATCACATCATTGATTTGGAAACAATCCAGCCAAGTACACCTTTCACCACAGTAATTGAAACTATTATTGCCTAATTATGTCGGTAAGTGGAGGCAAGATAAAAAGTGCGTGAACAAAAAAAAAACTAACAGATTTAATAAGAAGTAACACATTAATTAATATACTTTTAATAAAGTACCAAAATTACTCACCAAACAAGTTAGTTAGCGACTGATTGAGGTGCGCGACAGCTCGGAATCAAAAACACCACAATTAAATAAAATGAAAAGGTATTTTCATTTGTATGGTATAAAAATTAGTTATCATGTCAATTAGTTGATGTTTTGGTGAGGTGCCAAGATGCTTTACATATTTTTTGACATTGGAAGGTCGGGACTCGCGCGTGGCAATGAGGGAACAAAAAAGGCCTTGAGTTGGAATTTTTTGATCGCCCCCGGGGAATAATTACACGGTGGATAAGTGATTGAATGCAAGGCCGGCCGCTTGAGTGAGTTGAGTGACGCGGACCATTATAGAGGGCCATCAATGATGCCACGGTGATTGTCAGGGGTGACGGTACAAGGTCCCGTCGTGTCCTCACTTCGTCGGGAAGTTATCGTAGAGCCCTTTTCAACAGGTTGTAATTGTTTTGAAAACATACAATTTTGAAAGACGAAACCAAAAAAAAAAGAATTACAGTCAAAGGAGTGTTAGGAAAGAGTAATAGTATGATATTATAATTGTATGATTTGTAAAGCTAAAAGTTTATCTAAAGAACAAACACATCACAATAGAGACAATGGCTGCAGAATGAACAAGAAAAATATTTATAGTTGATAATCAAATTAAGTCTGAATCCTTGACAATAAGTTCCAATTTTTAAAATGTAAAATAAGTCCTCCGTGTTCGAATGTGGACGACAAGGTTCTTGACGAGCGATCCGGAGGTCGCGGGTTCAAATCCCGGCGGCCGCGAGTAAATTTTAACTGATTGACTTGTGTGTTCACAATTTAATCAATAAAAATATAATAAGGTATATTTTCTTCACGTTCCAGAATTGAAGATACTCTCAGTATCGCCCTGGTGTAATACCACCATTCAATTTTGAAGTGTTGCTCAAAATGGCTTTAGCTGAGTTTGGTGACTAGATCTGAATAGTTAGGTACTTTCCCCGCCTTCCTCTTCCCCATCTCCTTACCCTCCCCACTTAACCTTCAGCTTCACAACATATTATAGGTAGGTACTTTATAGCTTTTCTGAATTCTTGACACAATCAGTTCCAATTTAAAAAATGACACTTCAATTCAAAACAAATCCCAGTTCCTTGAACCAGAGTTACAATCACAATAAATGCCCGGGTTGCCGGCAATGAAATTGGATTGAATTGAACTAGCAGACAGACCCAAAACCGAAATTAGTATGCTTGATTAGCTGGGAGAAGGGACAAGAGAAAGTCAGGGATGTCACATGAATATGGGAAGATCAAGTGAATCAAAATCTGGGCTGGTCCTGTGCAGGCTCAATTGGAGCAGCACGTTGCTTGGCGACTTGCAAATGTGACACAGATCCACGCAGCCAAGACACTGATAATAACTTAAAATAATAGAAATTACGTTATGGTAAGTTTAGAAAAGCTTCTAAGTAACCACACAGCATCCCCATGGATGATAAAGGCCCTACGGTAAATGACTTATGATGCCTTCGGTGTGGAGTTAATATAAAAATAAACTAAATCAAAAACACTGGACAATCAAGTCAACGGTTAACAAAAATTCCTAGGGCAACACTAATGCTGAGTATTTTTTAAAGTTGGTCCTACACCCAGGCCCTGAAGAAAACCGCAGCAGAACCATTGCCTTCTCTAGGATGTTATGGGAGTGCTAATATGGGTATATAAGAAAACTATTTTGTTGAAGAGAGGAAACACAAACGCTGGAAGAGTCGAGCTGTTGAACACTAGTCACCAGATAAAATATTCATTGTCAATAAGTAAAGATTTCATCGTCGAGATTTAAACATCTACTTTTGTTTGATGTAAGAAATGCTCTGACATGGCATCTCCTGTCACTCTGACGCTATCCGTGGCGTGGTCACTAAGGCGGCTGTCAGCTGTCAGTCTCCGCAGTATCATCATCATCAGCGTGTCTGTAATTTATATAATTACCGCCGCCCATCGCGACTCGAGGGCATGAAAATCGCAGCACATGCCGCCATTGTGAGTTTATCAAAACAGCGATGAAAGAATAACTGAAATTGTCCGCTAGGAGAAGAGACGTCTCTATTTATTATTAATTAATCATACTTCCTATAGGCACATATCAAAATTAACTTTGAAAAACATGGAACATGCCTTTTGAGGGTAGTAATGTCATTACTACCCTGACGAAGAAACCATCGGTTTTGAAACATGTAGGTAATTGTGATTATATAATAGTGGTTTTATACAAAGTTATTTGTTTTAATTTAATTCAAAATGACGCCACAAAGTGATTTTGCGAAGTTTGAAGAAATCTTCTATTTTTTCTTCAATCTTTGTAAAATTACTTTGTGGCATCATTTTAATGAAATTAAACCACTATAATCACATGTAGATATTATAACATGTGATTATAGTGGTTTACACAAGGTAATTTGTTTCATTTAATCTTCTATTTTTTCTTCGATAAGCTTAATCGTACAGTGTCGTTCAGGTGCAACTTCTCAAATTACACTTGTGCGAAAATATTATATCCACGACCGTCAAAATTTACAATTTATTTTATATTGACAGGAGGCCTTCAGTGAAATGCAATGAAATAAAAATCTTTTTAACCAGAAAACTACCTTATAACGTTTATAACGATTTCGAAAAAAGTTTTATTAAAACCTTTTATACTTGTACCGTCACGCAGAATCACCTCTTGAAGTTGGTGCACTTTATCGCCGACCACCTTGTATTTTCCCCTCAGAGCTTATGTCTACTTTGGGGGTAGTGTGTGGAGGTTTTTATTTATTTAGTAGGAAAGAGGAAATACAGGGGCCGGCAAATCATATCATAGTTGAGCTGTTGAATTCTGGACTACATCAAATTTCAAGTTAAAATTCAAGTTGCGTGGAAGTTCTGTTAAAATGCTAATATTTCATCACGGGCTGTTGTTTTACAGTACTTGTATAATAACAGAATTTAAATTGTTCAAATTCTGTGAAAACAAACCGTTCATAGCCTCGCTTCGATTAATAACAACTTTAATTTAATCTAATTTAACAAATTCTATTTGGATGATTTGTTTAGCGCCGTTTATGTGAAAAATCACCTCAATTGCACTGTATTGACAATTTATCTCCATCTTTCACTTCGTCCTCCAAAATTACATAATACTGTTATTAAAATAATAATGATCGACTTGACAGCAATGAAGGCGACTGAAAAGATCAACCATTATTATATAAGTTTTGGATTTAATATTTTCTGATGACGAGGAACACATTGCCTATTAGATGACACCTGTACAATGAGGCTGCGGGGTGCATTGTACGTACCTGATCATATGAATAATTTGGCAAATTGAAACCAAAACCTAGACGGCCGGCGGCGCAGTCCAGCGGTAAGGCTTTGGACTCCCATTCCGAAGGTCGCGGGTTTGAACCCGGCGTGCGCAAATAAACTTTATTTGATTAATTTGTGTTATTTCACAATTAATTAATTAAAAATAATATAAATACTATATTTGCGGCACGTTCCAGAGCGGAAGATACTTTCAGTATCGCCCTGGTGTAAGACCACCATTAAGAATTAAAACGTTGCTTGAAATGGCTTTAGCCGTGTTTAGTGACTAGATCTGAATAGCCAGGTACTTCCTCACCTTCCTCTTCCCCATCTCCTTCTCTTCCTTACTTACCTTCAGCCCCACAACATACCCCTATTTTGGGA
Organism: Limnephilus auricula; assembly: GCA_951813805.1. Classification (NCBI taxonomy): domain Eukaryota; kingdom Metazoa; phylum Arthropoda; class Insecta; order Trichoptera; family Limnephilidae; genus Limnephilus; species Limnephilus auricula. Next base: position 31,247,424 of record OX638400.1, read on the forward strand.
TGCCATAGTCAAACTGCCTCCAGACGGGAGCAGTTAGGACTCTTGTGAGGTAATCACAATTTTAAAAAAACACACACATGCACAGTTTCGTACTTTGAAACCTGAACATATGAATAGTTTTGTACCTATATTGGAATGTGAACACATGAATAGTTTTGTCATTGAAACCTAAACACATGAATAGTTTTGTCATTTAAAACTGAACATATGAATAGTGTTGTACATTGAAACCTGATCACATTATTAGTTCTGTACCTATATTGGAATCTGAACACATGAATAGTTTTGACATTGAAACCTAAACACATTAATAGTTTTGTCATTTAACCTCTTGAGGTTAACCTCTTGTTAGAGGTTAACTGAACATATGAATAGTGTTGTATATTGAAACCTGAACATATTAATAATTTTGTACCTATATTGAAACCTGAAAATATGAACAGTTTTGTACATTGATCCCTGAACATATGAATAGTTTTGAGTAATAATAAGTAAGGTTAAGAAAGGGACGCTTAGATGGTTTGGGAATCTAGAGCGAATGAACAAGGAAGGGAGAATATATGACGCAAATGTGAACGGTAGAAGTCGGGGACGCCCGATAAAGATTCGGCACGATCTAGTGAATCAGATACTTGAGTCGGGCCATGTCAAGAGTCAGAGTAATAGAAGGATCAGAATCCCCATAGGGAATGCTATCTGGAGATTATTGATAGAAATTATATTCTTCCTGTGTGGAACTAATGAAAAAAAAGCACAAACTTTACCACTATCGATTGTATCCCATTTCGTAACCCCTGCCACTCCCCTCAAGTTCCTCATTTTGGCAGCTTAAAGCGTGTTTGTTCGTTTATATTCGTCCATATCGGGTGGCCGTAAGTGAGCGTCGGGTGGTATACAGTATACATAGATCTATTTCAATAATTTAAATGCTGCCTAAATGTTTGGTTTGGGGTAAATAGGTTTTGGAAAAAAAGTAAACCTTGCTCTGCTTATTTTCTACCTTGCTGGGTTGTTTTGTACTATTCTATGATGTATTGGAGATTGAGATATGAGGAGAGTGCCAATATTTTACATCTAACGTATTATTTTATCTGAATAGCCAGGTACTTCCCACCTTCCTCCTCCTCATCTCATCCCCCTCCCCACTACCTTGCCTCACAACGTAGGTTATTATCAAAACATGATTTTAATATATTAATATCTTCATTTGTTAACTGGTTCCCATGTGTGACCTTTTATCAATAATACAGTATCATCTGCATAAGAGCTTAATTCACCTATAATTTTCTGTTGGAAAATATATATTAGAAATAATAATGGTCCGAGGACGGTACCTTGAGGGATACCAAATTTACTTGTTAGTGATGTACTAAATGATTGGTTCAATTTTACAATTTAAGGTGTCTCTGTTCAGTAGCTTTCTATCCATTTAAGGGTTATGTGGTCAATGCCCTTTTCTTTTAATTTTAATATTTTCCTGCACTAATTTGCACTAATTGTCTTATTGAATAATAATACAGTATCATTTGCATAAGAGCTTAATTCAACTTTAATGTTCTGTTGGTAAATGTCATTTATACACATATATTAGAAATAGTATTGGTCCGAGGACGGCACCTTGAGGGATGCCAAATTAACTTGTTAGCGATGTACTAAATGATGGTTTAATTTTACATTTTGAGATCTCTATGTTAGGTATCCATCTAAGGGCTATGTTGTCAATGCCATTTTCTTTTAATTTTAATACCTTGCTGTGTTATTGTGTACTACGCAATGATGTATTTAAGATTGAGACATGAAGAGAGTGGCAATGTTCTACATCTACCATATTATTTTAGCAGTCACACCCGGTACCAGCCACCGCAGCGGGCCGTTTTACCTACTTCATAAATAATATGTCGCGGTTTCCAACGCTGCTGCAAAGCTCGAATAATGCTATCAAAAGCGCGCTGTCGTGTTTGCATTGAGTCACCGGTCGTTTTGCAATTTGGCCATGTTTTCACGGTACAATCTCGTATGATTTACAATGTGGCCGTTTTGCCTGGCACATGCGGCACTGTGTGCATAGCTCTACGGTGGTACGAGGAACGAGCGCTAGGGTAAACCATGGCTGCTTCGTGAAGGGAAACCAATCCGTTTGTCACGGATAATTTCGTCTTAGCTTATGCAATCTTTAATTCCATGTATTGAGGAATTTAGGACTTAATGCTTTATTCCTTCATAACCTGACCTGATGTGGTGTTATTTATCCTGTACCTAGACTGTGCGATAACAGTGAATGCTCTGGTATTTTGTTTTTAATTATTGCACTGCTTTATTGTTAAACAGTTATGTAATCATGTTGCTGAAAAGGGGTTTTAAACAACGGTTAAAAATTAGAATATATTATTTTAAATTTTTATTTGTTCCAATTCGAATACATTCAACTAACGAACCATTCTGCCGTTTCTCCGGTGGTGTATTCAGAGAGGACGGACACCAAACAACTGGGTCTTGATACACACTCCTTGCCTCATTCACATTTCTGACTCTTCCTAGGGAACTCTATCCTAGGGGATGCTTTGTGGAGTCTTTTTAATGAAAGGGATTGGAGGAAGTTCTGGAAAGAAAAAGGTACGAGGGATGGGTAGGAAACTGGGGTTCAATGTGTCTAGGAGTGACGGACGTATGAATCCATCTCTTCCATTGCGGTGTAAGGCGATGAGACGAGAGTCCGGCTGGAGAGGTCTAGGTTATGTCTCCCTTTGTACTTTTTCCCGATCCGACCCACCTTGCAGTAGGTGGGCAAACGCATTAGCCACCAAGACCTAGACAAACCTCACCCCATGCACCTGGACACCTCTACCAAGTCACCAAAGGTAGCGAACCACTCGGGGCGATCTATGGCAGGAGTGTTAGTTTTCCAATAAATGGATCCCACGGCAGCGGTACCCATACCCGCCTCCAAAATTAAAAGTTATAGGAAGCAGGAAAAGAGAAAGATTAGGAGAAGGGAAAAGCAAAGCATGGAAGGACCCGGCTCTTTAGATCAGGTCTCAAAACATAGATAAAACCATTTCAGGCAAAGCAATGTATAATTTCCAAACTGTGTGGTCGCTCACTAGTATCTAAGAATCTACGTATTTTCTACACTGTACCTAATGGTGCAAATGAACACATTGTAATAAAATTTGATGAGTATGCAAAAAAACTATTAAACAAATAATATACTTGTATTTTCCCACGCAGGGATTTAACCTGCGACCTCGATACCCAGAACCAAGGACCTTAACGCTCTTAAAGGTCGAATTAGAAATTATTTTAAAAAGACATGTTAGTATATAATTTGTTAATGTTAATAAATAACACAAGAAATTGGTCGAAAATAGTAAAAAAAACTACTATTGATCATGACCAGCGATAGTAAGCTTTATTTTCTTCTCAACAAAAACTTCGTGCATCGCACATCTTTAAAAATAGTCCAGTGATTAAAAGTTATATAGATAAATAAAGATTTCTATCGACGACGTGGATAAATCTCGTGTAAACATAAAAATAAAACATAAAAATTTAACGTCCATGATCCGTTTTTTAGCCCACCCAAGATAAACTTTTTAATTAATTGTGTTAGTTGTAAATTAAACGTGATAATAGAATAAGCGCAGGTACTGTTTCGACATAGATCAATGATGAGAAAAATGATTACGAAATATTCGTATTATGATGGTACCTATCTATCTATAAAGCACATTACTTAACAAAATCTATGGATTCCTGAACACTTTTATTTTATTCATTTATTATTTGAAATATTTATTTAGTGTTAATATTTATCACATTAATGAATGTGCACAGACATTAACACTCCAATTAAAAATGTTCACAGCATGCGTGATCAAGTTTTATTTGTTACTAAGCGGAGATTCTAGTAATGAAAAACAGAAATAATCACAATCAAAATGAAATATAAAACATAGTAAAAAATATAATTATAAAGCGTAAAAATAATTACATTGATAAAACATGATTAATGAAAATAATGATATTATATCAATCAACTCTAGTAAAAATCTTATAGAAAAGTGATGAACCTACCATAGGTAGTCGCTAACGCCCGGCTTCGCCCGAGTTTCAACACTCTTTTCTCAATATTTTTTTTATTTATTGACGCACTTTTTAGGGACATTTACAAACGGATTGTAAAAAGTGTACAATACTTATTGTACATATCTGAACTGCTTCAGTAACAACATTTTGTATTTGTGGCAAATTGAAGATGTCCACTGAATTGGCATAATTATTTCTCTTCATTAATATTCTGGAAAAAGAGGAATACTTATGGTGGTAAGTCCCAGAATTTCTGTACTGAAATAAATCCCGACTTTTAGTATTACGTAGACAACAACGTAATTTAATATTTTATGTAGAAATACCAAATCAGTGAAAATCATTCTGTCTGACAATTTAAGCATATTCATATCATTTAAAAGAGTGTTGCAGTTCAACAAAGTTACTAATTTTAGTTCAACATAATGAATAAATAACTGTTAAGTATCTAAGATTGAAAATTCAAAATTGTTAGTTTAACGAAAATTTTAAAGCTTATGATAGAAATGGCGTTGCAATAGTAGCGTAAATAATATAGTAGCGTACACCGTGAAATTCCAGACGGAAAAACGAATGAAATTTGATGACAACACAGTAGACCGTTCTAGCATTTATGCTGCTTTCTGTGGACACGAATCGCAACACTGAAGAAATAATATGATAGAAGTGTATTGTGTGCCAGAAGTAAGTAAAGTGTTACTTACTTCTGTTGTAATAAACAATTTAATTTAATTCGAAACCATTGTTATCTAAAAAAAAATCATACCAGCAACGTCATCATCACTATCAATTGCATATTTTTCAACTAATATTAATTTTTTTTTACTTAAACGCCTAACTATGCATGAAAATAGCAAAAAAGTTCATGATACCTACCTACCGTTAGAAAGATTGTTAAAGTTATTTTTTTCCCAATCAGAAAGACACGAGGAGAGGACTGTCATGGGAAAGTTTGAAAATACATTATTATTTGGATGATAATGTCAATAGGAAATAATGCACTCACGATTCAATCAGAATCACTTCGTATCGGACAGTATTGAGTTTTCTGCTCTGGTAGTACTTATTAGTAATTTAGAATTTAATATGGGTAGATACACTGCTGATAGAAAACTTGGAATCTTTCCCTCTTTCTCATAAATAAGTTGCAAATACGCTTTAGGTGGAAATTTCTAATTAACTGACCCACAATCCATGCTTAATTCACAGTCATATATCGTCTCACACATACCCTTCTGTGTTTTTTTTTTTTTTTTAATGTGTAAAGTATATTTATGTGTGTGTTATTTAGTTATCTATTCTAAAACTGCTATAAAAATATTATATTACCTACGAACTATAATTTGGACTTTACAGCATTGAAACATAACCAAAGAAAAACTGCAAAACTTTTAGCTTTCTTAACATTTAAAGGGAGTTTATTGAAAATTTAAAAACCTCTATAATAAATGAATCGTTAAGATCCAATATCCCCCCTAATGAATTTTAGTTGAAAATGAGTTGTGAATGCCATATTTTGTGTTTTCTAACCAGAAATGTAATGCTGGTGTTATTATTTCCAAATTCCTCCTAGTTTTTTTATAAATCGTTTTTAAATATCGACCTTCCAAAATTTCCAGTTCCAAAATACTCCCTAATTAAGGCGAATTACGGAGTATTTTGAATCAGAAGTCAGTATTTCAACAAACTCAAAATGATCACCAGTTTATTTCCATACAAATTTTAGTCGTTTGGTTGATTTTTGTCATGCTTATTCTATTAATTTCTCAATAAAACAAAACAAAAACTGGAATCTTGAAAACTCATCAGCCCACACGTTTTTCTTGATGTACTCAAAAGTACGAAAATCCATTAGGGAGGGTTTTGGAACTCAATGATTCAAATATTATTTCATGATCCCGATAAATTTGAGTCAGGAATACTAAAATCGTTGCAGCTTCTCATATGATAGCCATGAAAATAATGCAGTATTAATTCAAACACTTTTTAACATATATATATATATTTTTTTTTTTTTCTTTAAAAAGAAAGACAAACATTCCCGGGTTACGAATAACCCAACAACATTTGAAAATCTCCTACTACCACCACACTAAGCGGAAGATGTTGCTTGTGTTGTGATGGAGGACTTAGCCAGCTGAGGAATCGAACACGGAACGCCTGGGTGGGACCCAAACGCTATGCCCACTCAACCACTGACCGGTCATATTATAATCTGGAAACATCTGATTTTTTAACTTATAAATAAATACCAGTATAACGTTGCTATATTGAGTTGACGTTGCGTTATTTTTATCCTAGTATATCTGCTACACTACTAGACATCATGCCTCTGTTCAGAATTATTTCCATTCTTTTAACCTATGTTTTATTGCTCAGAAAAATTGTGCAGTAATTCAAGAGGGTTGCTTCAGTGGTGTTGTAGACCGATTTCCTTTTTTAATGTCTAATTATCCCTATAGAACCAATTTAGCTCATTGATAGAGGTTTGTTAATTTTGTACACACTTAATATAAGTCATGCTTGTATTTCCCCAGCTTCGAATTCCATATCTAAGAATAGATTCTACCAATGAAAAATATACTAGTTTTAGTGTGTTACGAGGCAAGAAATATTGCGCAATCAACATTTTCCTTTTAATCGTAGTAGGAGTTTTACAAAAAATTGTCAGGACATACGTAACACGGCAAAGTTTTTTTTTTTTAAAAATAAATTACTAAATATTGCAGGAGGTGGATGTATTGAAGAATGGTATCGCCATTTAGTTAAAATACGACTGTTGGCTTTCTTTATTAGACGGAGAGTCCTGATTGGTCGCGGATAAGTGGAACCTTTAGAAAAACAACAACAGTGCGATATGGAGATATGGACCCATATATTATTATTCTCCCAACTTATCTGTCGGACATCGAACTCGTCTTGTTTTGTTCGGGTTTCGGTCGCCCGGGAAAAATAAGCCACTTTAAAGGTTGGCTGAAACTTAAGCACCTTGAAGAATTTTTTTTTTTAAGGTTGTAGTAATTCTTTTCAACTCATTTCATTTCATGTAGAGCATAATAATTTCGAATGTTTGAATTCAATAAATTATGAGATGAAATAGAACTCCAAACTTTTTTTTACTATGGATATTATGGATAGTCTGAATTCTTGAAACATTACAACTATTCCATTATTAATATCAAAAATTTGCTTAGTATCCAATAAATGAATAAAAAACTCCAAAAAATTAAATTACAATAAAAATAATTACTTTTTTATTTTTTTATATTAACTCCACGCAGGAGGCCCTGAGAAAAATATTAATGGTATGAATGTTAATGGTTTCCATTTAGACAAACTTGAAATTCTGCAAATTAGAATGAGTATAAATATGAGTTTTAATGACCCATTTAAATTACGCTTTGTAAATTACGTCATATTACTCTGACGCTTATAAAAAGCTTACCCTAAACATTTTCTATTAACACGCCAAAAAAATTGGAAAACTTCAAAATTTAAAAAAGTTCATTTATTTAAAAAATTTGCAAAAAACTATCACTTCACTTTTTATCTCATTCGTACACTTATGAACAAAATATAATAATTCCCAAAAAATAACCAAAATCATCTGACATTTTAGATTGATGTTTGCACAATTTAAACGTTGATTTTTTATTAATTTCACGCGGCAAGTAAACAACAACGGTTCAGAAATAACCTATTTTTTTGTTAACAAAACTAAATTAACAACAACAAGTCGATTCATAGGATTAAAACTTACGAAAGATAACTCAAATAATACTAATTATGTAGAACTACACAAATATAATAGTTAATTTGGTCATTAGAATAGAAATTATGTACAAAAACAACATGAATGCGAAGATTAACCCGTTTAATCACAGGAGACCATATTTGTCCCAGCTCACATAGGTCTCACAGAAATCGTTGATTTTCCCTTTCTATCATAGTCAGAAATGTGATCTAAACGGTATTGGAAAGAGAATACAACAAACTATATATTCAAATCTAAAAGAAAACCACAAAAAAATTAAAATTTACCCCTCTCTGAAACCAAAGTTTCCGATAGCAATTTGAAAAAAAATTATGGAACTTTGTGAATTTTTTAAGAATTTTTTTTACAAGAAACGAAAAAAAGTGAGGTGACAGTAAGGTTTATAATTCATTTATCTAATGAAATAAGTATGTGTTCTATGATTTTTCGTTATCAGTAATTTTAGTTAGGAAAAAAAGTAAAGTGAGCCATTTTTAAAACTTTTTAAAGTTTTCGCAAAAAAAATTATATTTAAAAAATAACATAGTATTTTTTAATATAGAAATTTAAAAGCCTATTTCATTACCTTTCGGAAACAGTTTTTAGTTTTCGAATACCTTAACAAATGTTCCATTTATTTGGATTTTATTGCAAAGCGGGAATATTTTTAGCCTCTGACAAAATACGCCAATTTTTGTTGCCAACGAAAAATGACATTTTAATTAGTAACGTTCTGAAAAAGAAAATATGTTTACAGTCTTTATACAATGTGATACAAAAACACCGTTTAACGGTCGTAAAGTGTTTTTTTTTACAAGAAGTGTAAGTGGTTAAAACCAAGTATTTTATTAATTTTGAATTAAAATAGTTTCACAAAATAAGTTTGCTGTGTTTGAATAGTACAGCATCTGACAATCATTGACAATTAACATCGGTCGTTCGATTGACTGACTCACAAATTAAGTAAGAAATTAAAGTTCTTGCAAAGATCAAAGCTGTTATCACAGCTTGTTTGCTCTGTTAGAACCAGACAGTTGGAAACTGGCAGTGTTTCCCTGCAGAACTAGAATGCCACGGTGTCCGGTGAGATCACCGCCATACTTCCACCATCAACCATCTTCCATCTCCGCTATCCTGGGAATGCCCGCGAAGAATATATCCCCTTGTACATTGAACAACCATCAGATGTAGTGATTAGACCATAATTAATTACCATATAAACAACCGATAGCGCGACGCAGCATCTTTCGTAACGATCTACAAGCTTTATTATTCCGAACATAAATTTACAAGGCCAATAAAAATTATCTCAGCATATTATTAACGAGTTTAACTAATTTCTGATGAACGCCGTTGTCTGTGAACTCAATGGTATAATATAAAACAGATTACCCCGTTGAGAGATACCAAGTATCTGAAAACTACAAACTGTTATTGAAAAGTGTTGAAATATGCTTACCAATTTTATATTAGAAACAAACTTATTACTTCTGAAATATAAAAAAATTTCAAAAATGGCTCACTTTACGTTTTTTCTAGTTAAAATTACTGGAAACGAAAAATAAATAAAAGCACACACATATTTTATTAGACATATGTATTCCTCTATTATGGATTATGTATTCCATCTTGGCCCAGAATTCTAATGGAGGGAAATAATTACACCAGTTCAGTGGATATCTTCAATTTGTCACTAAACAAATACAAAATGTCAGATACGTTTTTAGATTTTCACGGCCAAAAGCATTTTCGTTGTTTGTTTTTGGGGTGTTATACCGTGTTGTGCTACCTCCTTCTTTAGCCGACGTTTCGGACAGCGTTGCAGTGTCCATCATCAGGGCAGATTCGTCGATGACGTAATCGACGGATCTGCCCTGATGATGGACACTGCAACGATGTCCGAAATGTCGGCTAAAGAAGGAGGTAGCACAACACGGCATAACACCCCAAAAACAAACAACGAAAAATACAAAATGTTGTTACGTTGTTGTTACAAAATGTTGTTAAAGCAGTTCAGTTATGTGCAATAAATAGATACTGTATATTTTACTGTATATGTTAAAAAAAATTATAAAAACTTACAGACCTACATTTATTTTTCAAATTGCGGTCGAAAACTTTAGTTTCATAAATGTGTAGGTACATTTGAATTTCCTTGTAGATAACTTTAAGATTTTCATATAAAGGGTGGTATTTTTCACAATGATAGTAAGGAAAACACAACGATTTATATGAAACCCACGCAAAGGCTGCGCCTTAGTGGGTTCCCTTTCTTATTATTATTTACTGTAGTGTCAAACGTAAAAAAATTGGAAAAACATAAGGAAAAAAAAATAATAGTAAATAGATTGGGACCTAGTATGCTTCCCCGTGGAACTCCATATAATCATTTAAAATGTAGGTCGTTCAGCATTTATTAAACACGGGATTTCACAAAGAAGTCAACGAAAATATCGGATGAAAGTCTTACTATTTGAAATAGTGACGTAGAAGTCTAAGAAGTATGTTTGCTAAACTATTTAATACGGGGTCATTTTTTCGTAAATCAAAAACCAACCCTGTGTAAGTGCTGTTAACCAGATAAAGAAATTATTATTTATGATTCTGTCTCTGGATCTGGTGTGATTAGAGTTGTGTTTTGTGGCTGTAAAATAAAGCGTAGCTTTTTTATGAACTGCCATCGGTTAGAGATCGAGTTTGGCGGTAACGACGTAGGTATATGCTATATAATGATCTGCTTTAACGATTATTGCCTTTATTGAATCGTTAATGGGGAAATTATACCTACAAGTGAAGAGTGAAGTACTCATCAATCTTGTACCAATGTTTTAACAGAGAAGATGGTAAGTCTCGCTTTAACTGTACGTAATTAAATTTAATTTAGTATTTATGTTTTAATTTATTGTAATATTAAATTATGTAAAAATTCGCCCTAGTGAGAGACCACCATTCAGATTGAATGATATAACACATAACAGATATAGATATATGACGTATCATCAATCATCATGTACCCTAAAGACTTTAACCTTTTCTAAACATCTCCAACCGCACTTTCTCGACCCATCGGCTTGCAGCTTGGGGGGGATGAATCCATACGTCCGTCAATCCTAGACACATTGTGTCCAATGTTTTAAATATAGTGTCCTCCACGTGCAAAGTCGTTTCACCTCCAAGCATAAACTTTCTACTTAAAATGTGTTTATCGGAAGTGACCTGCCAGGTAAGTATGCTTTCTGTATCTATTTAAAAATAATAGTTCTAGGTAGAGCCTAAGAAGTCCGTGAAGAAGAAAAATGAACAGGGCCCTTGAGGCGATTTCTCACAAAAAAGGTGCTCTACAAATTATGCAATTATTATTATTAGATATTATTGTTATTAACCCCCGGAATCCTACTCATCGCTAATACCTTTTACCTTCCTACAACTTCCTATCCTTGCTTTCCCTAAAAAGACCCACCACACAGCATCCCCAAAGACGACATAGGCCCTGAGGGATTTTTTTGGAGTGTAGCTGAAGTAAAAATACAGCGACTTCTAAGCATATTAAAAGTAGAAATGTAGATGTCATTTTGCTAAACAATGGACCTTTTTATCAATTGTAAAACAATTATTTAAAAAATCCTCAAACGTCGCCACTGAGTACCTACAACGCTGCGATCACGTGGTACTCAGCAGGACCATAAAGACAAGACAGAACGCCTATCACGTGATCCTGTGCGACGTTGCAGTGTGCTCAGAGGCGGCACGTGGTAGATAATTTTTTTGCTTTTAATTGAAAAAAAATTATCGGATAGCAAAATGACAACAGAAATTTTCTACGCGTATTATCCATTTTTAAGCAACAAAAACTCTCGAGCTTACAACCGAACTATTTTTAGTTCGCAATGTCATTTTATTCATAAACAATGGAGGTTTGAAATACCTATACATTTAAACAATATCTAATAATAAAACTACACACAAAGATCCACACCGACTAATATGTATGGAAGCAGAAACTATGTAAAACGCAACGCAAGGTAATTTTATTACGAAAAAGTGCAATCTAATAATAACTAAAAATTACAACATTCTAATAAAAATGTAAGATAATGATGAACCAACGTGTTAAAAAGGTTCATGCCATAAACTTACGTTGGATCAAACTGAAATAAATGCTTCAGAATTTAAATGCATCATAAAATAGTATTACCTACAATCTGACAAGAACCAACATTCCCCTCAAATGCTGTCATTAAGAGCGATTGGCCAGCGGCTGAGATTTTTTTTTTAAATGCTTGCTACTGTACAGGGAGGTTCCATTGAGAAAGATCGATTATTCCCCATATCAAATTTTTTTATGTCGATTTATTTCATTAAAAACTTCTTTCATATAAACCTACATTCACGTTAGCTATTGTAGTGATCCGTCTCGACACCCTACCCGCCGCGGATACTAATTTGTGACGATCCACCCTCCTGGGCTACCCGGCACCAGTTGTAGTGATCCGTAGTCGTCTATCCTTGGTTTTTCTATTCTTTCCCTTTTCATGATCAGATATAATATTCGTAAAACTTTGTCTGGTAATAACTAATATCACCTTATTAATTCAGAATTCATTTTCTTAATGCGTTCCAAATAGCTCTATGGTCTAGTACGTACCTGTTTGACTTCATTTTTTTTGTGTACTCAAAAGTAAAATCTTATTTACTTTTAATCTGAGTGTTTTGTTTACCTTTCGAAAAATCTCGGTCTATAGCACTAATGCATAGATTGTGTACGTCGTTAATTTTAATTGGTTTTATCAATACTCCGTCTGTATTCTGTAGTGGTAATTTGGGCTTAATTACCCCATTTATTCCTCAAAACCATGTAAGTTTTTTTTGTTACTAAACAAACTCTCTTCGACACGCTCTAGGATTTTAAATTTATGGTTGGTCTGAAGTGTCGGCTTACATTCAATATTGATAAATTTTAAACGTGGTATCGATTTGAAAACTTCGAGCTCTCCATTATGTCATCACCTTTATCTACCTCAGCCCTTCTCAGATTGTGATTTTTCTGCCCTTTTCAATAGCGGTCGCTAGTGTAGTCGATTTGAAATTTCGTTTAGGTGGGAAAAATTTTGTATGAGCTCTTCCGATAAAGAAGATGCTTTTTTTTTCTTTCGAACGTAGTGTTGAAGCCATCACAGCCCCCATAGAGTTTTAAATCCAGCGGTAAACACGCCTCCTAGTGTTAGTCGATGGGATTAGAACTCACCATAGGTCATTTAATTCCTTCAATTTTCTACTAATGTTCTGTACCCCTGATCCTTGCTATTAAATCTTGCAGGGTTCCGTCCCATTTACTTCATGTGTTATTTGTTGAAACTAGTTCCATTTTCCGTCGGCGAACTATTCGTACGTTCCTACTTGTACAAATCTTTCTCTCTCCCTTGCTGTCCTACCCCCCCCTAAGATTGTATTCCCCCCCCCTAAGATTATATTCCCCCCCCTAAGATTTTACTCCCTCTTCTCTTGTATGTCGGTTTTTTTTTATTTATTTATTTTTTTGTTTTTTTCTTATTATCCAATTCGCCCCTGTCCTCCTACATTTTTTGTTGGATTCATTCATCTACTTGACTAGGTACCTGTTTCTAAACAAGACTGAACGTCAATGATGGATGGTTACCCCGGATGCTCTATTTTTAATTTGTAGGTGTACTTTAGAACGCAATACATTTTACGCGTAATTACTTCATGTATGATTTTAGATTTAATTGTCTTTAATTACTAATTCATTTTTTCCTAGTTTTATATTTTTATTATTTACGTTTTTTAACATTTAGCAATGTTTAAATGTATAAGATTTATCGCGTACAATGATCTCTAAAAAGTTCTCCTTCATTTTTATTTTTATTCTTCAATCTTATCGGAAGTTGGATAGCACAATGTCTCTACTCATTTATTTTTATTTGACTAACTCGTTTATAATGTTATGTCTAGACTGTAGTTAAAAGTCAGATTTCAGATATGTATTTTTAATTCGTACCGTATTGATTTTTTTGCATAACCCGACGCTATACAAATCGCCCAAATCAGTTTAGCTTATTTATTATTATGGTTTTGATTTTTTTTTTTTTGTTTATCTATTTTTATTTTGTCGGAATATGTGTGTATTAGAAGATGTATGAATGTGAATGAGGCAAAGAGTGTGTGCCAAGATCTGTCGTCTCTGCCCACCCCTGCGAGGAAACGCGCGATGGTTAATTAGTTATGTTTTTATTTTATTTTTATTTTTTATGTATTAATTTTATCATTATTATTATTCTGAGTGACTATTTGATAATTTATTTTCTTTCTAAACATCTGTTCAAATAATTTTAAAGGCAAGGATCCATATTTTTTTGTCTCCGACCTACCCTAAACGCAAGAGCCATAAATCTACGATCTTATCGTTTGTTAGCTCATTTTTTGTGCATTGAGTCGACCCGTATTCGATGTTTATTTAAACTTACTGTTTATGTTTAATATACGCTCGGAACATGCGGGATAAATTCTTCTATTTTAGGTTCAGTTTTTCAATTTTAGTTTAGATTATTTATTTTTTCCAATTTATTAAGCAATTAATTTTATTCATTTAAGGTTCGGTTATTCAATTTTAGTTAAAATTATTATTTGTTTTTTCAATTTATTTTTAATTTCGAAAAGCTTATTATTTCCAATTTATTATTAATTTCGAAAATCTTCCACTTGTAAAACTTTCTCCTTTGGTCACGGCAACAGTTGTGGTGAAAAATTCTCCAATCGTGAAGTCTATATTTCGCAGGTCAAGCGGGATTTTGGAAGGGTCTGATTGAGAAAACATTACCGAAATAATGTTGATTTCATATTTTGTAAGGAAGCCTGAAAGAAATTTGACATGATAATATTGTTGTTAGTAAACAATTATAATGTTTAAATTCAATTCTCCAAATTTCATTTTTGAACTAATATCCAGTATGGCATGGATGTTGCCGTCATTCTCACTTTGGTTTGGCATACCTTAGAACAAAAAAACCCCTACTAATTTGGATGACCGTACGATGTTCAACGTGGCTACGATTTATGGCCGGGATCCTTTTTTATACGCATTCGTCTCGTCCTTTCTAGCACGCAAAAAATATAAGTTCGTTGAACCCACATTGATAATAGATTTAATTTGGGACAAATCTCGTGATTACACATTGAGAATAATATTTAAAACACAATTATATCCTGGAACATAACTTCTTTTATCATTGGTTTTGTAGATGGGCAGATCCTCTCAGGTATCGGGACCATGTACGACCTGTAATTAATTAAAATGTTTTTTCACTCACCTGAACGAAGCCTGATTAAGTGCACTAAATACCTGTGGAGGAAAAATAATAAGGAAAGAACCTTCCTGTCACTATGATTCGGTAATTTAGTCCTCAGAAGTAGTAACACCCATGACTCTATGTCACACTTTTATTTGAGTTTAAGAAAATACGTAGGTTATTAATTATTATTATTTGTTAACAATATTATCGAAGATGACATTTATACGTAGGTATTTGTTGATATTATTTTGAATATTTGTATTATCTTGATTATATGATATATTGAAGAAACTACAAGCGCGTAGGTATTGTTTATTATCGTTGAACAATTTCAAATTGGGGGATTCAAAACAAGCAATAGTTTATTTTATATTATTATTATGCTCGCGGAAGATCGAAGGTGACATTTGTATGTAGGTTATTTATTTTGATGTTGTTTTGATATTATTATTTTGTGTGTACAAGATTGAAGATGACATTAGTACGTAATTTTATTGGCTCCGCTAATTTTATATTTCAAATCAAAATTCGCGCGATGCACACCCCTTCTATTTTTAAAACACAAAGTTATGTTATTATTAACTCACTGAAGTTAAGTATTTCATTCACTTTGATTATTATTTTGGTTTTGATAATTCAAATTAATTTTATTACTTAATTAATTCACCCGCGGCGCACTGTCATTCACTGCAGCTAATTTTCAATAGAGTATTTTAACAAGCCGAATAATTAATTTATGTACACGAACTATTGCTTCTCACGAAGTCACAACCTTAAAAATTCTTTAATATTACGATGGATATTTTCTCCCAACATTAACAAACACTTGTCACTGTTTATCACGACTTTTTTAATTCTTCGGTGGATTATGTCTTATCACTCGTTTTTATAATATTTGATCAATTGTTTTGTTAAATACGAACGATCTTATCACTGCTAGCACTCTATAGCCTCGTCTTCCTTCGATCCTCGACCCTCGACCCTTACTGCCCCATGGTATTATTATTTTAGCCGGTACCCAGCCCTTCAAATATCTTCAAAAAAAAACGCCAGGTGTGGACTCAGGACGTACATCTCGTCTTTCGTTAGGGCGTTTTATAATTGAGAGTTCAGACTATTTCAACTTTCATTGATATGTTATTTTTCATGACTCTCTCTCTCCAAAATTTAATATGTCCGTTTTAATTATTTCTTTGTCTGGCCGCCGATAAGTGTAACTCACCCTTTTGATGCGATTTTGCTTTAAACTTTTTCTAGAATTCTGCAATCGGTCTTTCCTTAATAATCGGTAAATTATCTCGGCTAATTGTGACTTTACATCTGAAATAATTATCACTCTCGCACTCTCCCATTTATTTTTGTTTAAAATTTGCGGCAGGTAAAATTGAATTCAGTAGTATTTCGGCTTAATTCTCATGGTGACATGAAATTGTTTCTGTCATTTACTTGATTCACCACATTCCTTGCAGTTTCGTGCAAATAATTCATTTTCCGCGTCCGTAGATGTTTACAACTATTTTTTTTATCTTTCGTCCCTTTTCAATAGCGGTCGCTAGTGTAGTCGATTTGAAATTTCGTTTAGGTGGGAAAAATTTTGTATGAGCTCTTCCGATAAAGAAGATGCTTTTTTTTTCTTTCGAACGTAGTGTTGAAGCCATCACACTATACAAATGCTCAAAACGCACGATGATAAATTATTAAATATCGTGTACTTCTTGTAAGTATTTTTTGATCATAAGTATTTATGATGTTTCAATAATGTCTAAAAAAAATAAGTGTGTAAAAAAAAATTGAATTATTTTAGTTTGTAAGACCTTAAATAAATAGAAAAACTGAGATATTTTTGTCACAAAACACGTTCTCGTTTTAAATTTAATTAAAATTATTAAGATTCAAAAATTTAATTTTTTTAAATTTTTGTTAAATTAGTGTCAATTTCCGCAGTGACGCTATTGTCACCATTATACATAATAAACGTGAAGCCATCTAGAGGAACAAAATACCAGGCCTCCTAGCACACTCGATCGATAAAGATCGATGGGATAATTGTCGTTAACTTCTCATTGTTCCCTAGGACAACTACAGATCTCTGACGTACAAACAACAGTTGATGTCGAATATATTAAGGACACTTATTCGTTTGCGATCTGCAGTCATGATAGGGAACGATGAGTAGTTACCGATAGTTAGCCTATCAATCCTTATCGATCGAGTGTGCTAGGGGGCCAAGAGCACACAAAGATGATTGGGTTTTTCCAGTTGGTTTGTATTATTAACAATTATTTGTCACGGGTCGGAGCTACTGTCATTCTATTATGGGAGCTCTTGAGTCTGTTACATTAGAAAAAAACTATTAAAAATATATTTTATGTGTGCAAAAATATTCTATTACTATTTATTTAAATCTAATTTCTCCACCGTTTGACCTCTGACCGTGGTGTACGGTTTTCATAAGTCGCCGATTTGATGGTAGATATGTTATATTAACGGGACCCCGCCCATCGCATGGGCGGCTGGCGGCTGGCGGCGGGCGGCGGGAGTTAGGGCGGCCCTCGGCTGGTCGTTGGGCGGCACTCCGATGGGCGGGACCGCGGGCACTTAACACTTGTAAGATTCAGCCGCTGATGACCGACGCTATTAAGTATTAAGCATTTAACCCGTGAGACGCCGTTGTTTAGCAAACAAAATAACAATAATTATAAATAATGCTTTATTAATGTACTTGCAAGTAAAGAATAGAACAAATACGTATTACAAAGAATGTATCTAGATGATGCACTACTAAGGACGGGTTGTTAATATTTTTTAATAATATCATTATAGACCAGTTGCTTAAAAAAAACTTAATTTTTTTTTTTGATTGACAAATTTTTTATCACATACATACATATAGAGGTAGGTACATACATAATAACATAAATGAAGAGAGTAACAAAAAAATCCCACAAAGGCGAAGCCTGTGCGTGGGCATTATAATATGTTGGTATAAAAAACGGTGGTGGTAAAATAAAAAGATTAAAAATTAAAAATATAGTACATTATGTGCAGAGGTAATTACTTTTGCAGGAATTTCTGTGAATTTTTTTAATTAAAATTTTAAAAATATTTTTTGTATTCTTATATATAGATGTATATATATATATATATACAGATGTATATACATACACATATATACATACGTATACATACATATACATACACACGTACATATACATATTTATTTATTTATTTATTTCAATTTATTTCACCTCTTACACACAACAATTTTACATTTTAATCATTGTTTAACAATAGAATAACTAAATAAAAACAAAAATATAATAAAAAGGCATAACAAAAAGGTGAAAACATAATTTTTTTGGTTTCTACACCAATTAAGAGAACTGGCTCTACACATAACTTGAATAGAACTGTCACAGAACGTGAAAGTTAACTTCAAATATTAATTTGATGAATTGTTCAAATTTTTCTCATCCGTATTGCAAAATTGAATGTTTTTGGCTTCAAAATTAGATCGCTTAGGAATATTTTCGTTGTTACGTTACGTTTTTAGATTTTCACTGCCAAAAGCATTTTCGTTGTTTGTTTTTGGGGTGTTATGCCGTGTTGTGCTACCTCCTTCTTTAGCCGACGTTTCGGACAGCGTTGCAGTGTCCATCATCAGGGCAGATCCGGCAGATCCGTCGATGTCCTGAGGATAAACACTGCAACGCTGTCCGAAACGTCGGCTAAAGAAGGAGGTAGCACAACACGGCATAACACCCCAAAAACAAACAACGAAAATGCTTTTGGCAGTGAAAATCTAAAAACGTACCCGCTTAGGAATATTGTAGATGCTTTAATAAAATACTGCGAGTAGAATTTGATTTTGAAATTATCTAGTATTTTTAATTAACGAATCCATTTTCGGTTGTGGTTTTATTGCAAAATGTGGAAAATTTATTTCTTTACAAAAATTTTTGTGACTGAACTTCAAAATAAAATAAAACCCGGTTTTGGAAGTTTTTTTTTTAATAAATCAAAATAGGGTGCTGGTGTTAATCGGGAATTTCAACTATTTAAGAAGTTTTATAGTTAGCGGCCTGATCCCGAATTTAACAGGACGTTGTGCATCGCCCTATTTTTAAAATTTTTTTATAATTGAATACAAAGTATCAACAAAGTTCTGCTAAACCAATTCAATTGGCTTGTTAACAATTCGATAATGATTCTTTTTTTTCACCTAAAAACAATAAAAAATCAGGTATTGGACAGTTAGGGTCGAGTGGCGAGTTGAGCGGTTGTACTCGAAAGAGGGTCCGGAAAAAAAATATTTTAGAAAATAAAACCAAACGAAAATATTAAACATTTAATTTCCAAATAAATTCAGGAATCACTGGTTAAAATAAGTTAGGTTCATCCCTTACTTAACACCCTGCATGTATATATTTTTTAAATAATCATGAATATCGGCGCTTGGAGGGTTAAATTGCCAAAGAGATGGTCGCTGCATTACAAAGCTGCTTTTATTAGCTCTGTTATTATGCACCATCTTTATTTTATGCGAGCCAATTCGATCGTGTTATTTATATTAATAACAATAATAATAACACCCAAGTATGTGAGAATTGATTAAGATGTTGCGATTAACGTGAAGGGAATTAATGATGCAAATATAATAATAATACGACACGGTGTTGCCATCACCGTGCTCGAGTTTAAATTGAACCAAGTGTGGCGAATTTTAAATTATGTATTCTGTCCATGGCTTGCTCTAGTTTCGCGGGAAACAAAGACAACTTTCGTTCTTTATATTTTTTTATGCATAGACAATAATAATGTTGGTGATGTGAAGGTATAATTATTATTGCTTGAGGTAGGACAAATCTGGAAAAATAACATTTACAAATTGACCACACACAAAGCACCAAGTTATACATAAAGATCGCATATTGATTTGAATTGGTTACGCCGATTAAAAATCAGGAATATTGAATAATAATTGATTTAATCTAACCAAAATATTATGAGGCGTACGATGAATCACTAATAAATATTATAAAACGTTTGCAAAAAATTAAAACAGTTAGATACATCCGGGAGCGCATTCAGTGAAATTAATAGATATCATAGACAATCAAATTAATATACTTGCCCTAACATGAAATCTTGGTATCATTTAGACGATCTGGAGACAAACCAGGTGACCATTTTTTGGCGCCAGGAGGGTTCGAGAAAACTTTG
This sequence comes from Limnephilus auricula, assembly GCA_951813805.1. Lineage (NCBI taxonomy): Eukaryota > Metazoa > Arthropoda > Insecta > Trichoptera > Limnephilidae > Limnephilus > Limnephilus auricula. The sequence goes on from OX638400.1 coordinate 31,267,794, forward strand.
AATAAACTATTACATTAGTCGAATGATGATCATCGAAGAGCGCACATTGACAAAATCAAAAAGGTAAATTCCCCAAAGTAAGGCAACGGTTTGCAGCGCAATCTGTTGTGATACTTTTCTGCACAGGATATGAATGTTCATAAAAACGATTTAAAAATCGTAACGCCTTCAAATCGGGTTGCGTAGCGACGCTAAAAAACAGTGAATTGGGTAAATTATAAATTGTAAAAGTAAATTGTTTTTACCCATGAACGATTGAGTCGATGCGCTTATTAAATACAAGATAAACTATATATAAATAAAGGCCAAGATCTTTACATTCCGTTTTAGAGATGACAGGTTCGTTGTGGAGTGAAAATGAGTACTTAATTATATGTTTATTTCTGGTGAATGTCATAGTGTGACATTTAGAAACATTGATATCTAAACAGTTAAGTTTGTAATGCTTGCAAAGCCAATCTAGGTCACTTAGTAACGATGTTTTAATAATACTCGTACACACAAATTGAAATTGACCATAAATAATTCCTTTAAAAGCAAACATTGTTTGTTTTCTCTTTTTTTACATAAAAATTTATAATTTATATTATTTTTCATCAAACGTACATTTATTTGCAAAAATTAAATTTGATTTGTGATTTTTTTATTCATCTTTATTAATTCTATTACAATTAGTTATATGCTGTGCCTGTCTCACTAGGAACTCCTGTGTTTAGAGCAGGCCCAATTTGTAACATAAACAGTTTATAACAAAAATAAAAATAACAACACAATATTGCGTTTAAAATAAAAAAACCATCAGCATCATACCATTGGAAATGCAAACTTGTTAATTTGTTTTAATAAAATCATATATATAAGATCTGTCTTTGCTGATGATCCAAGACTTGGTGTCTGATTTATATTTAAAATAAATTGTGTTCTGTCTAATGGCCAATGGAAGTGCATTGTATTTGCTTTGTTGCAATGTATTTAAAATTTCTTTAGACAGAAGTTGTTTTAGCGAAAGGGATAAGTGAGAGATTATGACCCTTGGTTCCAGTATCCCGAGGAGATTTTTCAAAGCAATCATGTGTTTGTAGAGGTATGGCAGTATGTTTTGGCATAAAGTTGCCTAAAGTATAAAATACAGATTTTCCTAAAGATTTCATCCGAACTGCATGTGATCGATAGTTTTAGAATAATCTGTATAATTAGTTTCTGAGCTAACTTTTTCATTACTTCAAAATGAATGGGGAAAAATCTAAGAGTATGGATATTAGAGAGACGGCATATGAAGTGTGCCCGCGCGCTCTAAGTGTGCCTTTTCGAGAATTTTACCCAAACGGCTTACATTGGCTGCTGGTTTTTGGCCATTTAATACGTTCCGACAGCAGCCATTTTACATGGTGATAGCCAATGTCAGCCGTGTGGGTAGAATTCTCGAAAAGGCACACTTGGAGCGCGCGGGCACACTTCACATGCCGCCTCTCTAATATCCATACTCTTAGGGAAAAATAGATGACTTACGCGATTATGATTTCAATAAGTGAGATTCACACAACACACAAACAGTTTATTAAAACCTAACATATGAATAATACTCCTAGCAATGTTGCAATAAACACGTGGTAAAACAACTCTTTCTAAGGACGCTAACATGTCTGTAGCAATAATAGCCACCCGACGCAGTGGTCATATCTCCTGCCTAACGCAAATAATGCGTGGAATAGCCCCTGATACCCGATAGCACAACACGAGTTTTACAAGGGACAATTAAGATTGCCGTAATGGCCGTGCGGACAAGAAGAATGGAATCAACTCAGATAGCGAGGACACTATTCAACAATTCAGCACGCAATAACTTCACCAATAACACAAGTTTTAGCTGGGAGCGGTGCTGATTACGGGACGAGGTGTAATCACGCAGCAATGAGAACCGGCTTCCTCTTTTGACAACCTCGTTTGGGAGTGTTGAAGTTTTGTCAAAGAAAATATAACTTTTAGAACATGCGATAACCCCAAAATCACTCCAATGTACCACTTTATCATTAGCAATATGGTTCCACAGAGTACACCTTGAAGCGTGAGCTTTTGTGAAGATGTCATATACATTATTTAAAAAGGTACGCTGAGAGAAATGCTGACAAATTCAAAATTAGATGAGTATCGAACGAGATGTACCACTTCGAAATAGATACGGTTTCCTCTTTAAAATACCTTGTTTGGGAGTGTTGAGGTTTGTGACAGAAAACATTTCACTTGTAAGAACATGCAGTAACTTCTCCGTGACAATAGGTCGATAGAAGTCGAAAACAATGCTGTCAAATATATTGGTTGGTCAATGACTTTTTTATTTTTTTTTCAATTTGGGAGGAGGGTATGGATACCGCCGCCGTAAAAACCATTTATAGGATAACCAACACTCCTGCCATAGGTCACGCCAAATGGTTTACTGCTTTTTGTGACTTAGCCGGGTTCACGGGGTGAGGTTTGTCTAGATCTTGACGGCGAATGCTCACCTACTGCGTTGAGGGTCGGATCAGGAGAGACTGATTGACGGAGACCTAACCTAGACCTCTCCAGCCAGACTATCTCGACTCACAACTAAATCTCCTTCCTATTGCTAAAAAACCCTCCACACCGCATCCCCAAAGAGGAAAAGAAATCCCAGTTTGTAACTGTGCACGGAGAAAAACTTTATTCTAAAATACGATCATTTTATTCGTAAAAACGGTTAAAAACGGGGCTGAAGTTCTTACGTACAAATTAAGAGGGTTTCAATGTTTATTGGCGGGAAAATGTAAGAATAATTTGTTGGTATACGTACGAAATTACGTATATATATATATTAACAAATTATTCTTACATGTTCCTGCCAATAAACATTGAAACCCTGTTAATTTGTTCGTAAAAACTTCAGTCCCGTTTTTAACCGTTTTTACGAATAAAATGATCGTATTTTAGAATAACATTTTTCTCCGTGTGGTGTGTGAAAAAATCACAGTTTGACGATACTTTGCAGGGCGATACAGCAATCAGAATGAAAAACTAGTAGAGCTAGCGAAACTCAAAAAATATACTTTACATATCGTTGTAAAAATACTGCCCATTATTGTTCGAAGATCAAGACTAAAGTGGAGGCAGCATTTTTTACACACGTCTAATAATCGATCAACAATTAGTTTTGACTAAACATTCAGATACCTTGACCCTCCAATTCTTAATTGGGATTATTAAAAATAATTAATAAGCCAGTTATGAATTAATTAAATTGAATTTTTATGTCCCTGCGTGATTTTAAAATTAATTGGACGGGTTATGAGAATTGCAATACACAAGAGCAATGGGAAATTATTACTTAAGAATATCTAATGATAATTAAATTGTTTCAATCATCTTGTAACGTTCTGTTTTGGACTAATAAATTAAAGGAAATAGTTTTAATACAAGTTAATCAATGAAGTACACTCGTAAAACAGGCGAGAGATAAGGAATATTAATTATACAGCTTTTTTGTTGCTTAACATTTTAATTTGGTTGATCGGTTGCATCTTCCATTTACCTCAACACTATAACACGTACATAAGTAAAAAAAAATACTTCTCATGGCAAGATTTTAATGAACAACTTTTCCTTTTAAAAGAGATTTATGTCTTATCAATAAACCGTAATGATTAATTAATGAAAATAAGATGTTTTGAAATTTTGAGGAAGCCACTTTCTTTGACAGACTTAAATGCCGAAATAAAAACTAATTTAAAGTAAATAATAATTAATCAGAGTTAAACTTTGATAAAAAAAAAGATAAATAAGATAAATAGCATATATTTACACCTGTGGCCTAAAATAAAACCGCTGTAGACAGTAGAACTTTGAAATAGGTAGCAACAAAAAACATAACCTCGTTGATGGTATTCAGCAAGAGATCGTCAGCGAAATCACTCATCTTTAACAACAAATATTCATTAATAGTAGTGTGTTTGATGAAATTGCATGCAGAGAAAAGCTGCGATTGGGTTCTTTTGGAAAATATTATTTTTTTTTAAACAAGGAGTTTACCATTATGCACATAAAAAAAAAAAATCTGTCAGGGAGTAACTAGGTAGGTACCAAATGGCCCGCTGACGATGAACGAATGAGGAACAATTACATTTTTATTGCAATAAAGTTATGTATACTTAATTAAATGATAAACAAATACGTGGATAAGGAAGATAACAAAAAACTGAAAACTTTTTTTTACCTTAACTTCACACAGGAGGCTCTGAAGAAAATAATTTCCTTCAGAGCCTTTTTTTTATAGTGAATACCTCACAAGAGTTCCAACTGATCCCGTCTGGAGCCAGTGAGACTATGGCATCCCCAATTGGGGTATGTTATGAGGCTGAAGGTAAGTGTGGAAGGGAATTAGACGAGGAAGAAGAAGGTGGGGAATTGGCTATTCAGATCTAACTGGCTATTCAGATCTAGCCACTAAACACGGCTAAAGCCATTTCAAGCAACGTTTCAATTCTAAATGGTGGTCTTACACCAGGGCGATACTAAGAATATCTTCCACTCTGGAACGTGCCGCAAATATACTATATATTCTAGTTTTTTAACTGTTAATTCATGGTGGAATTCCATTGTATTAGATATGAAATTAAACAATTTTTTTTCACTTTGTTCCACTTGTTTATTTACACCAGGACCGGTTTCGTCCTACTACAAACATTTCAGACCAGTCTGAAAATGTCCGTAGTAGGACGAAACCGGTCCTGGTGTAAATAAACAAGTGGAACAAAGTGAAAAAAAATTGTTTAATTTCATATCTAATACTATATATTATTTTAAATAACTAATTGTGAAATAACACAAATCAATTAAATAAAATTTATTTCCGCACGCCGGGTTCGAACCCGCGGCCTTCGGAATGGGAGTCTAACGCCCTACCGCTGGACTATGCCGGCCGTCATATAGCTTATGTCATCTTTAAAGATGCCGTGTTGAGGATCTTTTTGATGATAGGAACGAGAGAAAATGAGTGTTGAAGAGACCCATGTTGTAGGAGGGAGGAAACCCAGAGGCCGGCAAATCGTTGCACAGCCGAGCTGATGAACGCAACAACGAGTCGTAGAAGCGACCCGTTCTCATGCGACAAATGCCAACCGTGTACATACGAGTATGTTGCGCGTTTACATCGGTGCCGAAGGGATCAATGACGCTAGATCCTCAGCAATTTCCATTGTAATACCTGTAGAACAAGGACAGCATACCTAGAAATAGAAGGATTTATGCTTGCTATTCAAGATAGAGTCATTAATACTAAAAATTATAGGAAGCATATAATCAAAGATACAAATCAAATTGATGTAGAAAATTTATGGCTTTTCCGGAAACTATGGAACATATTATATCGGGATGTTCTGTATAAGCGCCGTCCGAGTATACATTTAGGCACAATCAGGTTTTAAAAAAAATTCACTAAAGTTTGGTAATTAAACATAACTTGATTGACTGTCATAATATAGTACCATATTATGAATACGACGCCGGTGCCTTAGAGAAGGCAAACCGTTTGTTAAGATGATAGACTTCGCTTTTCGGCCCATACAAAAAGGACGCCCGGGAAAAAACACTTTTCTACATTGAAAATCGCACAAAATGAATATATTTTTTTTATACTGCCTTTTAGAGGGTAAAAACTATGTCGGTATGTTTTCGAATTTTCGATGCGTTTCGTATTAACGTAAAAATTCACTGACAAACATGTACGATTTATCAAAAAATATTATTTAAAGAAAAAGTGCTGCTAACTCAACTCTGATAAAGAATTATAAAATTATAAAAAGCTACCGACGTAGCTTCTTCTTTCCAAAAAATATATATTTTTTTAAATTTCAATTTCGTGAAAGTTTTGGTGTAGAAAAGTGTTTTCTCCATTAACCTCTTTTCGAGCGATTTCTGTAGGTAAATTTAAGCGTTGTCTCATTCGCACATTTCGCATTCGCATGTATTGTAAGTGTGCGTGAGCTTATTGTGAGCGGGACAGAATGACAGACTCGGGTGTTCCGCATGTGGTTCAAAGTCTAGCCTCTTAATATAGGGGAATCTATCAAACGGACATAATGATGATCGATATATCTTTAACTAATGAATGTAGGTTGTTTTTAAATTTGACACCAATAAATCGAGATTAACCAACAAAATAAATCGATAACGACGATATGTATCAAGCGCTGTACTGACATGTCTTCAATAAATTAAAACTAATAATCAATTTGTTAAAATGTAGATAAAAGTGTATCGAATAATAATCTGTAATGACGCATTAACACAACAACATCACGCGAGTTTCACATCTGCTGCAGAATAAAGCAGGTCGCTGCCAGATTTATCGAATCTTGTAAATAATTCCCGTCTAATCTCAAACACGCCACCAACTTATCTTTATCTATAGGTGCTCTCGCGTTACCTCGGGTTTACACGGTGTGGAGACGGAAAAATAAGCAGAGAATCGAACCTAATATGAACAAAAACTGTTATCCCACAGAGCTTATAAGGCGCTGCTAATCAATGGTACAGGATGCGACAGATTGGTGTTTGCAGTAAAAACAAAACATCGCCACGCATAACTGATCTGATTGGCAAACAAAACCAGACCATTATCCACTACAAAGTCTTTCAATAAGGACGCTCGATTTAAAAATGTAAATAAAACAAGTTGTGTGTGAGATATCCAATCAATTTTTTATTTATTTGAAAATATATTTTATGGCAATGTGGAATACAACGCCGTTTAAATGTCCGCTGCGGCTTTGTTTGGTGGCACGTATTCGGGAGTTCAAATTTTCAATGACAAAAATCGGGCTGAATTTGGTGGATGGCGTTTGTTACGTTGTCTTTGAGGGCGTAAATTCTTTGCGGTTTATTCGCATAGGCCTGCAATTTGAGATAGGCCAAAAGGAAGAAGTCTAAAGGCGTTAAATCGCATGATCTCGGTGGCCGTCGCCGTTTACTTCGTGTTAAGTTCACGTCGCCGCCGCGCGAGATAACCATGTCTTTTTCTATCTTATCTCAAAATTTAATGATGTGCACACGATGCTCAATGCTGTATCCGTCCATGGTGATTTACCGTACAATTCTAAACAATTGAGAATAAATTTGACAGATGTCACTTTAACAACATGGCTGCAATAACCTAACCAAGGTTGAGCGTCCCTATTGAAAGAACTTATAGTATTTATTATAAGTGTCAAGAGAAAGACAATACGTAGCACAACAACAGGTCCCTAAGGATCTATCTTAGTAATTAATACCGTTATTGTGAAGTTGGTTGCAACGACATAAATGGTAGTTGAATAATAGTATATTGTTAAGGCGTTACGCGGAAGGGAGAGAAAGAAAAAAACGGTGGAGAATGGTTGGGATTGCCTTTTTAGAACTTGGTGAACCGTATTTATTTTTAATTTTATATTTCTCTACTTCCTTCATTATGTGTTCAATAAAACATATATTTTCTTTCTACCTATTATTTTTATAAACGTCAATCTGTCTTCAATCGAAAATTAATTGAAAAGCTGTCAATTAAAATGATAAATTATTACTACTTCAATAATTGCAAAATTCTCTTTGTGGCCGCATTTAATTCAAATGATAATAAATATCTTCATATTCACTAGAGGTAAGGCCGTACACTCAATCTTTTAGAGCAGTTGGAAGTTAAGAAAAAATGTAATAATCCGTCAACTAGTAAATGAACAAAAACATATAATTCGCTCGCCATTCTTAGATATTCTACTCTAGAAAAAGAACTCATTATTTGGGAATAACTCACATAAAAAAAAACATTAAGTCAAATTTAAACAATGCAGTAATTTAGGAAACTTTAAAAGTGATATGCATTATTAATTGCCAATATTTTACTCCGAAATCAATACGGGCATAGGCAATAAAAATAAAAGCAATAAGTTTGTCATCACAAGTGTCTATCTAGAAATAATATAAGTATTTCGTCTATAAGTTGCCTAATCACAATTTGATAATGCCTTCAGTAGTTGAAACAGCTGTCATGCCTAATAATAAACTACAAAGCAGAATTTGTTTATATTATTAGCTCACTATACCTAAATAAAATCATCAAAATAAAGGTTTTGCATTTCCTTGCCTTTTATTCCAAAACGTATATGGAAATATGGTCTATAAGTCTCTTTCTTAATTATTTATTTACACCCTAATGGGCTTTTACATGAAAAATAATAGCAATATGAATTAAAAACAAAACAATATTAACGTATGTGTCATAAACCAGTAAAAAAATACATTGAAGAATTTGTATATTAAGGTGCTAGTCTTTACGCAAGATGCGACATGTTTAGGTAAATGCTCGTTCATAACTCTGTCCTGCTCGCAAGAAGCTCACACATACTACAATACTGAACAGAAGCACGCACACACACGACTAAACGTAATACTGTTCCCGCATATCACGTGTATCGTGTGTGACCCCCGCAGTCCCCGCGGATTCACATAGCGTCTAGCAGCAATATCATCTACCTACCACCTATTCGGAATTCGGAAGTGCGTGCATAATATTATTATTATTTGTTAATCGTAGAATTTGATCTCGCCTGACTTGTGATTCCTCAATCACAATGATATGCTAATATAATCAATTTGTACCTACACGTTCGGCAATAACTAGGTAAGTAATAATCAAAAACTATTTCACTACGAATCCAAACATCCACAAAAAAAACTATATTTGGAAACAAAACTGTTAACATTAAGAAAACTATACGAATACAATATATGTCTCCTAACATACAAAATAAATAATAAACTCATACATACAAACACAGAATTAATTAAAACGTCACCAGTACACAAATATTTTACACGACAACACGATAACATACATTTAAACACCATTCATACTAACTACGGTAAGCAATCCATCAGTTATGAGGGGGGCAATTTATATAATTGCCTTCCATATGATATTAAAAACAAAAAAGTGTGTGTAAATTTAAAAAAAAAAAATCATTTTTATTCACGAACAACAATATAGTGAAAGTGAATAATATTGTATGATAATATTGTATGATAATATATTGTATGATGTATGATGATATGATGTAATTTAATCTAGTGTAATGTTATGTAACTTAATTCAAATTATAGTTAAGTAAGTGAAAATGTTATTTTCTTTTTTTCTGGAATAAAAACTTATAAAAAAAAAATAATTCATGTATTGTTTATTATAATTTTAGGCGTTATTCAAAACTACCTATATACCTATATGTTATTATTATATTAGGTATGTTATTCATTTTGGAAGGCGGGTATAGATACCGCCGCCCCGGGGAACCATTTATTGGATAACCAACACCTCTGCCATAGTTCACCCCAAGTGGTTCACCTTAGCGGCGGATGCACCTGCCCAACAATTGCGTGGCAGACCGGGAGAGACCGGTCGAGGGAAACCTTTTGATCTCTCCAGCCGGACTCTCCAAGAACATCGCCTTGCACCTTGCACCTTGCACCGCAGTGGGAGGGATGGATTTATATGTTTGTCATTACTAGAGAAACCGACCCCCCAGATTCCTACCCACCCCTCATATCTTATTCCTTCCCAGAACTCCCCTTTTCATTGCCAGAACTGCCTCTTATTTCCTCAAAATACCCTCCACACAACATCCCCAAAGATGACATAAACCTTGAGGGGAATTATTGACCTCAGGGCCTCCTGTGTGGATCTAATGTAAAAACAGATCATAACTTTATACCCACATTGTGGTAGCTTGGGTGGTGATTGGTGATGAGTGATGATACTGATTATCTGCCAATTTGGTTGGCGGGTAATGGTACTAAATCACTGCCATTGGTCTTTGCAGGCCAGTGCAAATAGCGATCCGCGATGGTAATTATTCCGATAGTTCCATTTATTTTTAATATGTTTTATAAACTGGTTCCCTGACGTAAAATCCATGTTTTCGACCAGCACACCCGTGCTCGTGCCGCCATTTTGAAATCTTGTTTATCTAAAATATAAAACCAGTGCAAATTTTGCCCAAAGAAGCTGTAGAAAATACGTGGAACATAAAATTTGCTACAATTATTTCTATTATTATCTCCTATCTCTAAACAGTACTGATATACATATTATAGTCCAGTCAAGGAAGGAGGTATAGAGTGCGTGAGCAGGTACCTAAGCGATTCCTTCAGAAACTTGATCAGTGCTTAGGGTGTGACATTACCAAAAGTCTTGACGTGTAGGTGGCGAGCTAGGAGGGGTTGGGTGGGGGGGGGGGGGGGGGAAATGGTCCCAATTTTCAGGTTTCCGCTTATATCTCGAAAACGGTTTGTCGCGGGGTAATTTTTTTTTTCAAATAATTTAAGCTCATAAAATTATTTACAACTTTTATTCTATGCGTGATTTTCGAATTCCCAGCCGTTTTTGAGTTAACGTTCCCTAAAAGTACATATTTTCGAAAGAATCATTTTACCTCATATTTTTCATCAAACATTCCTTCTTCGACAACAGGCACGCTTGGCAGTAGAGGCACGCTGCACAATAGGTCATCAATGTTTTTCGGCATCCACATTTGCCAATTACACAATCCTTGGTGCAGCGGCAAAATATCATTTTTAGAAGGACCTCCGGTGCTGGTGGATCTTCTGTTGCAATTGGCACCAGGGTGTCTCCTACATGTTTCCAACCTACGAGTGGGCTATAGAGCCGTAAAAAGTCATACAAGTTTGCACAAACAAGCATATTGCACTACTAGTTTTGTGTTTTCTTGATTATCTCTTTTCCAGTGCATTTTCGAGAAAAATTAAAATTACCAATTTTGTAGAGCATAACATTTTGTAAAAGACATGTAGTATATGTATTATGTTTTTTCATCTTATTAGGTATCGAGATTCTAATCCATCAAAATCAGGACAAAAATTGAAAAAGAGAAAGAGGGTTTTACTCGGTTTACATTCTGTTGGTATTTTCAAAATGGCAGCTCGAGCACAGGTGCGCCAAGGTCGAACACTAGGATTTTACAACAGGCAATCAGTTTATAAAACATATTTAAAAAAAAAAATTAACTACCAGAATAGTTACGATTGCGACCCCCATATTTGCGCTAATTATCTGAGGGGGTTTCTCTCCATCCTCCTAATAGCTTATCCATACTATAATATAAAGTTTGTTTTCAATTTACGATTGACGGTTTATTTATTTATCAAGTCGGAGTTTATTGTTCGGTACTCGAACCTATTAATATTGGCTACATATTGGATAAGTTGGCCGAGTTTTCTAACTATTGCAAGTATTTTATTTTTAATAATATTCGTTATAGTATGGATAAGCTATTAGGGGAATGGTGAGAAACCCCCTGATTCTTGTAAGGAGTTAATATTATTTTTTTTAAAAAACGACAATAATGAAAACATAATCCGTGTTGTATGCGGTATATATTGTGATTTTGATGTTTTGTGATGTAAAATGACCGTATACAAAAAAAAACTTTCAGATCTTAAAGATATTACAAAATATTATAACTGACTACATCTACATTATTTGTGGGAATGTTTTTAGTTTGAGAGAGGACAAAAAAAGTTATTTTTATTTTTATATTTATTTGTGAAAATTGTAATTACAACATTATAAATATATATTTTTTAATATCTTATATTAAATTACTACTCTTCCATTTAAAGCATTTGCTTTGCTTGAAAATAATCATTTGATTGCAAATTTGTTGCCCATCACTTACAGAAAAGTTTCCGCGAAACATTATTAGGTATATCAGAGGAAGCTTGTTTAGATTTTAGAGTCCTAAAATATTTCACATTATTTTTTGTGTTTAACTCAGCAATATTTATGTAGTTTGTAAGTAACATTATGTGTTCACAGGAATTAGTTTGAGTAATATTGTAAAACAGTCGTATGAAAAAATTTATTATATTTATTGCGTATTGTAAAAATGTATTATCTACAATACATTATTATGAAATTAAATAGAACTCACGAATAAAAAGAAAGATCAATCCCATCACTATTATTTTGTAAAAATAGTCTTACCATCACTATTATCGAAAACGATGGCTTCACCCCCCCGACCATGCACTCCTTCCCACGACCCGTCAAACGTGAGAATGAGACGACTGCAGTAAACTCTCAAATTTACCTACAGAAATCGCTCGAAAAGGGGTTTATGGAGAATACACTTTTCTACACCGAAACTTTCACGATTGTTGAAATTTTAAAAAACATATATTTTTTAGAAAGAAGAAGCTACGTCGGTAGCTTTTTATAATTTTATAATTCTTTATGAGAGTTGAGTTAGCAGCACTTATTCCTTAAATAATATTTTTTGATAAATCTTACATGTTTGACAGTGAATGTTTACGTTAATACGAAACGCATCGAAAATTCGAAAACATACCGACATAGTTTTCACCTTCTAGAAGGAAGTACAAAAAAAATATATTCATTTTGTGCAATTTTCGATGTAGAAAAGTGTTTTTTCCCGGGCATCCTTTTTGTATGGGCCGAAAAGCGAAGTCTATCATCTTAAATGTCTGTTAATGGAGTTCAAACTAGGCAAATTTGAAGGATTTTAGGAGGCTCTTAACGCCTATAATTTATTAACCGCTCGGGTCTATCGCCTTTGAATATATTTTTGGTCATAGTTAAATATTTCTAAACGTAGCCGAATACTAAAAACTGTTTTGAGAGAGAGTGAAATACGCTTTCAAATCATATTATTACAAATATATATTAAAATTTGTGAATATTAAAATTAATAATGCAAATATAAAACATCGTGAAGATGACACACCTATCATTTAGCATAAAACTGTACTAAAATCACGGATAGCGTAAAAAATAGTTATTTTATCCTACAAATGTATAATAAACAATTAAATCACCCCAATTTTTTAACATTTCATACAAAAATATTTAATAAAAAAATAACTAAGTCTAACAAAAAGTCACGCGACTTGGCTGTTTCTATAAAATAAGTATTTATATCTACTTCTATAGACAATTTTGAACTGAAATGTGAGCGTAAATAAACGTATAGATATTCTTCTTTTTGATTTAGGGTTGTAACTAAACCAACAACGGAGTTATAACGATTCTTGTGGGTACACACGCGTTATCTTGAAAACAAGCTTATTGGACTTGACTGCTATGATTATACTGTCGTGAAAACAAGCTTAGGGGTCTGAGTGGTTTTAAAAAAAACTTAGGAACATGCCAGCGGTCGATGTTAATATTATGTTAAAAAAAATATTTACAAAGTGTTAAAATCCAGAGAGGAAATATGGGGTATACGGCGTATACGCTTGTATGGACAAAACTCGGTCCGCGTTTCCTTTTAACGTACTCGTACTTCAGGCCAAATCGCATTCTTCCCAATAATTTAGCATCTATTTATTAGCATCATTATTAGTGTAGAGGGATCATCTAATGTATTCTATATCAGGTCGGTGAAAGCTATGAGGTGCTCCAAACACCCCGTGCGCAGAACAGAACAGATATTGTTGATAATTAATAGTTCCTCCGCGCAGCTACAGGGTGCCCGTGTTGTAACATGCCATCAGGCGCCTTGGCCTCCTATCGATACCATCGATGGACTTATTGTTTAAACGATACGGCCAACTTGTGGGATACTACATATTCGTATTATTGTTATTTTCAGAAGACTTGCTATCTGACCATTGTGATGGCTAATAGCTGTGGTTTCCCAAGAGTTCGAGGCGATTAGACATCAACGCATCAAGTCGCAACCCGGAAACGTGTTTGAATTTTTCATGTCAGAGATAAGAATTAAACAATTATCCGTGCTGATTTGCATCTGCACGGATATTCGCTTCTATTGAACTGCCTAAAGTAAAGCAGACAGAAAACTAGTGGTCTAGAAGAAGAGTCGGACTCAAGACGAATCTTCTTTATCAAGAGAAGAGTCGAAAGATTACTATTTTTCATGTCAGAGATAATAATTAAACTGATCCGTGCTGATTTACATCTTGTTTGTTTCTATTAAACTGTCGAAAGTAAAGCACATGGAAAGCTAGTGATCTAGTAATGAAACAATTTATACATTTATCGAAACAAGAGTCAAATATTACTACTTCTGATGAAAAATAATACATTCAAATGAATGTATCTTTGTTAATTGAAATATTAGCACCAATAGTACCTACTCAATTTGGGAAGCGGATATGGGTAGGTATCGCCGACCAGGGAAAAATTTATTGGAACACAAACACCCCTGCCATAGGCCATCCCAAGTGGTTCGCTACAGAAATTATTTTCCTCAGTGCCTCTTGCGTGAAAATGCAAAAAAAAGAAGTTAAATTCAATATTAACAACTGATCCGGCTTTGTTATATTGAATCCACATAATGGTAATAAATTTAGGTAGTAACTTAATTCATATTTTATATACCCAGATAACTTGTGTGATAAAGCCATTAAATACATATCAAAACCTGACAGGTGCATAAAATCGAAGTATATTAATACGGTAATGCCCGTACGGTTCAAATTAAGGAGCCCGACTCCGAGTAAATCTCCAAAGCCACACTTTATGGAAACCGTTCTGAGCCGCCCGTGAACGTGCATTTTTCCACGGAGCTGCTGCCGTAATATGTACACTTATCACTCGTACACATGCGATTTGCAAACGGAAGTGGCGCCATCTATAATACTATATTTAAGGAAAAAAGTATGAAGAGGAAGAAACATTTTTCGGTTTCATTCAATAATAAGAAGATTTATGTTGGGGTGAAGAGTATTCCTCTCATTGCTCACGGTCTTAATGTAGGAATATCTACTATTATATATTTACCTATTAAATATAAGTATTCTGTAGTTTAATGTTAATAGTAATTAGTTTTTCAAAAGGGTGATGCCTTATAAATAGTCACCAACACTTAAACTGGGCGAAGCAGAACGAAAATCCGTCCGCAGGGCCTAGCAGCAAAAATCCGCGGAGCGGGTTTTTCACTGCTAGTCTAAATAAATACTGATGTTAAAATAAAATTACTGTTATTTATTTTATTTATAATGTCGCACAACAAAGTGCTGGATTTCTACGAAAATAAAGTGTTATAATCGTGCATGATTGAGAGCGGTCAGTAGTGATCCCGCAAAACCAATCAAGAATTCTATAGAAACTACTATCTCTCTATCACTATCTATTTGCCATCAAGTCTAAACGTGTAAAATTCATTTAGAAGATAACAAACTACATAATTAATATTCGACACAGCCTTGCTTCACATAAAATCAGATATATTTCCAATCTACTGCTAGAATTCGTAAAGCGCTTTCAATCAAGACGTATTTATAAGGTCCACTCAACTTCTTATGGGCTTTACGCACGCACAGCATTAATTTAGAGAAATTCCACGGTTAATCAAAACATTGCCATTGGATTAAAGACAGAGTTACACAACTGTTAGCTTGGAATCATTAGTAGGGGCCAAAAGTAATCGCTAATAAGAGCTTTTAATAACTATAAACTCGGCAGGCGCTTTGGGGAGGTAATTAATTTGGTGCTGCCTTCTGAATGCGCGTCGGATAAAAACAAATAATTAATTAATGACCACTTAATTACAGTAAATAAGACAGTCTTGTATTTATACAAGGTAATACACATTTTACTAGCTATACTAAAGAAACACGCACGTTTGTGGTGAAGTTAAATCGGACTCTCATGAAAATCGTTGTGTCGCCCTTACCATAATAGTGAAAAATATTTATTAAAAAAAACACCACGCTTTATATTTAAATCTAAAAGTTAACCACAAAATAAATCAAATGTACACCTTCATGAAACCAAAGTATCCGACCGAATAATGACTAGAAAATTAGGGACTTTTTTATTCATTATTTTTACATGGAATGACAAAAAAGAGAGGTGACAATAACTTTTATAATGCATATGTATAACAAAATATGTGTCTGTTTTTATTTTGTATCGTTATAGTAATTTTAGTAAGAAAAAACGCAAGGTGAAACATTTTTTAAATTTTTTTTATGTTACATATATATTAAAAATATATATATGTATATTTAAAAAATTACATATTTATTCCGAATTATAATATTTGGAAGCAAATTTCATCACCTTTCAAAAACAGTTTGTAGTTTTTAGTTCTGATGACTTCAGAAATATTCCATTTAATATTATATAATATTCAATTTAAATTTTGAAGGTACCTAAAATGATTAATTACCGGTTAAACCGACTGATTATAAAATTTGATAATAGACACTTCACTTTGTGGGGCAGTTTAAAATCGGTTTTCTCCACATTCACGTATTTTTAATTATTTAATTTTTACTGCTATTGACTCATTTAAATGATTTCGCTTACCGAAAAAGTTGGAAATAAATTGCTTGCAAACCAATTATATAATTTTTGGTTCAATTTCTTTTTAGAGTATGTAGGTACTAAGGGAAAGCTCCGATTCAGTAATATTCTAGTGAATATTAAAAGATTCGTTCTATTTCGCTTACCGAAAATTTTGACTGAAACCTGAAAAAAAAAAGTTTCTATACCAATCATATGATTTATTTTTGGGATATTATGCCGTGTTACGCTAACTCCTTCTTTAGCCGACGTTTCGGACAACATTACAGTGTCCATCATCAGGGCAGATGATGGACAGTGTAATGTTGTGTAGACCATGAACATTTTTGTTCGAGAAATTTTGTATTATATTCTCCGGGTAGTGAGATTACAATACAGTATGCAGTAGATATATGTAAAAAAATGTCGATCCCCACCATCAAAGAAGTGCTCGAGCCGCCACTGCTCTAGTGAATATTAAAAGATTCGGTCTATTTTGCTTACCGAAAATATTGACTTAACTTGAAAAAAAAACAATTGTTTCTATACCAATTAAATGATTTTTTGTAAAATTCCTTTTTAGAGAAGGTAGGTAGTGAGAACTCTAGGGAAAGCTAAGACTGGGTAGGTAAAGGGGCCCCATCCGAGCGGACACCGGTAACCGTTATTTATCGCCGCCGACAAGATAAATAGGGAAGATTCACACGCGATAGAGCCGCGGATGAATCACGAGGTGCGCCCAGTTTGGCGCAGATGCGAACAGCCTGATAGAATTGCGCTGGTAAATTAGCCAAGAGAGGCTGCAGCGCGATGGACCCGGGACCACATACACAGAGTCTCCGCTCGATCGGTTGATAAACCCCCATTCGCGAATATAGAAAAAATATATAAATCATTTTTTCAATGTAAAGTATTTGGGAAAGATTTTGAAATCAGATTTTCACTGTGAGTATGTTATAGTTGATTAGTCGGACATCTACGAAAAATCGAAATTGTTATTGAGTAGGTATACAGTTATATGTTATATGTTAAAGGGTACCCTCTATGTGGTACAATATTCAGATTACTCAAAAACACCATCGAATCAATTATAATGCACAAAAACTTGTAGTGAATATTAATAAAATATTATTGTTTTCTTGGTTCACTATTGAGTTATTTCAAAATGTCATACTAATGTACCGGGCTGTTACATTGTATCTTTGTGTTATTTTATAGCACATTTAATATGTAAAACACACACACACACGTTTAAATAATATTTGATTTATGGTGAGCTTTCGAATATTGCTTACTTCAATATTTGAAAACTTAGTATTTAGATCTGACTAATCAATTGGACTGGTGAATATGCTATTACATATATTCAGGAGTAAATAATGGTACAGCCAGTATGTAATTAAAAACACAACACAAAACAGTAACTAGAGAATCCGTCTGCAACTATTTATCACGGAATAATACATTTTTTAATGCGTCAAATCTACAAATAAATTGGCATGCATTTTGCTTGTCTGCAAATTTGTTCGTACGTTCAGGTTCAGATGGTGGCGTTTTAATGATTCGGTAAATATTTTTGTAAGTGTAAAATCGTCGTTTTTATTTGTATTCTCTTATTCGCATTTTTTTCAATGTTGTGGTACCACCCTTATTATTTATTAAATATTGAAAACAATAACTTTAGTTTTAACAGGCCGGTTTCGCTGAAACCGTAGCGAAACCGGCCGGTCTTAATAAATTAAATGAATTTCGTGATCGTCATTAATAATATTGCACATATCACAAGTCATATTGACCCGTTTAATCTCAAGATACCATTTTTGTACCATCTCAAATAGGTCTCATAGAAATCGTTGTGTCTCCGTCACTATCATCGTGAAAGGTATGATCTAAACGGTATTGGAAAGAGAATACAAAATAATTAATGGGTAGGTATGTGTTCAAATCTAAAAGTTAACTACAATATAATTAAAATGTACATTAATAATGAAAAATATTACTTTATGAAACCAAAGTTTCCGACTACAATTTGAAACTTGAAACAAAAGTTTTTTAAGAATAATTTTTACAAGAAACGAGAGAGTCGACGATAACTTTTATAATATTTTTTCTTCTTCAAACTTCGCAAAATCACTTTGTGGCATCATTTTGAATTAAATTAAAACAAATAACTTTGTTTAAACCACTAATATAATCACAATTACCTACATGTTTCAAAACCGATGGTTTCTTCGTCAGGGTAGTAATGACATTAGTAACAAAATAAACAAACAAGTATAGACTAAAAAGAACTATGGACAAAAATATTTTAGAGAGAGGTGATTAATTAATAAAAAATATCGTAAAAAACAATTATTTAAAATTAAATATAAAAATTATTTAAAAAATATGAAAAATTACATTATATAAATTATCAAAACATAATAAAGATGTTTAAACAACAAAAATAAATTATTTTAAATATAAATTATTAATAAGAAAATAAATTTAAGAGATGGCTATTTTAAAAAAATATTTGGTTATTAATAATATTTAATTTGCTATTAACACTTTTTCTAATTTCTAAAATTTCTAAGTTTGCTAATTGTAAATCTGTTGAGTTTGTGTGTAAAATTTTTAACCCTTTATTTATTTCAAAAGAATGATTTGTTTCTAAAATGTGATTGGCAAATTCAGAATAATTATTATTATTCAAACACCTTAGATGTTCTTTAACTCTAATATTAAAATTTCTAGAAGTCTTTCCAATATAAAAAAAGTTACAATCATTACACATTAAATATATTGATTGTAACTTTTTTTATATTGGAAAGACTTCTAGAAATTTTAATATTAGAGTTAAAGAACATCTAAGGTGTTTGAATAATAATAATTATTCTGAATTTGCCAATCACATTTTAGAAACAAATCATTCTTTTGAAATAAATAAAGGGTTAAAAATTTTACACACAAACTCAACAGATTTACAATTAGCAAACTTAGAAATTTTAGAAATTAGAAAAAGTGTTAATAGCAAATTAAATATTATTAATAACCAAATATTTTTTAAAAATAGCCATCTCTTAAATTTATTTTCTTATTAATAATTATATTTAAAATAATTTATTTTTGTTGTTTAAACATCTTTATTATGTTTTGATAATTTATATAATGTAATTTTTCATATTTTTTAAATAATTTTTATATTTAAGTTTAAATAATTGTTTTTTACGATATTTTTTATTAATTAATCACCTCTCTCTAAAATATTTTTGTCCATAGTTCTTTTTAGTCTATACTTGTTTGTTTATTTTGTTACTAATGTCATTACTACCCTGACGAAGAAACCATCGGTTTTGAAACATGTAGGTAATTGTGATTATATTAGTGGTTTAAACAAAGTTATTTGTTTTAATTTAATACTTTTATAATACATTCGCCTAATAAAACTTGTGGGAGTTTTTATTTTTTTTCCTTATCAGTAATTTTACTTAGAAAAAACGTAAAGTCAGCCATTTTGAAAAGTTTTTATATGTGCATTAATTTTTTTTTTTTTAATTATATGTTTATATCGAATTATAAAAATTTTAGAGCGTATTTTATCACCTTTTGAAAATAGATTTTAGTTTTCAGACGCGTTCAGAAATATTCCATTATTTAGATTTTACTGCAAAGCGAAAATAGTTTGACGTTCCGACAAAATGTGTACATGTACAAGCCATCACAAATATTAAAAAAAATTAATTCAATTTACATTTCTTGCAAAATGATACAAAATGCAAAAAATGAAATGGCCATAGCAGATTATAAAATTCGACGCTGGCTCCCACAGGCAGCGTGGCCGAGCGGTCTAAGGCGCTGGTTTTAGGCACCAGTCCGAAAGGGCGTGGGTTCGAATCCCACCGCTGTCATAAACATTTTTTTATATTCTAATTATCAGAAATATGCTTAGTAAATATTCATTATTATTTGACATTCGCTATTTTTTTTTATTTTTTTTATTGTTTATTCCAGATCTCGGGGAGGGTGGTGCAATCCCACGAGCTCCATATTATACATAGAACATATTATCAAATTAATATTAAAAATATACATATATATTGTGAGATACTGCACACATAGTGAGATAAAACAGAATAAAAATAATACAGAAAAAAAAAAACATGAAAATAAAGTTTTTTTGTTTTGTTTTTTTTAACTCATCAGGAGTTGGCTCCATCGCTTGTAAATAGGACCCTGCCAGAAGTGCAGTGCTGCCATCACAAGACCGTTTTCACTCGTGGCTAGTCGCGTTCTAAAGCTGGTGATCCGTTTTTCGAGTAGTGCTCGGAATGCAGGAACACGCCCTTCTACAAACATCTCAGTGGCACTGCAGTACCAGGACAACCCAAAAAGTATTCGGTATGAATTGTTGTACTGTACTTCCATTCTTTTTAGAGATGCTTTGTTGTAGTTGGTCCACAGCTCCGAGGTATATATGCTCGTGCAGTATGTGTTAAAAAGTTGCCTTGCTATAAAATAAACTATTTTACAAAACGATACGTCAGATTTTTTTGTAAATTGGTTCGAATGTATACATACAAACTGACGGCATCAACTATTGCTGTATTCGGGGGGTAAGAATCTCGACTATCAATCCAAAGGTAGCAAGTTTTCACGTAAAAATAAACTTCCATCTTCATACAAGTTCACTCATTGGTGGTTGTCCTTTTTACATAACATTAATACTATTTTAAAAAAAACGACACTTATATCCTCATAGTTCAACATCAATTATGATGTACATTTTTTAATAATATTGCATGCGAATGCAGCACTAGAGTCTCAACTTTTCGCAACCAGTAAGACTACGGCATCCCAATATTGAGGTACGTTGTAAGGCTGAAGGTAGTAGGAAAGCGAAGGAGAGGGGAAGAGGAACACACTTGGTTATTTAAATTTCGTTACAAAATACAGCTGAAGCCATTTAAAGCTACTTAAAAAAATTATTTAACATCCCAGAGTCTCAACTGTCCGTCCGATGAAGAAAAGGAAGGTTGGGAAGTATCTGGCTATTTAGAACTGGTAATCAAACACGGCTAAAGATATTTCAACCCACGTTTCAATTGTTAATGGCGAAATAAAACAAATCAATCAAATAAACATATTTGCGCACGCCGAGATTGGAACCCGCGACCATCCGATTGCTATTCGAGAGCTTTACACCTCGACCGCGGAGACCGTCAAGCAAGGAAACCCTGGTGAGGAGGAATGTGAAAAAAGACAAAAAATTATACTTATATTATACTTTATACTTATATAATGTACAAACTTTGCTATTGAAACTAATTAAAAAAAAAAAAAAAAAATGCAACTGTTCGGTTCTAAATGGTAGTGATTCATCCAGGGCTATACTGAGAGTATCTATCACGCTGTTATTAAGTGTTATTGCATCATATAACGGTAATAAATTTTTTTGTATGATTTCCTTACATGTAATACTAATCTATTGTAATCAACTAATTAATGCTTCCCTTGTAATTCGTGATTTTTTTTACGCCGTGTTGCGTACCCCTATGTAGGAAATATGTAACGATTCATTAAAAAAATGTTGAGTTTATTTTAAATCGGGCAATGTAAATAAAAATTAAATAATGTAGTTATTTTAACGTATGATGTGGATGGAGTAACATTAGCCACCCGTGACTCATTTAAGTATCTGGGCTCACTCATTCACAGAGACGAAGGATATGCAGCGGGTGTCAACCATAGAATGGGTGTGGGATGGAGTAAATTTAGATCCGTAATAGGAATCTTGTGTGACACGAAAATACCTATAAAATGTAAAGGAAAGATATACCAGACTATTGTTAGACCCGCGATAATGTATGGCTCCGAATGCTGGACAATGTACAACTCCTAATTTAGGCAACTCGAAACCGCAGAATGTTGACGCAGTAGATGGTCGGCAGGGGTATCATTGAAAGATAAAATTAAAAGTTCACGTATTCGTGGTAGCCTGGGTGTCACTGACATAAACAGAAAGCTGGAGGGAAGACAGTTGAGATGGTATGGGCACATAAGACGGAGACCATCAGACCACACAGTGAAGCAAGCAATGTCTATGGAACTTCATCGACAGTCATCCAGAGGAAGACCAAAGAACTCCTGGATGACTCAATGCTCCAAAATTCTACACAGAAACGGCCTGGATGAAAGCGATACTCGGAACCGAAGCAGCTACGAGCTGAGAACGAGAAGAGCCGAGCCCAACTGCCTACCTAGACAATGAGTTGGGACAGTGCAAGGAAGAAGTTATTTTAACGTACACAAAAAACACGCGGTAAATCTTATTAAATATTCTGTTTTTTTTTCTTCGCGTGACAACTGATTCGTCCTTCAAAGGCATTATCAACTTGTTGATCGAACTGCTTAGCAAACGTCTTTGGCAATAAATCCTTGGAAGGGCGAATCCCACACGAAAACAGAAAAAGGTCCGTGAGAACTTATAGGTAGGTAAGTATGGAGTTGTAGAGCATCGTTCCTCAAGCTTTTTAGCGTTGGGACCCCCAAAATTTACGAGACCCTTTTTACACCACGATGTGAATACGGAAGCTGAGTAACGGATGCTTTGTAAACATTAACCATATTTACCCCTTCTTACTGTCAGGCGCTGCGTCATCTTTGGAGTTGCTGTGCGAAAACTTTTAATAAAAACTTAGTACACAGTTTGAATAATAAAAATAATAATTTTGCAGCATAATTGATTTGGCATTTTTACGCGCATTTGGTTCCTTAGAACAGGCGATCTGCCTAGCTAGGAACTAATGCCGACCTGACGAGACATAATAGACTTTATTTATTTGGCATTTTCACGCGCATTTGGTTCCCTAGAAAAGGCGATCTGCCTAGCTAGGAATGCCGACCTGACAAGACATAACAGCACTTTATTTATGATGACAGTGAAAGAATATCACATATAATGAAGGGATGAGAAAGAGCAATGACAATATATAATATAAAAAGTATATATATATATATAATATAACTACAAGTCAAAGCATGAAGAAGGATTTGCTTTATTAATGTATCTAACATAATGTAATAAATAACAAAACAATAAATAAAAAGCGGTGTTCTACAAAAAATCTAAAGAGTTTGCTAAAATCAGAAAAATGCAGATAATAATAATTTTTTATGCTTGTTGATAACCGTCCCGTCAATAAACCTAATTAATAAAAATATTATATATTTTCACATCTTACGTCAAAAATTCAAATTATCAAAAACCAAGTGCCACAGTCCCATAGGCTTTGAGCAGTTGCGCTCTTGTATGGTATCACACAAACATGTAAGCAGTTAAAGATAAAAAAAGAGATACCACTACTTGTAGAGATGAGGCCTTATCAAGGAAGGTGAAGAAATGGATAAAAAATGCAAATCACGTAATTAATTAGCAATACAACCATAACAGAAGAAACGCAAGAAACCTTGCGCGTTAGCAAACGATAAAACAGTTTTAATTTAGCAAGAAAAAACGCATTAATTTACTCAACATGGTGTGAACTTAATGATAAAAATAAACAACGATAAACTAAGGGTGTCAGAAAATCGCCTTGTGCGAATGTCACCTTAAAAGGTATGAAATCACAACGAACAAGTTAAAATGTACATAAAATCATCAGCCTTCACAGAAATGCGTCCACTGAACACAATTCTGATAATCCCTAGAAGTGCAATCTATGCCGATTTAAAAGAAAACATCGCCTTTATAGAAAAGACATTTCAACACCTGGGCTACGAATAGGACAATATAAAAGATCTGCTCAAGAAAGAATTTCGTAAAAGAAAAACTTATATCATTCTCTTATTTTTTTACATTAATTCCACACAGGAGGCCCCGAGAAAAAATATTTTATAAAAAAGTGTCATCTTTGGGGACGTCTTTTGGGTATTTTTTATTGTAGACAGGAAGGAGAGAACGTGGGTCTTGAAGAGAACCATGCTGCAAGAGGGAGGAAACACAGAGGCCAAATCATTTCACAGCCGAGAAGTTGAATTCAAGAACGAATCGTAGAAATGACCCGATGTCATGTGACAAATGTCAACTGTACAAATGTTAGGCGCGAATTTGGCGTGCCTTCCGACTGTGCACCGGTGCCGTCGGAATCAATGTCGCAAGTTCCCCAGAGCAACTTCTAACGAAATACCGGTAAAACAAGGACAGCATTCCCACCCGACGAATGTGATCTAAAGATGGCAATCTGTTTGTTAAGATTGGAGAATCTATCAAACAGACCGCCCGTTTCTGCACAGAGTTGAGGGTTTTTCAGGTATTTTGGGGCTCCAGATCAGAGATGGTTGCGAAATTCAACCGTGGGGTGCACTTGCGATTTTTTTTATTTATTTTTATTTTTTTTATTCATTTTATTTGTTACAGGTTTATTTTACATGGCTTTTTGACTACCAAGCTAGGCAAATGCCCGTATTATGGTAGTCGAGATTCATAAGATGTTATATTAAGATTGGCACAAGGCTAGCTGTTGTGTACCTACTATTAACAGTAAGGGATTTTTTTTTCTCACTTCTGGCCCGTGGACAGACACACCATACATTTCTATAAGTTCATCTCTTCGTTGCCTGCGACAGAAGCTTTTTTAGGGAATAACCCCCTTGTCTGCGGCATCGCTCGAGACTCTCGAACTAAAAAACATATGTTTTGTTGACAATTCCAGTTTTATTTTTGGTGCATTCGAATGAAAATATGGTTTATACTTCTGTTATTCTGTTTTGTTATATTTTGTGTAAGTAGGTGTACTGTAGTTTCCCTGAAACCGACTGCATATTTTCGTTGTTTGTTTTTGGAGTGTTATGCCGTGTTGCGCTACCTTAAATGCTTTTGGCTGTGAATATCTAAAAACGTATCCGACTGCATATTGTATATGCCGGGGGGCCAACTGTCGTGGAATCAAGCCAGCTACACTAAACAGTTGCTCACTTTTAAGACTGCTCAGAGGAGCACAGTTGTCCCGCCACCATTGCCAAGGAACTCATTCTAGAAAGTTCCGTTAAACTTATGTTATAATTTTGCATAAGCGCAAGCGGAATGCAGAAGTGAAAATAATGCAGAACTTTCGCGTTTACAGAAACAGATGCAAAGTTACATCTCTAATACAGACACGCCCACAACACAATTCTACCGCTTAACATCACCGGAGTCACCCGCAGAAGTTTTTTTAGGGAATAAATCCTCCTGGTCAGCAGCACCGCCCGAGTTGTCCGCGAGAAAAAACACCTGTTTTGTTGGCGCTTCCATGTCGCTTGGGTACGTGACAGCGCGGACAGCGGCGGCCGCAAAGGGAGCCTGCCCACCTGACCAGAACCGAACCCCGTCCGTGGCGCGTTCACACTTCACACCTCGTCGGGACGTGTGGCTAAAAAACTGGCCGGCGATAATGCGCCATGTACGACTATTAACCGCGGCCGACTCGGAGGCGAGATAAGAATAGGCCGGGAAAAAATGTCGGATCGATGTTGACGGTTTTGACGGCGTGATGCAATTCGACGGTTTTAGAAGTAAATGTTTATTTTTGGGAAACTTGACAGTAAATCTTAAATTACTCATAAATATAAAACAAAAAATTAACTTTCCACTAATGATAGTAACGATATAAGTGGTATAGTATAAGTGTGTAATTTTTTAAAATAAATATAATAATAATACTTAAATAATCTTTTTAGTTACGCGGGGTATAGTAGGGGTTAGGAGGAGGAATATAGTATTAGGATAAAAATACGAAGGACGGGAATATATGGGAGGGTAGATTAAATGATCTAGTTTGAGGCACGTTGTTTAAGACTCGGTAGTAAACGTACAAAAAAAAAATTGTGAAAATATTTTATTTTTTGAAATTTTTAATTTTTTTTTGTTCTTTTGTTTTTGTTATGTAATTATGTACATTTCTTAAAGAATAATATGAACTAAATCTGTCAATTTGTCTGTCCTGGAACAGGAAACTTTCCTAGTTCGACAGGCAAAGCTTCCTAATATGTAATCTGTACTTTCTTTTGTATCTATCTATAATAAATAAATAAATAAAATAAATTTAATAAAACACGACTCGCTTAAAGCGGAGCAAAAATCACTCGACATATGCTTAAGTCGTATTTAAAGAAACTGTGATTTTTTTTCATACCTAACATATTAAATAAAATAAAAAAATGTGTTTTTAATTATTTTCGAAGCACCCGGTGATATTTTTTTTCTATCGAGGGGAGTTTATATAAATACCATTTCAGCGTGGCAAATGAATACATTTTATTTTTAGAAATAATATATATTTTTTTTAGGAACTTCAAAAATTAAAGTTTTCAAGAGAAATATGTTATAAATCGGTAGAAATTCGGAATAGGGGTTATAAATGCCGCCCTGGTGAAAGAACACCATTCAGCGACGAAACTGTCGAAACGTTGCTAGAAATGGGTTTAGCCGTGTAGGTATTTTGAGGCAAAAAACTCAAGATGCGATAAATTCGCGAAATGCTCCTATATGAAGGTCGCAAACAGTTGGTTAAAAGCAAAAATAGTAATTTACAAAATTTGAAGAAATAGTAATTTCGGTTGTGTGGGTGTCCTCCGTAACTCTGATTCAATGAAATCAAATCATTTTTTTCTAAGGCTCTTCTAAAAGGTTTTCACTTTGTGATGGCATTATTTATTTTAATAAAAAGGCAGATAACTTTGATTACATCACTTTTTTATACACAAATCTACATGTTTCATGAACAATGTTCACATCATCATCTAGTAATTATTTCATGCTTATCTTATATAGAACCAACTTTCTAGTTTTTAGCTATCCACTAAATTTTGTTACATATATGTGTTGCTTTTTTTACAATTATTATAACTGCCGTTGTAATGATTTGATGGCCGTCTGTGGTCGAGTGGTAAGACACTTAACTCATAATCGGAAGGTCGCGGGTTCGAACCCGGCGTGCGCAAATAAATTATATTTGATTAATTTGTGTTATTTCACAATTAATTAATAAAAATAATATATACATATTTGCGGCACGTTCCAGAGTGGAAGATACTCTCAGTATCACCCTGGTGTAAGACCACCATTCAGAATTGAAACGTTGCTTAATAATGGCTTTAGCCATGTTTAGTGACTAGATCTGAATAGCCAGGTACTTCTCCACCTTCCTCTTACCCATCTCCTTTCCTTCCCCACATACCTTCAGCCTCACAACATACCCCAATTGGGGATGCCAAGGTCTCACTGGCTCCAAACGGGAGCAGTTGGGACTCTTGTGAGGTATTCTCTATAAAAAAAATATAAAAAAACTGCATTTTTATATTTAATTATTGTAACCAATGTATAAAATATTCGTGTAAAGGCCCATTAGGGCGTAAATAAATAAATAAAATAAATGTACAGTAAAGTTTAAAAATTAAATACAGAGCACCTATGGGAGGAAGGGATAGAAGTAAGGGGGAGGGGTAAGCATAGGGAAAAGTTTATTAATATTAGGGATTTCAAAGTCATTAGAAGGGAAAGATCGGTTAAGTGGGAAATGGTTCAAAAGAGGGTTTGCAAAAAATATTTGCTTATTTAATTATGTCTGCTTTGTTACTAACATTTTTTCTTACTTCTTAAATCTCAAAAGTATTAACCTGCGATGCCTTATAACCCGTATGAAGTATATTAAGTCCTAAGTTTTTGTCAAAAGTATGATTATTTTTCAATAAATGATCTGCGAACTCAGATTCACAGTGCAAACCACCACTGTCAAACAACATTTAGATTTATTATTGCAAGTGTAATTCAATTATTTTATACAATTAAGCGCGTTATATATATTTTTTACTTAGCTAACCAAAGATTTTTCGACACATGTATTTAAATCAAAAGATTTACACCCCTTACTAAAGTTCGTGTTTTAAATTTTACACAACTGATAAACAAGCATTTACCATATATTAATGGTTGGTTAAAAATTGTGTAAAATTAAAACACGTTTATTAGCAAGGCCCTCAGTAAAAGTTTCTTTTAACTGAAAATTTTGTTTTACAAAATGAAAATGAAATATTCTTTAAAAACGTACATTTAACTGGTCGAAAAAAATGGTGGGCTAATAATTTGGCCATGGACTGGATAATATAGTACAAAGGTACATAGTAACTATTTAAAAAAATATATATAAAATGGTCATTATTTTTTTTTAAATGATCAGATAAAAGATATGCTCTATATTATTATGTAGGTTTTGTTATCGCTTGTCGCTATCTTTCTATAAGTTACTTTTCGGCGACGCCGGAAAATTTAAATTATTTACAACAGTCGTCCATGCCTACAGTTCCGGCTGTCACAAAACACGTGCGGGCTGTTATATGGAAACGAAGTAATTAATATTGGAAAAATATATTTATAGGCAATTAAATTGTTATTTACATATCTTAAATCAAAATATTTCATAATTTACGAGAATTTAATGAAAGTTTTCAGAGATTTATGATTTAAAGAAATAATTACTTGAGAAAAACGTAGGTATGGCAAAGATAAGCGTGCTAAAAAAACTCAAGGTTACTCGAAAAACCTCAAAATTACCTGCGATTTATAAACTTGTTTTCTGCGTATTTTGATACTTTTGATTAAAAACAAAATTATTCAACTTGGTTGAGTATTTTGGCCTTAAATCAAAAATGAACTATTTAATAATTTCCTACGATTCTTAGATTTCCGTAGCTATCGTCCCCACTTAAAACACCTTTAATGCCACCAAATCGGCTGCGTACTTCAATATGTTATCATTGGAAGATCAAAGAAGTTCAGCCGATGTACTATTTCTACATAAAATATCCAGTTCCTTCGTAAATTGCCAGGAACTCTTACAACGAATCCAACTATGAGTTCCCAAAAAATAAACCAGATCAGACAAAATTCTTAGCCTCTCTCGGTGCAACACCGATTCTAAGCAAAACCCCTTCATTTATCGTGCATCACATATTTTCAATACATACTATATTGACATTTTTAACTCTGCACCACACTCCTAAAAGTCACACAGGCGATCTCCAGATACGAAACTTTACAACTATAGATACTTATCTATATTATATAATCCCCACGTGGAAATCTGTAAATGGTACAATTAACGTACTTAAATACTATTTTGCTTTGTTATTAATGTAAACTATTGGACTCCCGAATAAAATAAAATAAATGAAAATTAATAAAATAATGCCGTTCTTCTTCTTAAGAGGCTAGACTTTGAACGACACGCGGAACACCCGCGTCTGTCATTCTGTCGCGCTCACAATAAGCTCACGCGCACTTACAATACATGCGAATTCCAAATGTGCGAATGAGACAACGCTCAAATTTACCTACAGAAATCGCTCGAAAAGGGGTTTATGGAGAATACACTTTTCTACACCAAAACTTTCACGAAATTGAAATTTTAAAAAATATATATTTTTTAGAAAGAAGAAGCTACGTCGGTAGCTTTTTATAATTTTATAATTCTTTATGAGAGTTGAGTTAGCAGCACCTTTTCCTTAAATAATATTTTTTGATAAATCGTACATGTTTGTCAGTGAATGTTTACGTTAATACGAAACGCATCGAAAATTCGAAAACATACCGACATAGTTTTCACCCTCTAGAAGGCAGTATAAAAAAAATATATTCGTTTTGTGCAATTTTCGATGTAGAAAAGTGTTTTTTCCCGGGCGTCCTTTTTGTATGGGCCGAAAAGCGAAGTCTATCGTCTTAACAGTGAATTACAATGAAACTCGACCATTGTAATCTGTAATGACTTGACCAATACTTCAAGTTCTTCCATCAAAGAAATTGGACAAGCAAAAGAAATCACTCATCACATTATTTTATGAATTCTTAACCTTGTTCAGCATAAATATTATTGACACGCTTATAAACCAGTGTTTAATTATAAACATGAATCTCACCTTACCGATGTCTAAGTTATGAATAGAATAATCGTGAGGGGTATGAAAAAGTTCTCGTTTTACATCATCTGGTAGTCAATGGGAACCATTTCATTCATTTTCATATTTCTCTTCATAAGATAAAGAAACACTATATCACGATTCTTTTATTGTTGGTGAGGTGCTACTTGGTATACTCAAGGCAGTTAGTTCGTCTTTACTGTTAAATATTATAGCGCCTTGAAAACAAATAAACCTCTACATATTGGCGTATTAAAATTTCAGCTAATTTTAAAAAAAAACTGACTACGAATCTACTTCATTTTCTTTGGCTCAGTGATAGAATTTAATTATAGCTTTCAATTTTTTTCCATGGGCTCAATGCATAGACTAAGTCAGTAAGTTTAAGAAATATACGAAACAAAAGCCTTGTGGATGGAAGTAAGATTAGAAGTCGACATCATGACGTAAATTGGACGACAAAAAGTATGAAGGGTGCACGTTACAAAAGTACCTTTTTTTCCTTGCAATTATTGACAAATTTTCCCTCAATAAGTATTCTAAATTAAAAATCAGGGCCAAGGTCTCCGTAGTCTAAAGCGCGATACATGACAATTAACCGCGAATTTGAACATGTGAGATTTCGACCATAATTTCTTATAAACAAAAAGTTTTCTCAGTAAGTTTCTGAATTTCATCACCGACTTTAAAAAAAAAGATTAATGCAAATGAAAATGAAAACATAATCCTTAAAATCACCAACATTTCTCCCTAATCAGATAAATGGGTAATCATCACTGACGGTCCAGTCAGAAGGTGCAAGTAGGCAGATTTGTTCAGCCACTCAGTAGGGTCGGAAGCGCCCATTGATCGGCCATATAAAGCAATAACACGCCAGTCCGCACTTCGTGTTCTGGCGATAATTCTTTCTCCGACACCCCTGGCAGTGCATGTGGACTTAGTGGGAAAAGCGACTAAATACCCACGGCTAAAGTTTATCCGTAATCTCCTATGGACTCCTGGGATTTAATTCGTGTTTTCACTAGGTAGTCTGACATACTATGTAGGAAAGATATTTTGCATTAGGACGGTGAAGACACCATAATGATAAAATGAAATGCGTTCCTTAACCACTAGACTTCATAATTAGCAACACGAGAGATAATCGATTCAAAACTCACCCAGAAAACCTTTCACTGTGTACCTTTAGTGGAAAGATAGGACAAGAGGATTGACGACGACCAAAACGCGATAAATCAGAAAATCACCAAGAAGGCTAAAACACTTTAAAAAAACTGTGAGGCAAATGAAAGTCAGAAGCCGTAATATCATTTATTATGGCTAAAGAAAGAAGAAAAATGCTTGACTCATACAAACAATTGCAATTCAGATCAGCAAGAAGAAAGTGATGGTCTAAATTTAATTAGAATGTATTGAGTGAATTTATGTAGGCAAAAGTTGTGTAGAATACAACAAACACTGATGACTCCTCACACAACGAAGAAGAAAAAAGTTGTCTGCCCAAGACGACGACGATTGAAAAAAATATTGACGTTCTCGAGATAATCTAAATCACTACAAGACCTACTAAATCTTTTGAGACATTTTGCATATGCATCTGAAAAAAGGTTTCGTTAAATAATACAGCCAGATGTATGAACTTTTAGCATTTCGATTCTTAAAATATCTTGTTTAAACTCATTGTAAGAATGTAGATTAGAACCAGGTATTAGAAGATCAGAACATTCCAGCAGAAACAAACCAAGAAATTAAAGCAAAGCAAGAATGAAAAGAAAAAACCAAGAACTTAAACCAAAGTCGAACGAAAAGAAACAAACAGATCAGTACTTAACGTTGACAATCGCTGCTGGCCCCGTCACAGCGCCGAGGAATTTCAATCCATCGAATCAACACCGAGAAATCACGTGTCATTTATCTTTTATTTAGTAATCCCAAGTATTGCGATATATCTTCTGTGCGCTGCGGGTGAGTGCTCTGAGTGCCCCACAGGGATCGCGGATCGGGCCGGAGCCGCCGAAGGATTGACACAACTGGGGCGTTCCAGCCGCTATTGTTGTTGGCGAATGTAAATTCATTGGAGATATGGATTGTTTATTGATCTTGGCTGGTGGGTCACTTCTAGAGCATAATAGAATTACATTGCATACTTGGAGCTGTGAGGAAATATAGACAGAGGATATGTGGGTGAAGATGCTTTGTAAGGCTTCTAATCTCAAAATCGATTGTAGAGTATTAGTCATAAGGTAAACTGTAGTTGGCAATCATTATAACCATTATTGGGAATACATGAGCTCAAAATTGTTTACAAATGAAATATTTTGAAAACCAAACCAAATTGATCAAATAGAAAAATTATGAATCGTTGAAAGCGAAAATATATACTCTCGGGCTGGGACGTATTATTTTAGAGATTCTTAAGGAAGGACTACTTAAGATGATCCCCAAAAAATATCAGAAAAAAGCCATTAATGAAATAGCTGAAATGTTTTGTAGTGATTAAGATGCGTAAGCAAATAAACTGGAAAAGGTAACAATTAGATTTCTTACAATTACTTACTAATTAATTACATTCATTGGAACAATTACAAATATGCTAACCACTGGAGCGACCATGCGAAATAAATAAATTTGCCTCGATTGCTTGAGATTTAAAGACGATCATTTTTTAATTTTTTCGCCAACATTAAAAAAATCATGCCTTCGAATTTTAACATGGACATATAACAACTTAATAAAGTTCTATATAGCCAATAAATTAATCTGTATTTTACCGTTTATCTCACATTTGTGGGATTTATAAAAAGATCGTAAAGTTTATATCTGCGTATTTGAAACTGCCGTCAGAGGTACTTATTCGAGTCAACATAGAATATT
The DNA here is from genome assembly GCA_951813805.1 of Limnephilus auricula. Classification (NCBI taxonomy): domain Eukaryota; kingdom Metazoa; phylum Arthropoda; class Insecta; order Trichoptera; family Limnephilidae; genus Limnephilus; species Limnephilus auricula. The sequence goes on from OX638400.1 coordinate 31,300,927, forward strand.
TTCAATTTCTGTATGTTGTCTGTGGTATACTTGATAATAAAAGATGCAAATCTATGGAAAAACGACTGGAGGAGCGAAAACAAATATTTTTAACAATGTTCTAAAATAGTCTATGAAGTTCGGATTTGATTTGATTCGACATCTATGGTTACAATAGATAAAGCATTTCAATGGCTTCGTTTTAAGACCAAAATAACAAAGTGGGAGCTACAAATATTTTTAAAAAAAGCCGAATCAAGAGATAATTGGCTTTATTTATCCAAAAATCCATCGTAGACATTAGAAATGGTGCCATTATAAGCCAAAAATTCTCAACTGGGACAAAAAATTCGATTACATTTTTAATCCAAATAATGTCAAGAATCACCGGTTAATACGTCGCTTAAGGCTGGGTTATGCCAGCTCAGAAAGAAGAAGGAGAGATAAGTTCATACGAATGTCAGAGGAAGCGCGCTAATATTAAAAACGATAATTCTCAAGCGAAAATGTTTATAAGACACGAATCGTCTAAAATACCAAGAGAAAAAATTTCCCGACAAAATCTTAAGAAGCACGTAAAGAAACACTGTGAATTTTTTCAAACCTATGATGCGTTAAATAACAGAACCGTACGCGTATTTTTTTTTTAATTTTCGAAGCATACTTTGCGTTTTTTTCTATCGAGGGAATTTTATGTGATTACCGTTTCGGCTCAGAGTATCTGTGACTCACAGTATTTGTGACTCGACAGTATCCAGAAATTATCTTAAAAAATAACATTTATTTTTTTAGAACATAGAAACGTAAAATGTTCAAGGGACATATGTTATAAATCAGTAAAAAAAAACGGAATTCCTAGCCTTAAACACAAATCGCACATCCCGTAGAAAAGTAAAAAAAAGTGTTTCTGTTTTATAAAATTTTATATTATCTCTGAACAGTAAAGTGATAGTGATTATCTATGCCCCACGAAACCCTTATTTAAGATGGATCACTTTAAATTCGCGAGATGTCGCTAGTGTTTTCGACAGGACCGCTTTTTTAATCAATCAAGTAAAATTGACTTTTTTCTACGGGATGTGCGATATTATTGCCTCCATTTTTTAACTAATCGTTCATTCTCTACATTTAAATAATCTACGGGCAAGAGATATTATTCCGAAGTTAGATCACAGATCCGATAAAGAAAAATAAATGGTAAGTATCTACTTATCTCTTGTGCCGAAGAATAATAATAGTATTTAGATCTCCTTAAAATTATTGGCTTTATGAAGGAAGGATAACACAGATGTTCAAGATAACACAGGAGATGAAATGTATTACGAATAGGTGCTTTTCAAAATAATGGCGTGATTCTATAGATTTAGCTGGGACCTTTGGCTTGGGGTTATAAAATCGATATAGGCAAATACTTACATCTGATTCCATAATAAGTGACGTGTCTTTTTTGTGGATTTAAAAAAAATGCTAAATTCAGTCATTCATACTGTCAAAAGTAAAAAAATGCATTGATCGGAGAAAATAATAAAAAAAATACGAGTGTGCTTTAGACCACACGACCGAAGTAAATACTTGTTTATGTATGTATGTCCATATATATGTTTATATGTATAAAATATATATATATATGATAATTTTCTACAAATATTTATTTAAATGTATTATCATTCGCCTCGCCCGGTCAAGCCATGCGCATCGACGTCCGCTCCCCGTCGCGTTTGGCGCGTCACTGGTATTTCAAAATACTGACTGAAATATTTCATGCACTGGCTACGAGAGGAAGAGCGTAAAGAAGTATTTACTTCAAAAACTAGTGTCCACCTAAACCTTTCAACCCAGTTTCACCCGAGTTTTAACGCACCCTTTTCACCTATTAAACAATTAAAAACTATGGAAAAAAAATAACATGATCTTGTTTTAAAATGTTCAACAGCGCATGATGTAAATACAAACAAAAACGCTTAAAAATAAACGCGTAAATCGAAACATTTATTGAAATGGCTTTAGCCTTGTTTTGTGACACACATCTGAATATCTAGGTTATTCACAACCTTCCTATCCTCATCTCAATCCCCTCCACACTTCCTTCAGCCATACAAGAGACCACAGGTGCCGATTATTTGTTAAGGAATATAAGAGTACTTACAAAGCATAAAATATACCTATCTGAATGTATCATTCTTGTATTGTATATAATGTAACCTAATCACACCTTTTTCGAAGCCTTCATTATTTTTCTAACAAATGTGATTCGTCTTTTACCGAGGGACGAATCACTTTTAGGAAGATAAATATTCTAATCAAATTCTGTACTATATAATTAAATAAGAAGACAACAATAATAATCTAAATTAAAATATGAAAATGAACAAGACACAGAAAAATAATAAAACGTAATGGTCGCAACTGGGACTCGAACCCAGATTTCACGTCTTACAGGGACGGCGCTCTACCAATTCAGCCATTGCGATCTATTATAATTTTTTTCAGAATTTTTTTGAATAACTTCAAATTTCAGAATTAACAATATTATCTTCGACTAATGTTTTTTTCCACATTACGGGAAGCTACCTTTTTTCCATTGGAAACAAGTGTTCAAAGAATGTATTTGTTACCTAGATAGTGTCTCGGATAAATATATCGTAAATAAATAAATATATGAAATCTGGGTTCGAGTCCCGGTTGCGACCATTATGTTTTATTATTTTCTGTGTCTTGTTCATTTTCATATTTTAATTTAGATTATTATTGTTGTCTTCTTCTTCAATGATATATTACATTGATGGGAATAACAACCTTTAAAAGTTAAAAAGAGAGTTTTTCTTAAAAAAATTAAAATTCTGTGCCATTTCACCGCATATCAAACACGTTCATTACAGAACACATAATATTATATTATTATTAAAATGTAATATAGGTACCAGGATTAAATAATAGTATTTCCAATAACGTGTGTTCCCAATTATGTCCACTGCGTGCAAACTGTATCTAAATTTCTCTAATAAACCATGAACAATGTTACTCTCGAGTGACCTCCCGGATAAGTATTACCCCGAATATTTTCTACATCGCAGCATCATGTTCATTGGTCGAATGCATTGTAGATATAGTTGCGTATAGTTGCGATCGACGAACCGGTGGATCCAATCAATCTATTAGTCATCATTTGTTATAAATAAATAAATGCTAAATAAATAAATAATAGTTTATTAAGTGTATAGTTAGTAGTAAGATAGAGCATTGCAGAAATATATCATAAATTTGTACAGCGCTCTTGAGGCGATTTAATGAAATCATCAAAATAGTATCTATTATTAAAACTTTCTACCATAAAATTGACGGAATGCTAAATTCAAGCCAGCAGGCACATTACTCTAGCGAACATCATACTTTGATGTCAAAGGGCCACAAAGGAGAGATGCAGAACGAATCCTTTGTCCGACCTTTTTACGATCTAATCGACTAAGCGGCAGGAGTGACAAGTAACAATAACTGAGCATTGCTTCAGAGTCCGACTTACACAGTGTTTAGTTACTAACAGGATAATAGCGGGGATTTCAAATGTCATCCATAGTTCTTCACCTATAGAAGGATTATTGTTTGTACTCTATAAATGTCACGAATTTCGACACACACACATTATAATGAGTTCTAGCATAGACCAGTTAAAAATCGCTGAATATTATGACTGTAGGATATATGATACTGAAAGTTTGTGTACATTAGAACAAGGAAACATGCTTCTGAATGATCAAGAAAAAATATTTACGAAAATGGACTAATTTACATGTAGATTCTTTATCGCTTGTCTGAATTCTTTAAATTTAATTTCCAATTTTGAAGATTAAAAATTAACATAATTTTCTGTTCAAGTACTATACTATAAAAGGTACCTAGGTACTTTATCGCTTGTCCGAATTTTATACAGTTAGTCCAAAACAAATGAGAGTTTATTTAACCAAATTTACAATCACTCACAGATAGATTGATAACTTTTTTATAAAATTAGTACTTTTATAAAAAAATCATTATTTCAGTATCAAAATTGATTTCTTATTTATTTCGTTACAATTACATAAAAATGATGTAGAAATAACCAATAATACATACCAACCATCCAATAACGGTGAACAACAATATATAAGAATAAAACAAGAAAAGACCATAAAATTTAGGCCAAGTGAAATCAAGTGAAAACAAGAAATTTGAGAAATTTCTGAAGTTGTGGGGCTATCGCTAAATTGTTGTTCATTTGAGAAATGAACCTGGAATCTGAAAGTTAAATATTGTTCCATTTCCTCAATATATCGTTAAGTACTAGGATATTTCTTACTAGCTGCATAATTAATAGATTGTTGATAGGTACAAGTAAGGAACTTTCTTCAGATTTAGAAACATGGCTTCTTGTCCTATCCTTTGACAGTCAAATTAGACAGCTCATGATGTAAATAACGTTGTGACCTGAAAATAGTTACGATGAATTATATTACTTTGACGGCTGGCGTGGTCAAGTGGCGAGGCTCTCGACTCCCAATCCGAAGATTGCGGGTTCGAACCCGACGTGCGCAAATAAATTTTATTTGATTAATTTCTGTTATTACACAATTAAATAAATAAAAATTATGCAGAGTATATTTGCGGCACATTTCAGAGTGGAAGATACTTTCAGTATCAACCTGGTGTAAAACCATCATTCAGAATTGAAATGTTGCTTGAAGTGGCTTTGGCCGTGTTTAATGACCAGATCTAAATAGCCAGGTACTTCCTTACCCACCTTTCCTCCCATCTCCTTTCCCTCCCTATTACCTTTAGCCTCACAACATACCCGGATGCCATAACCTCATTGGCTCCAGACGGGAGCAGTTGGGACTCTTGTGCAGTATGAATATTAAAAAAAAGGTGGAATTAAAAAACATGTACAAATGTTATGATGCCAGAGCGTACCATTTCCGAGTTTTTAAAGACACAGACATACATATTTCAAATTTTGGTAACAAACAAACTCCTTGGGATTTAAAGAGATTGATCGTTACTGATGATTTAAAATTGGTAGAATGGTTGTGAGTCGTATAAAGTTACATAAAAGAGTAACAAATCGAAGTTCGTACTTTTGTTGACATTGATCAAAATGTCGCATTCAGACACAATGCGAACTGTCGCATTTGACCAGCACAATGCCATAACGCACGCCACCCACCGAGCGTTCCGCAAGGCCCGGAGACGGGGCCTATCCTATATTCCATAGCCCGTACGATATTGGTACCGGGGCTATGCCATGTGTCCGGCCGCGGGCGATGCGAGACCGTCTCGCGTCCGGCAATTCGTAATACGCCCAGTTATCGTCGAGATCAGCGCCGGCAACAAAAGGAACAAAGGGACGTCATATCGCAGGCGAGCCAGGGAAGGGAGTTAATTAATTGTAGCGCGAGGCGTCTGTGCTTCGTCTGAACAGAACCCTGACGGAAATAGCTCTGCGAGACATCCGCAATCCGCGTGTTGTGGGATTTTGATACCAGTATAGGTTCTGCAAAGCAGTTCTGATTGCTAACCAACCCTGACGTGAGGAATGGAACTGACAGAGAAAGGACAAAACATGGCTGAATGCAGCAGAAATTAGAACCTTGAGGCATAGGTGGTATTATGTATGTATGTTGTATATCCGTGAATTGCTATTTTTAATTAATTTCCATGTTCCTAGCAGGACAGTTACAAGACAGTACACACCATATTATTGTGGAATTCTAATCCAATGTAGCAATATTATAATATACCTAAGAGACGGATTCAAAAATTGTGTTATATATATATATATATATATTTTTTTTTTAATATTAAATCCATACAGCAGGCCTTGAGGAAAATAATTTCCCTCGGGGCCTAAATCATCTTTGAAGATGTTGCGTGGAAGGTCTTTTTGAGGAGACGAAGGAGTGAACATGCGTCTTGAAGATACCCATGTTGTAGGAAGGAGGAAACACAGAGGCCGGCAAATCGTTCCACAGCCGAGCTGTTGAACTCAAGAACGAGTCGTAAAAAACGACCCGTTACATGTGACAAATGTCAACCGTGTACATATGTCCGATTTTGTAAATTTATTTTGTACATCGACAAGTTTTTTTTTTCTAAAAAATAGAAATATTTAAACTAAATACGTTTTACAATACATTAAATTTCAAAACAATATTATCCCCTTTCATTATTATGTTGGTTAAGAATAAAAATGACTAATGTTTTTTTAAAATTCACTCAGACTTTTTCATTTTTAATGTCGCCTGAAAGGCGATTATATAAATTGCCCCCCTCGTAACCAATGGATTGCTTAACATAGTTAGTATGTATGGTTTCTAAATGTACGTTATCGTGTTGTGTAAAGTGTGTGTACTTGGAAAATTGAAAGAATTTTGTGTTTGTGCGTACGAGTTTATTATTTATTTTGTACATAAGTTATTAAATTCGGCTGTGCAAATAAACATTGGTTCGATAGAAGAAAGTGTCAAGTTACAATGATAATTTTATATTAATTTTAGATGGTAATGGTAAACCTTATTAACCATAAACAGGAGTTGCAAAATGCCGGATGTTCGTTATTATAAAGTTCAAAGGGTGGTCAAAACCTTTATGAGTAGCAAATAAACAGTAATTCAAGTAGCGACTGGTGTTGTTGTAGGCCATTTCCCAGGCCATCTAAATGCCAATAGACAAAGCGAGTAGAAACAGAAGTTAGGTAGGAGGAGCTTTGGTTATAGAACTGGAAAGCATGTTACTGAATATTCAATCGATCTTTAGGATAATTCTATTATTCACAAAACTAATATTTACGGTTTATTAATAAAGCAATATTAAAATAATTTTCAATATTTGGAAAAGAAAACAGATAAAAAATTCTATAACGCCAAAAGAATTATTGCGATTTATTTTTGGGGTATTAAGCCGTGTTGCGCTACATCCTTATTAACGTTTTGGACAACATCACAATGTTTATCTTCATAACACATGTTTGTTTAGATTGCGGTAAAAACTGCGTTTACTATCAAAGTACTATCAAAGTACTTCTTAAGCACTTTTAAAAATATCTTGTATACATGTAACCGTGGTGTGCTTTTCTTTTCTTTTTTTCTACATACTAGTATTTCAATAGCTTACTCGTACTTTAATGCTACTACAATATTTACTTCTTAAATTGTTTTGTCATGTGAACTTTTCAACTGTATTTTTCTCACTTATATTTATATTTTTTCTTAATTATGTATATTTTGTATCTACATGTCAAAGACGTGAATCGGCGTTAATAAATAAATAAATCTATACATCTGCTCCGATCATGGATATTGTAATGCTCTCCAAAACGTTGGCTAAAGGAGGAAACCGCAGCACGGCATAATAAATAAAAAAAATCTTTATTCGTAACATAATTTTTTAAACAGTTTTTTTTTACATGCTTTTCGACTACCACACTAGACACCACATAATAACTGTGATGAATCATAATTAGTCTATGATTAGTTCTCACATTTATTTAGTTGTCTATGGGCTCTTCGGTCCCATCGTCTCGTTTCCGAGATGTATCGAAGGTAACCGAAGGTAGATGTGCAGTCATTTTAATCCTAGAAAGGACGTTAGTCCTCCGAACCATAAGCGTAAATTACGATATGTTAATAAACATTCACTAGGATTCAAAGAACCTAAGTCTTTCATTAAGCATCCTGTAGTATTAACCCGTTTAATCACAGGAGACCATATTTGTCCCAGCTCACATAGGTCTCACAGAAATCGTTGTTTTTCCCTTACTATCATAGTCAGAAATGTGATCTAAACGGTATTGGAAAAAGAATACAAGAAACTATATATTCAAATCTAAAAGAAAACCACAAAAAAAATAAAATTTACCCCTTTCTGAAACCAAAGTTTCCGATAGCAATTTGAAAAAATATTATGGAACTTTGTAAATTTTTTAAGAATTTTTTTTACATGAAATGAAAAAAAGTGAGGTGACAGTAAGGTTTATAATTCATTTATCTAATGAAATAAGTATGTGTTTTTTTTTTTTTCATTATCTGTAATTTTAGTTAGAAAAAAAAGTAAAGTGAACCATTTTTAAAACTTTTTAAAGTTTTCGCAAAAAAAAATTATATTAAAAAAATACATAGTAATTTTTAATATAGAAATTTGAAAGCCTATTTCATCACCTTTCGAAAACAGTTTTTAGTTTTCGAATACGTTAACAAATGTTCCATTTATTTGGATTTTATTGCAAAGCGGGAATATTTTTAGCCTCTGACAAAATACGCCAATTTTTTTAGGGGTTAAATAATTCTGGTCCTCATACTTTTTTTTTTTTTTTACATTAGGTCCACACAGGAGACCCTGAGGAAAATAATTTCCCTCAGGGCCTATGTCATATTGGGGATGCCGTGTGGAGGGTATTTTTAAGGAAAGTAAGGAGAGGAAGTTCTGGGAAGGAAAAAAGTATGAGGGTTGGGTAGGAATCTGGGGTTCAGTGTGTGTAGATCGTCCGCCGCTAAGACCTAGATAAACCTTACCCCATAAACCCGAGCACCCCTGCTAAATCGCCAAACGTAGCGAACCACTTGAGGTGACCTATGGCAAAGGTGTTAGTTATCCAATAAATGGTTCCCGGGGCGGTGGTACCCATTCCCGCCTCCAAAATTACTACATAAATATAAAAATTTCTCTGGAGAGGACATAAGAGACATTACAATTACCCAAAAATTAAACAAGATAATCACATCCTCTAGTATTTTTGCTCACCTGCCACAAGATAAAGTAGCCGTGTCTTGTAATCAGAGCCAAAGAGCGAACTATAAGTCTATACGGCCCGTTATTAGGGGAACATGACCGTATGAGAGGTTCAGAAATAACCATCCGCCGTTACATATGGAGTACTACTCGACTGCGAGCAAAGCCTATACGCATTTACGAAAGTGCTGGAATATCATAACGGAAGCTGATGGTAAGGACTGGTAAGATATACCAGAAGTGATAGGATTTTGTTGGTAGGATTCCATAAATCCCCATTTTTAACCCGCAGGCTTTGGGCATATTCTGTCAGAGAGTCGGATTATTTCCGCATTGCAATACAACCTAAATAAATAATTTTTTTCTGAACGTATCCGAAAACTAGAAATAAAGATGTACATTTTAAAATATAAAATTTTGAATGCAAACATAAAAAAGTTTTAAAAATGACCTACCTTACGTTTTTCGAACTAAAATTAACGGTAACGAAAAAAATATAAAAGTAATAAAATAAAAGTACACACACATAAATGTATTATATACAAACTTTATCATTACACCATTTTTTCTCTTTTCATGTAATTCTAATAGTTAATAAAAAAATAACAAAGTTTCATAAATATTTTTCAAATTGCTGTTGGAAACTTTGATTTCATAAAGATGTACATTTTAATTCTTTTGAGGTTAACTTTTAGATTTGAATATAAAGGACGGTGTTTTTTTCTTTCTACAACAACGTTTAGATCAAATTTCTCACTATGATAATAGTAATGGCGCGAGTAAATTTTATTTAATAAATTTGTGATTAATTCGACGATATGATTTTAGATTTTCACCGCATTATCGAGATTTATTTTTGGGGTATTATGCCGTGTTCCTCTCCTCTTTCTTTAGCCAACGATTCGGCAAGCGTTACAGCGTCCATCAGTACATCTGACCTGATGATGGACACTGTAACGCAGTTCACGTGTTTGTTTCAAGTGAATGTCGTTATACACCAGGGTTTCAGGTTGACATGTAAAAATGTGAAATAAGCAAGAAGTGCGCGACATAAGATGTGTGGTGGGCCGTACTTCTTGAAATAGTGTGAGACAGTTACCAAGTTCGACTAAAGCTCGAAATAGTGCCTCGCGTACCGTCGGTCGACCGACGACGTAGCACTGACGAGCTGGAACTATGGTTCACGAACGAGGCGCATGGCGAATCCTGTGGCACTATAAATCTTCACGGTACTGACACACATGCTCATTTATGAGCTCATTTACCAGCTTTGAGATTTAAACCAGCAATCTCTAGATCCTTAATCGAAAGCCTCACTCCTCAAAAATGGAAGTCAAATTATTATTAAACAAATTAAGCATCCAATTAGATTATCTGCAGATTATTATTTATCATTGATTTAAATTTTAAACGGTAGATACCTACTTAAATACAATATTTCTTTATTGTTAATACTATCAACACAAATAATATCTGAGAGGATTAAATAATTAAAATTTTAATTTATCGGTTAAATGAATTGCTTTGGAAGCATTCTCACATAATCCGCAGAAACTGATTGAAGTCTATTAGCACCGTAAATTCTTCGAGGGATTGGACACAAAATGAAATATTATCGTAATAATTAATCGTATAATCGCCAATAAATCTAGAATGTTTTATTATTATACTGGTTTAATAGCCTATTTATTAAATAAAATATATATCTAATATTAAGTATCTACTTCTCTGAATGTTATTATCCAGTGCTAAAATTAATTCTTAACGCAAAACTTGTCTTGTATATTTTTATGTGAGTACTGCACAAGAGTCCAAATCGCTAACAACCGTCTGGAGACAGTGAGATTATGGCATCCCCAATTTAGGTATGTTGTGGGGCTGAAGGCGGTGATATGAAAGGATACGAGGAAGAGGAAGGTGGGAAAATACCCCACTATTCAAATCTGGTCACCAAACATGGCTAAAATCAATTCTAGAAGATTTGCATTTCATCAGGGGGATATTGAAAGAATTATAGAACGATACAAAATAATAAAGCGGCTTGTCTTATTCTTTAAAGGTCATATTCATAATTATATTTATAAGAATTTTAAGTTCATGGAAAGGGGTTGCCAACAAAAATTTATAGAGTTAACAATTTACACAAAGAATTTTTCCAGAGAACAGAGAGCATCAATTGTGAAACAGATTGAATTGCGGACAGAAAGAGTACACATTTCATGACGCCAGAACTAAAAAAATGATCTGCTTAGCAAACTAAAATATATCCATCCATTACTTCATTCACTAAAAAATTCTCTATTCTCTTGTGTTCCTGGAGCATCCCCATTTTTGGCGCATGCGCAAGTGAATTTTATTTGATTTATTGGTTTTATTGACGGCCGGCGTAGTCCAGCGCTAGGGCCGCGGGTTCGAACCCGGCGTGCGCAAATAAATTTTATTTAATTGATTTGTGTTATTTCACAATTAATTATTTAAAATAATATATATTATATTTGCGGAACGTTCCAGAGTGGAACATACTCTTAGTATCGCCCTGGTGTAAGACCACCATTTAGAATTGAAACGTTGCTTGAAATGGCTTTAGCCGTGTTTAGTGACTAGATCTGAATAGCCAGGTTCCTTCCCACCACTGCCTCACCTTCCTATTCCTCGTCTCCTTCCCTTTCTCACTTACCTTCAGCCTCATAACATACCCCAATTGGGGATGCCATAGTCTCACTGGCTCTTGTGAGGTATTCACTATAAAAAAAATTGATAATGCAATCATTTTCTATAAGATAAGGTATATTGGCGTATATTGAAAAATTGCTTGAAATGACTTTAGCCATGTTGTGACCAGATCTGAAAAGCCAGGTACTCCCCACTTTCACCTTCCCCATATCCTTCCTCTCCCCACTGCCTTTAGTCTCACAACATACCCCGATTGGGGATGTCATAGACTCACTGATTCCAGATAGTAGGGAGCGGTTAGGACTCTTGTGAGATATTCACATAAAAAAGGACAATATCTAGGAGAAACAATAGTTAAATACACCACACTTTATATTTCCAAACACTGGATATTCTATTATTTTAATATGTATATTATTAAAGTTGGTTCAATTTATTTAAAATAAATTTAATGAGCGTAATAACCTTCAAAGAAATAGGCCATGTATCAGTAGAAATAAGCTTAATATTGTAATTTTAAATAATATGAATACAAACCATTAAATGAATCAATCAACATTCTAACACACAAATTTCAACAAAGGTTAATATAAAACCTGAATACTTTACGTTAGGTATACCCTAACTATGGAATAAGAACACAGCGATAAATGCGCTATACTTAGATCTGACGTGGTCTAAATACTAAATGAGTAATATGGCAACCGTTCCAATTATTACCACTAATTGTGACGTCATATCAAACTGGATTAGTATATTATAATTTGCGCAAGTCTCGGGTTCACGACCAGGTATGCCAGTTGCGCAAAGACCACAAAGGTCAGCGCGAACAACTAACAGTTGTTGTGTTGTGGCTATTGCGAGGTTTAAATGTGTAACAATAAAAGCTTATTCGACCAACTATATAACTGTACACGCCTATATTTATGTAGACTACGCAAGATGTGAATGGAAGTAAAATTTTATCGGACTGATTTAAGTTTAAGAGAGTGATGGACGTAATTGAAATGTAAAGAGTTTGTTATATAATGATTTGCAAAATTTATGGCTTAAAGGCGCGCTACTCAAATTTGACAAAAGAAGCGAAAAAAGGTTCATAGTGAAGATTTGATACCAGCCCTGCAATGTGGCAGTGAGGTATGTGGAACTGGCAAGACAAATGTAGACTGAATACAGTACAAAGAAAAGTGAATAGACGTAAGTAGTAAAATCACGTAAGGCAAAACGCGCATGAGAAGATTCGCACAGAATGCAAGACCGATGAAAGCGTAGAGGACAAAATAAAGAAAGGGAGGTTTAGATAGCTTGGACATGTATAGATGGATGAAGAAAAGAGTACCAATTGAATAAGCGACGAAAAAGTGGACAGCAGAAGTCGGGGATGTCGTAGGAGATGAGTTTAATAAGAGATAATATGAATGCTGATACAGAAAGGAATGTGTGCCAAAACAGAGTTGTGCGGCTTTCCATCATCTTTGTCTCATCCCCAGAGATTTGTCGTGCTGAGTAGGTATTGCACGAAGCTACTTCTAATGCAATTAGACAGACATAAGTTGACGAACTTCAGGAACCCCCTGTAATAACGAAAATAATTGTGTCTTCAAATAGGTACAAAAGAAAATAAGGCATTACGACGTTAGTAATTTAAATGCCAAGTTCCCATAATTTACTGGTGACTCCCAATACTGGTTATATAGATCAACACCAGGTCACAGCGCCGGACATTAACTTGGCTAACGACCAACGACACGTCTAATTAACGCGTAGATAGTATAGGGTTCACTTTAAAATTGAATCTCAAATAATCGAAATTTAAGCATTTTTCAAATTCCTTTATCACAGAAGTTTATCGCATTCAACAATGAGGTATATCTCACACGTTCCATAATATTGATATAACCATTAATGTGATATGATATCTAACAATTATTGTAAACATATATTTTTTTAAAGTTGATATGTTCTGATTCGTTTTTAGATTTTCACGGCCAAAAGCATTTTCGTTGTTTGTTTTTGGGGTGTTATGCCGTGTTGCGCTACCTTCTTTTTTAGCCGACGTTTCGGACAGCGTTGCAGTGTCCATCATCAGGGCAGATCCGGCAATCGTCGGATTGATGGACACTGCAACGCTGTCCGAAATGTCGGCTAAAGAAGGAGGTAGCGCAACACGGCATAACAACCCAAAAACAAACAACGAAAATTGATATGTTCTGTTCTTTTGTATGTGGCACTTTAGCGATGAGAAGTTACTGAAGTACACCGTTCATTCTGCTGTGAACATCCAGGGTAACACAATTATTATGATCAGCAATAAATGATGTTTTTATCCCAAAAATGATCCTATGACGTTGCAGTTGAAAACAATCAAACAGTGCGATTATTTATTTTTGAATTAATTTTTGCTGTCGGAAATAAGAAAAATGTACGACTTTTAGAGTTGAAAAAACATATAGAATGTAGATACTTCACGACTTGATAATGATTTTAAAATTGTAAAAAACGGCGCTATACAAATCATCCATATTATTATTAATGTCGTAATGAGGGGAGCAACCAAAATATCCACCAAGGCTGCAAGCAGTTAAGGACATGGTATAAAAGGGAAGAAAAACTTCGAAGATGTTGAGTGGAGAACATAAGTATCATTTAAACCTAATGGTGCGATATAATTTTTTTTTGGACTCTGAGTAAGTATCAATTTCAAAGTTTACAGTTCCTGCCCCAAATAAGAATCTGAATGAAACGTGCCAAAGTGGTTAAACCAGTAAATTTTCAACCCACATTGTCTCATAATTGAAATTCGTAATCAAGTGTTCAGTTACAAATGACCAACAACCACCGAACACAACCCACAGCACCTCCCAAACAAGAAACACAAATCGCCACGGGAAATCGACAATGAAGCAAAACCCACCCGAGCAGTTGGGCAGTTCTCTTGTACCAACAGCGCTGTTCACATTGTTCAGGTCTGTTTTCATTAACACGCCTAAATCACAGAGGGAGCCATTGTGTTCAAACGAGTTTAGAGCAATCATAAATTAAATGATACAGTTCTTATCGCGGTGTTGAGATAACGCAAATGTATTTAATATTAAACACCGCTTGCTATTTGTACGACCCAAGGGCCATAGATTATTTAAATGCAGGGAATATGTACAACGATGATTTAATACAACAAAATGGTCTTCGATATGAATTATTATAAGCAATAATTATTAGCCTAAAACACTCATCCATATTGAAAAAATCTTCCGAGAAAAGATACATATCGCCGACGGGTCTCGAACCCGCACCTTTTTGATTGCCGGTCAAGTGCTCTACCATTAAGAGGATACCCGGCGGTGATTTTTCCATACAAACGTATTCCCTATTTATCTCTCTGGATTTTAACCCTAGAGAAAATATTGTTTTTGCATAAAATAGATATCAACTACTAGCGTGTCGGCACTTTTTGTTTTTTTTGATAAGTTACTTTTTATAGAAGTTATGACCTTCCAAAAATCAATAAAATTGACTGGTTTAAACGCCGTCAAAAGATGTTCAGTATACAAACCAGACAATATTTTTTTAAAAAAAGCAAAACGTACAGACATAGAATAGTTTTTTCTTATGTAGTTGGTAAAAAAAAAATTGAAAATCAGTCAAAAAAAAAAACAATAATTGAAATTTGTATTCGATATGTAAAAAAGCCCAATAGGGCGTCAATAAATAAATGAATATTCTTGACACGGTATTATATCAATCAATATATTACATTATTACCGTTCGAAGATATCTAGACGATATTATTTATTTTATCGAAATCTGAGGGATCCTAAGCGGTCTAGGAAGAATCACCTTTGGAGTGCCATAGGGTTTGAATCATTGTACTTATTCTTTTATACGTAAACAACAAAACTATATGTATCATTGTGAAAATGTAACAACAGAGCCGGGTGATAATGATTAATTTATTTATTTATTACACGCCCTAATGGGCTTTTACATTGTAGTTTATAAGTTGAGAAGTATCACAATTATTTTACAAAACATTTTACAAATACCTTAAAACTATAACAATAAAGAAAACATAATACAATGAGAAAAAAAAATGTTACCACAAACGCACATAATAAAAACAAAAAAACCTTGGTAAAAATGAAAGCAGTCTAACTTAAACTGATATTCAATATTATAAACAAAATAAAGAAAAAACTCAGAAATTTGTTTAAATTATTTGTGTCTCGATAAGTAAAAGTATTGAAATAAACAATATTTAAAGTGATTATTTTTAAGGTGAAATATATCTTTTACATCAGAATATTTATTTCCGAGACTGTGAAGTCTCGGAATCGGGGAATTTTGATAAGACTGTGTCCAGGTGTTGTTAAAATAAAAAGGTAGTAAATTACGGCAAGATCTTTTGGGTACGTGGATGTTGATTAATTGAAGCAATGATAAAAATAATGATAAAAAAAAAATTTACCATCCACGTCTATGCTTTAAAAATGTTGTCATTGATGCAATTTTATGCAAATTAGTAAGAAAAACTCGCAGTGTACAATGAATTTGTTAGCTTCACCCGTAGTGATAGAAATCGACCTAACCTATATTAAATTCGGTTCCAAGTCCAGATAAAAGGAAGAGGTTTGTCGTAAGACTAACCACCCTAACTTTAACGTAAAAAAATCTGGAGATGGTCAAATCTCGTGATGTGTTGACGCAGTTTAACCTAAATTTATAGATGAACGGTTTAGATGTTGAGCCAAAACTGGGTTGTGATAACTTAAATTTTTTTTTAGACCAACATTACACATCCCCCAAGAATATTCCACCATCGCCCAGAGGCAGCTTAATACAATTGGACTGTTGTAAATATAGGATAAACAATTACTTCCATACAAACTTCTTTGTTGTTCTTGAGTTTCATAATGGCCAGTAGCCCGGGGCTGCCCGGGTAACAATTATTATTGTTATTATATTAGTAGTAGGACGACGTGATTTATGGGGTACCGGTCACTCATTGTCAACTGGCTTGAGGCCTCAGTTAACAACTAACGCACAGGAGAAACAATGCAGTCGCGAATTGAATCAATCGATACAGATATAAGATTTAGGGAAGTACCTATCTATTTCAACTTTCGAATAGTTAAATCTTATAGATACCACGTTATAGGGAACTAAATGAATTAAATGTCATACAGATTGAATAATAAGCTGTTTTTAATCACTTTCTTATGAGGCTTGACGAACCAGTGTTTCTATTTAGAGCACCTACAGGTGAAACTTTCACATAAGCTTTCATTCCATCACCATTCGTTGTCTCAAAGGCCATACATTTTGACGTTGATATCGTCAGCCGAAGGTTACAGACTAGCGCGTATTTTAAATATACCCCCAAAAATTGTCTTTTCTTAAAATTCTTACGTGAAAGATGTTGAAACAATTAATTTTACCGTTTTGAGAATGCTTTCAGACCCCAATGCATCAGAAGGAAGACGAAATTTATTTACAAATAAAGCTTTTGCACCGTCGAAAGCTCAAAGACCTGATCTCTTCCCGGGTCCAGCTGTCAAGGTGGCAGAATGGCGGGTCAATGGAGGTAATTGTTCCAAAACGATTGACGCGGAAGATCGGAAGATTGCTTCTTTTTACTGAGAGATCTGTCTTTCAATAATTGCCTCTTTTGGATTTTGACTTTAATTTAACGTAGCTGGTACGCAATGGGAAAATAAAAGGACTCAGAAACATACGTACACAAATAAATGGATGCGTAAATGATTGATTTTTAATTAAGTTAATGGCGAATTGATCCGGATTACTTTTTCGTAGTCAGGGACCGATAACCTTTAATTGTGCAGCTATTAACAAGTTCAAAAATTATATTAAAAACAATATTATGCTGTACAAACTAAGGCATTCCGATATTCTCAAGAAATTAATTAAAATGGGGAAATCGAGGTAGAAGAGAAAGGTTTTATATTAATTGGAAATGCAGATATTTAGGCACTAATCAAAGTATTTTCAAGCGACGTTTATATTCTGACTGGTGGTCTCTCAATATGGTAACATCGAAATAATCTCCTAATCTGTAACAAGTGCGCAAATGTTTTAATTGTAAAATAAACAATTTGCATATGCTAGGAATTGAACCAACGACTTCAGAGCCAAATAGTGTTTCGCTCTGCAACAGGTCACCTTAATGATAAACCAACTTGAAACTTAAAAAAGTAGCAGCAATGAAATGTCCACTTCCGCACAAAGATTAGACAATAAAATTGGTTTAATATAAGAGCGATGAGATACGAATGATGATCAGTAATCAGTTTCAAAGCCGGACAAATGGCACAACTCACAAACTCTCAAACAGCAGAAAGCCAATCCAAAACAGGTCTGGCAATTGTAGTGAGATTTGCGGCAGATATGAAATATTGTAACGCGCCACAATGAAGTTGTCCAACGAGGAAGCAAGTCGGCGATATAAATTTATCACAGTGCGTGGCTCTATTCAGTGTGGAACTGCCCGATAGGAGTTGCGCACTGGTCACTCTATACTAGAGTGGGTCGTCAGACCTTTTTTGCGAATATAGATTTAAAAAAATGAGCACATTTAAATGTTGATTAAGTAAAATT
The DNA here is from genome assembly GCA_951813805.1 of Limnephilus auricula. NCBI lineage: Eukaryota > Metazoa > Arthropoda > Insecta > Trichoptera > Limnephilidae > Limnephilus > Limnephilus auricula. The sequence goes on from OX638400.1 coordinate 31,318,948, forward strand.
AATTGTGGCCCGGTATTTCGCGAACTTTCTCTTTCTCATGTCATCACAACCCACTCTAATAAGGAATGCCATAATCCCAACGTTTCCGGCAGTTTAGACTCTTGTGCGGTGTTCACATTAAATGTTCTTACGGACATTTGTCATATGAGAATGGGACGTTTCTACGACTCGATTTTAAATTTAACAGCACGGCTGTGGAATGATTTGCCAGGCTCGGTGCGGTCTCTTTAAGACACATGTTCAGTCTTTCCTCTCATAAAAAAAACCCTTCACACAGCATTCCCAATGATAACATAGACCCTGAGGAAAATTTTTTTCCCCAGTTTTGGGCCGTGTTGAGTTAATGTAAGAAAAAATAGTGACTTTCTTTTTCATTACATTCGAAAGCATTTTTAAGTGTGTTTTTCAAGATTTTGAGCAGAGTTTAGTAGAAAAATTATTGTCTCTCACAATCGACTTATCAACAAACTGCTGAAACTTAAACATTACCCCCCTTAATAAAAAACTTGTTTTAAATTTTACACAACTGATAAACAACCATTTACCCTACATTAATGGAAGTTTAGCAGTTGTGTGAAATTTAAAACACGTTAATTAGTAATATTTAAAAAAATCATAGACTTTCGTAAAAAAACCTCGTTAATTTTCCCAAGCCTCGGTAGAGGACCAAAAGTTCTAATGCATACGAAAAATAAAAATGCTTTAATTCAAATATTTTAACGAATCGTGCACAGACATATTATTCATAGACTAGAGAATCAGGGAGAGGGGTAATAACCATCTGTAGCGGGGCGGAGAGGGATGAGTTGACGGTAACGATATGTGATTCGTTAATACTTCAATATGACAGTATATAGGCATCACGCATTATAATATCACCATTTAGCTCTTAAAAGTAAAATCTGCTTTTGAATGAATAGACCTTTTTACATGGGAGCGCGAATTGTTCGCCCGGTTTGAACCAACTTGTGTAATCCATATAAAATGAAGAAAGGTTCGCTTGTTTTGAGAGTCGAATATTTTGTTACCGTGTTTAGTTAAGACACTTTTACAAATGTTTCATAATTTACTTATCCACAGTAAACTGCAACGTGCACACGACGGGACCGGGAATTTCGCTTCATATCTAAAACTGATCATATTATATGATGCGAATAAGCTTAAAATAATGACAAATAATGCCTGCATATGGAAGGTAATACGACAATTAAGTTTATACTCTTTTTCACTTCTATTTTTACATGTTTTAATAGCACAAGTTACCATTTTTGCCGTGTTATTTTGTAAAATGTACCGATAAGAGCTCGACGCTAGTCCGCACAAGAACGATGACGTCACATTTTCTAGATTCACGCGAACCTATACGCCAGCCCGGTTGGTTCCATGGAACCCAGAATTAAGGAGGGGGAAATAATACGCTTTTATCACTTAGGGCAGGTCTATACATATTCATATGTCTATGGAATCGTGATATTTTTTTAGCCCAATAAGCCATGTTGGGCTACCTTCCTTAGCCAACATTTTGGACAGCGTCACAGTGTCCATCACCAGGACAGATATTTGTAGTCTGTGGTGAAGTGTGTGTTTATGAATTTAGATGTAATACCATGTTGCGCGCGTTTATCCCTTTAGAGCTGGAAGTTTGGTAGAATAATTAGTAAAATGTGCTTTTCGGCATTTATTGTTGATGTAAGCTTTTCAGTACCGTATATCAATAATTAATAAGGTAAGTCATATCACCCATATATACTTTTGGTCGTGAACATATCAAATCACATCCAATCTTTGTAACCACTCCTAGAACGATATCTTAACTAAAACAGCAACTAAAAACCACCATACATTGAAGGCCCACCCTACCGCATAGTGTAGATACAGTGCTCACATGGCGGGCAATATCATTAGCGAATAAATGTTCAGCATTATTCCACTGCGGGATGGTGATTGAGTGAAGAATGGATGTGATTCGTTGGGGTTCACGGAGGTATGTGTTCATTGTGACGTTGGATTGAGTTCGTACTCTTTATTCAATTTCGGTTATTACGAAATAGGTTTATACACTTAAGTTAAGTTTGATATAATTAATTAAAAAGGTTTAATCTTTTTCGCCATAATCCAATCCAATGCCGGTCCCATGACAACCCAACAAAGTGGTATTTCAACACTCCTTTGAAAAGTTATTAGAAGTGAAGTGAGTGAAATTTAATAAATAACACATAACCTAACCTAACGTAACCTATTTAACCATTTTTTGCAGATTTTTGATGAAGTGATATCTGATTTATTATACGAATGAAAACAAAATGAGAGATTTCAGAATTCTTAGTTTCGAAATCCATACGGAAAGATCTTGAAATTCTAACTAACTAACTAACTAACCATCACGCCGTTTCCCCGCAGGGGTAGGCAGAGAGGACGGACCGCCAAACACCTCGGTCTTGGCACACACTCTTTGCCTCATCCACATTCATACATCGTCTCATACATACTCTTCTATTTTTCTGACTCTTGAAATGGCCCGACTCAAGTATCTGATTCACTTGATCGTGCCATGTCTTTCTCGGACGTCCCCTACTTCTTATACCATTCACACTTGCATCATATATTCTCCTTACGCTCCTTTCTTTGTTCATTCGCTCTACATGCCCAAACCATCTGAGGGTTCCTTTCTTAATTTTACTCATTACGCTTACATCAGCCTTGCATTCTTTTCGAATCTCCACATTTCTCACACGATCTTGAAATTCAATCTAGGGAAACGAAGATATGAGATATATGTATAACCGACTCTTAATCCCTTGATGTGTGTGTAGGTATAGCGTATTTTCCGTAAGCCGACTGCACATATGAGGTTGTCGACTTTCGATTTTCTGACCATCTATCCTATTTGCATACCCCTACGGGACACTTGGTTATATCTTAAAATAGATAGATTTATCGTATTATCCCTAAACTGATTGCACATATAAATACTTCGTCTTTTGTAATTCGGCAGTATATCCTTTCTGCATGTTCTTTCGGGGAAAGGATACCGTATATTTTCTCTTTCCACGTTAGTAGAGAGAAAATACAACAGAAATAACCTTTTCGGGAATCAGATGACTGATGAATCAACTAGCAGAGAGATCAATGGTTGGGGGATCAAGCATCAATGAGTCTTTTGAATATATTGCGGACAATATTGAAAATATAAGCAAATATTTGATGGGTAGCCTCCATGAAAATTTTCCTAAAATTCAATCTAGGAAGACGAAGCTGTTAAATCAGTTGTATCATAGGTTGGCAGAGAATTCAGGAGTCATTGACTGTCAATCTAAAACGATTAAAGCATCTTAGCAACTTTAAAGTTGAGTTAAATCTTATGTATTTAGTTATAGCTATATTTAGTGTTAATAGATTTATATCAAGCCACTTTTTTAATGCACTGATTCCATTTTCAGCACGTTTATGCGTTTCAGTCCAATGCTCTCCTTCAAACATAGCTACTTTATTGTCTGCGAATGTAATAATTTTTCCGCCCAATGGTAGCCTGCAGAACTAGCACTTGTACACATTTAAAATATTTTCAGAAATTATTAAATATTATCGATGATATATAAATGTATCCAACATTAAGTAAGGGGGCATACATTAATTACGTAAGCATTTAAAAAAAAATTTTAGCCACCTCCCCCTTGGTGATATTAAGTGAGATTTAGTGGGACCCCCCCACTCACGTGAGAGTTTTTTTCTTACTCTCGAAATAAATGTTTTTAATAGTAGACATTTTTTCAGCGGGCAAAATGGGACACTTCAAAAGAAGTGAAAACGTCAAAAGAAATGAAACATTTTTTTTTATTATCTCTGTAATAACTTTTAAAGTTGACGTGAGCTTTTTATTGACTCCCTCCCCCCTCGGTAAAATGAGATTTGGTGAGATTTTACTGGACCCCCCCCCCCCTATTTTTTGCTCACGTAATTAATGTATGCCCCCTAAAGCGATAAAAAATCAGATAACGGATAAAAAAAGTTGATGCCATAAAGTCCTTGCCGATTTTGGAGGTATTGGATACAATGGTCAATTTCAATCATAGTGTTGAAAATAATCTAAAGGCAGATGAAATGGAGGCAGTGTAATGGAAATAGATATCAAAATTCTCTGGTGTTGTAATTCTTCTGATTGTGGATCCCAATCTCCAGGAAAATTCACATCGCGGATCAGAATTCTCCAAACCAATCGATCCTCAGCCAAGTCCAGAACTTCAGAGAAAAATTATTTCCTTCCGTCCTACCTTTACCTGAACCACGGATTGAAATAACTGTAGCTCAGGAGGCTTGGCGCTTAGCATTAATATCACGCGAATATGTAAAACATAAATATTACCTTGAATGTACACCTGGGAAATGCGCACGTCCTGAGAATGATTAATGACTAACACATCTGCGGTGTTAATCGCTCATGGTTGGAAGTGAGTAGGTACCTGGATGTGATATGCGTTTGTATGTAATGAAATATGATATTCTGCTTTATACGTAGACACGTTAACAGGGTACTGATCATGTCAACTTTTCCTGGACAGTTCTTAAATCCCGGACGGAAGTTGATTATCACCAAGTTTCAAATTAAACAACAAATAAAAAACGGCTAGTAAAGTACTGCAAGATATATTTATGTTATCCTCCTAAGGAATTGTTAAACTGTGGTAAAACCAAAGATGATCGATTTACATAAGCAATGTCCAAATCGATATCTAGGCTAGGAAAAGGTAAGTCTCAATTAGATTCAAACAATACCCTGCAACTAAATAAATCTATCAATAAAATCTATTAACAATTTAACAATTACACGCAGATAACTTGGGGGGCTGGTAGGGGTATGGCCGCCTTGGAAACAATTTATTGGATAACCAACACATCTGCCATAGGTCACCTCTAAGTGGTTCAATACATCTGTTGACTTAGCAGGGGTGCCCGGGTTGATGGGTTGGGGTTTGCATAGGTCGTTGCAGCGGATACAATTGCCCACCTACTGCGTAGCGGGCCGGGTAAGGAGAGATTGGATTTAACCTCTCTGGCTGGACTCTCTCTACCTATATCCTTGTAATGCAGTAATATTGTCCCCCGATTCTTACCCACCCCTCATACCCTTTTCCTTCCCAGAACTTCCTGTCCTCAAAAGACCCTCCACACAGCATCCCTAAAGATGACAGAGGCCCCGAGGGGAATTATTTGCTGTCAGGGCTTCCTATGTGTGAAGTTAATGTGAAAATTGTAGAAATTCAGAGGGGAAAACCACAACATTAATAAATAATAAGAATTTCCCGATAACTCTGTTTTCCAGGACAGCGGTCACCCCATCTAAGTCCGAATATAACTAGACATTTAACAGTGATCTCAGCTAATGCGATATTAATCCAAAGGCTGGTCTGCGGTTTGAATCCACAAACAATAATAATTTGCGACGTCAGCACGGACCGGTTAGTAGCCACAAACGAGCGGTATGTGTTGTATTGTAAAATGTACAATGTCATTATTCAAATCGGCCGCCAGCGAAACCGTAACGAATGTCGGACAACATCGGTGTTGTTATTTATAACGACAAAAATATATATGATACTGGATTAACGAGATTTCAGGTGAAATGTGAGGTTCGTGTCTTACCGTGCGTTGATGTTACAGAGCATAAAAACGACTTAGTAGGGTAAACTGCGATAACTTGACTACAGTGCCTTATTTGGTGATAGTTTGTTTATGGTCTAAAACCGAGTCACCTCTATTCCATTTTGCTTTCAACGCCTTATATGTGAGAAGGGCAATAATTCTTTCTCTATTAGTATATAGGGAGGTACCACAGGATTGCTCCAACAATAACACATTCGCTGCTTTACCGATATGAACCGATTCAAGAATTCTACCACTGTGGAAATATATATAGTTGTAGTTTATCAGTAATCTGTTATTAAAATTAAAGACGGTTTGATTAACAGAATTGAAATAATTCATCAAATTTCACAGTGTAAATTTAAGCTAAATTTTAATTTTTTTGTTTAGTAACTGTATTTTATTTTTTAACATTTTTATAGAGTATGTAAAATAGATGTTGATTATATTTGTAGTCCTCCTTACTAGGAGATCCTGTGCTGAGGGGGACTAGGTATTAGATAAGTTTTCAGCGACTTCTATGGTTCGACTTCACGTTTTGGTTAAGGTTTTCGAGAAACTTCTACGAAGATGTTTTAAATATGCTAGTAAGTTCCGGTTCCGGTAGTTCCTTAAGCCAAGATTTAATGTCCTTAGTGTAGTTATTTTTTAACGTTTTTGTTTTAATTAGGTACTTGGAAATATAGTATTTGTTTTTATATTACCCACACTCAGGCAGTGCCTTAGTGGGTTTTCATTTCTTGTTTATAATATTTGTTATTATATATTATGTTATTATATACTATTTGTTTTTATATCTTATATGTATAAAGAAATGGAAATAAATAAAGTTAAAAAAAATAAAAACTGGGTGTTTTGAGGTAACTTGGTGACAGACTCGCCGTAAATACGGGAATCATTCATGTTTCAGGAAAGAATTAACGTTTTTTATTAACAAATTATCGTTTAATTAATTTTACAATAACGTATATGGAAGCTTAGAAAATTGGTCCATTTCCTTAGTGAAATGGGCGTAAGTTTTCATGTGTAAAATAAGTGTATCACCACGTTTTGGAGGTTACAATTTTCTTATAAGTCTTTTTCTTTTAATGTCTCATAATATTTCTGTTTACTATTTTTAGAACAATTCATATCTCACAGGCATTAGGTCCAATGCATAAAATTTGATGACTTTTGTAATTCTTTCCTGAAACATAAATCATTCACCAAGTTACGGCGAGTCTATCACCAAGTTATCTAATAACACCCAGTTACCACAGTTTACCCTACCGTATTCTGCAGTGTTTAGATTAACGGGGAAAACATTATTTATTGTTCGTAGAGTGTTCTTTGTCTGCAGATTTATGAACAATCAGAGTTTAGGTGACAGGAAATAATTACAATATTATACCTCCACAGTGTGGAGGCAGATATCAACGTATCTAGGAATACCAAAATACAGGTAAATCTTCCTTACTTGTGTATGGTGTTCTGAAGGGATAAAAATAAAGAATAAAATAACAACAAAAAAAAATAATAATATAAAAAAAACGATTGTGTTTTAGACCACACGACTGAAGTAAAACTTCTAGAGAGAAAGAAAATCTAAGCGCGCACTGCTCTCTCTTGCTCCTAGAGTATTTATAAAATTGTTCAAAAACGAAATGAAATTACGAATAATCTTCATGCCCAGGCTATGAGAGGAAGAGAGAAAGAAAACTGCTCTCTCTTGCTCCTACAGTGTTACAGCCCGTTCGCCTCGCTACGCGTAACGTAGTAACGCGTTTTAATAATAATATTTCATAAAGAAGTTTTACTTCAATAATGTAGGTATTTATCTTACTTTATGCTGATAACCTCAACACTTTTAGAATTATTCAAAATATTTACCATTGTAACATTCTTCAGAATAATATCAACAAGCTGTTAATTTGGTGCAATGAAAACAGACTTTACTTAAATAACAATGACGAACTAACAACAACAAATTAATGATGAATCTTACAAACATCAATTATAAGTTTTTTAAGGAAAATAATTGATAAATACATTAAAATACCTAGTTCGTTAACTAGGTTTTACAAACCCTAGAATGAAGTTCGTCATAAATATAATATTTGCAAATGTAAAAAAAAAAAACAATAAGTACATTTCTCAATATTATTTTGTGTTATTTTTGTTACTTTGAATAATTTCTAACCTCAACACAGACTTGTCCTAGTGAGGTTGAAAATTGTGTTATAAGCTGTAATACCTAACATGTGAAGAAACAAGAAATAAATAAAATAAAATAAATGAAATTTAAATAATGAAGACAATATTAACGACTCGCAATCAAAAATTTTGAAACATAAAAATTTAGAAAAAAATACGGTCACATATAAGAATTTAACCCAGAACCTTAGCATTGCCGGGGGGTGCTCTACCACTTAGCTAATGAGACTCAACCACATTTAACCTTAGAGTAACAATATATACACTAAGGTGGGTCACGAATGTATGGGGAAAAAAAAATTCTTGTTCTTATTTGACTAATAGTGATAAAAGGGTGCTAAATGACGATGAAAAATCACCTAATTTTTTTAATAATATTTGGATATCATCTTCTTCCTCCGGATTGACTTTGAAATTTCACATATTAGAGAAAAACCCACCCTTGTTAAATCTTTAAAAAATATGAGATAAAGAAGTTAAAATGAACTATTTTTCAATAAAACGCTAAATAGAGGGAATGTTTCGAATTATTTACTAAAAACATATTTGAATATAATTCAAATTATCTCAAGGTAGTGTATTCAAATACCAGCAAAATCCTTCTTAATCTCAAATTTCGGCATTATTTTGCGAGACTCAATCTTCACCTTAATAAGACCTTCTCTTGCAGACTTCATACATAAAGTAGTCAAGGCTTGAATAACAGTCATTACACCTCTTTCAACTGCTTGAGTATGACATGACAGATGCAGAAGAGGCAATCTACCTTCTCCCCCATGAGCTACAAATAATTGAAGATCTTCATCCAATATATTCTTCAGTATTGGGGGTTCGGTTACATTTTGCTTCCAAATAATATGATGCATCGAGGTTTATGTTTGGAAGATGGAACAGCCCTGTTTTACTTAGTTTCTTACTGCGTGCTTTTAGAAAACGATGCGCAGCTAATTCTCGGATATGCTTGTGAGGGTCAGTCAACATTGCAAGCAATAAATTTTCGGGGTGTGCGAAGTAACTGTTTCTTGCTATAACTGGACCAATTATAGTTTTTAATTCAGCTGATAAGTATCTAGGCGCTGAGATTAACTACCACAGGTGACGTGCTCCATCTTTGCAGGTGGTGTGAATTTTAATGCTGAACCAAGCCGGAGCATACACTTTAACAACATACGTTTCTAAAATAATAAGATTCTCTGAAGGAGCTTCCGTTGAAACATAAAGACGAAGAATTCGGTTAGCACGCGTAAGCTATTTGGCATGAGACATTTTTCCAGGAGATTTGTGGCATAAATCTTCAGGTAATTCCCCCACCGTAACTGCAGATACTATTTTATGCAAATATAAGTGATCTGTATCCACGTCTTTAGTAAATAATTCATTCAACTCTCCATCAATTTTCTGAAAATGAACCATAGGCTTTTTTTTACAGATTTCCAAAGCTGGTCCTATTGTGCCTGAACATGTTTGAGGTCCAGATGTCTTACCGTCAAGATGTGCGAACAAATGCCGAAATGGTAACTCGTTCATGTGAAGCAAGAAAATTATCCATTGCAATGGTTTATAACTTTCGACGTGCCAAAGTTTGGTAGAATAAAACCTAAATATATTTTGAGTCTGGCTCTTTTATCAATGAAATATGCTCTTCAATGCGTCATTCTCTGAATTGCGTCCCCTCCCTTTTTCCTGATAATTAATGTTTTATCTTTCCGGCCATCAAAATATATTTGGGGGTTTTTATAAAACTATGTGTTGTGCCCTTAATATTTTCTCTTGTTTTCTTTCGTTCTCTACGAAGTTTACTCTTGTCAATGACTGGAATATTAGACTTGATGTCATACAGAACTGCTAAGGCAATGGCTGCCGCTGCCTTATCCGACACTCCATATCTATCACAAGTTTTAGACTGTGTGGAGTGATCAATATTGACCGAAGCCTGCTTCTGAAGCGTTTGAGGTACAACATTAGGTTTAAAAACATCTTTACAATCGGATTCATTTGATGCAGAATACGTGGAAATATCGATTAGAGAGGTAGTTGGCTTACCTGTGCTTTCCTTTTTAGACGGGCACAATGATTTTTGCTTCAAGAGTTTTTTTTTCAACGCAGTTTTCGTTTGTTTTGTTGAAGCGATATCCACGTTTCCTATTATCATTTTTCGTGTAGTACGTTGGTCAGTAATGAAACTCTATTCATTTACAGGTATTTTTGATGTCTAGGACAGTCACATTTACTGAAATCATTGCATTTGCAAGACGAAATATCAAACAGCACTTTACTTTTGCAGCGGAATTCCTCCATTTTTTCTCCGGTATTAGTGCAATCGGTACTCTCCCCGCCCTCACCTCACGCCTCCAATAATCAAAACCGGGACTTTTTAAAAATTATTTCGTAAATATATACTACATTTGCTATGGAAGATTACAAAAAAAATGGTTAAAAATATTCATAGTAACTTTTTTATATACACTAGAAATAACCTCAAATATTGAAAATTTTCAAAACTTTGAAGTGAATCCGGAGGAAGAAGATCGTATCAGAAAATTTAAAAATTTTAAACACGTCGTTTTCAACCTATTTGGCATCCTTTTATCGCTCTTAGAATTTGAAATTAACACTTTTTTTAAAATGACCCGCCTTAATATACACTAAGCATTTAACTGTAAAAATCTAAGCAAATTCGTATTGGTAAGTTTAATAAATGTAATTTCGTACAAATTCTCCTAAACTTTCCAGTCTTTTAAAGTAAATATTAACTCCATTTTGGCACTAATGTTCTTATCAATGTAATATAAAAAGCGGTAGGGGAAGCAAATGTAAAATCATGCAATGTCCAGTGTTTTAAATGTAGTTTCCTCCGCATGCAAAGTCGTATCTCCTTCAAGCATAAACTTTCTAATTAAAGTGTGTTTATCGGAAGTGACCTGCCAGGTAAGTATGTTTCACTTTGTAAATAATAAAACTAGATAGAGCTTAAGAATTCATTATAAATTGTACAGCGCCCTTGAGGTGATTTCTCACAAAAAAGGCGCTCTACAAATTGTCCAATTTATTATTATAATTAACTGCCTCCTAGTTCGACTAAGAACAACTAACATTATCTTTATTTCTTAACATATATTTAAAAAAAATTACTACTATATTTCACGTATGATTGTAAGATTCACCTCAAACTAAATGCTACCTAGATAGTGTCTTGAATAAATGTATCCCTTTCATATTTAATTTACGACATCTATTGACTTTTCTGCAAGTCCAGGATGAAATTTCGAAAAACATTTCCATATCCATTCTCAACCCCTTCTACTTTTCAGTCAAAGTTTAATGAAAAATCAAACATAAAGCGCATACCGTAAATATTAGGTGCTATTTATGGTTGGCGAGTTGGTACTTGGTAGAATGCATCGAACTCAATTTTTTTTTTAAATTGAGTGTGAAATATCTTTTTTTATTTCTTGACCAATGGCTTAATAAAATACCACAAGAGAAGACTTGACATATCTACCAATAAAACATTCTACCCAAATGGTTAAACAAGAATGGCGACCAAGATTGAATAAATACTTATAACTAATGGTTTGTTTTGGGGTATAATGCCGTGTTGCGCTTCTTCCTTCCATAGCAGACGTTTTGGACAGTGTAACTGTGTACAAAACATTGGATAGAGAAGGAGGTAACACAACATGGTACAATACCCCAAAAACAAATCACGATAATACTTTTGGCCGTGAAAACATCAAATTATATTCAAAGTAGCTGTATGCAGGTTTCAGATATATTTTTTTAGAATACTGCTCTGATTAATATGGGTAGTTGATTTTTTTTCTGCGCGTATATAGGATCAATGCTACACTGGATTGTGGTTCCCTACGAACTGTTATCTCTAGCTATTAACAAAAGGAAAAACGGATATCCAATATATAAAACTGGAAGCTTATATTATTCCCCGCTTCTCAGTATGTTCACAAGACCTAAAAAATATAACACATTTAAATAGGTCAAGCAGTCACGTCATTATAAAACAATTAAGAAAAAATAATATTTAATGTGGATAAAACAGATTTTAAAGTACCTACCCCACAGAATAGAGAATCTATTGTTACAATTTGTCTCTGAGTAAATCGGTTTAACCGGTAATAAATCATTTTAGGCACCATAAAAATTTTAATTTTTCAAAAGAAGCAAACACACTGTGACTTGACATTTTAAATAAATGAAAAAAAAAACTTTGTTTTAAGTCACTTTATTTTTGTCTTCACTTATCCCCCATTCCCCTCCTCCCTCTAACAACTGACGCTCTGTCCCACTCTAGTATACTGTCCCTTTCTTTCACAACATTATGTATGTATATGTGTACTTATGTATTTTTAGAAATTATTTTTGTAACAGTCCTGATGAAGGTAGGGAGGTACCGAAACCGGTAGACGTAAAAATAAAAATAATGTGACTTAAAACAAAGTAATTTTTTTCATTTATTTATACAAATTTTAATTGGCGGGGGGTCAATAGAATCATACAAATGTGTCGTCTCAAATATGTCTAAGTATGTCTAACGCTAGCAGAACACTTTTAAAATAGAACAAATATTCAAACAAAGGAAGTTATATAACAAAGGATGGTATAGGATTTTCATCGAGAAATTTCCGTGCAAATAATCATAAATTTTCCCTACTTGGTCGAGCCTGTAATACAACGACAACAATGCAAAAATTTTCAATCTCTTTCCCAACTAAAACAAAAGCTTTTGAATAGCCTTAACGACAAAGCGACATTATAACTAACTAAGGCGGGTCTATTAAAAGCTATTGCCCCATTTTGCCTTCAGATTTGCTCCTCTGACGATATTCCGCCATGGTGTGTGGGGCTCTTTATGACAAAGGATAGAAAACGCCATCTGTATTGCATTTGTCACGTTAGTTGAACCGGGGCACAATGGGACCGTTTCAATATGTTTTGAAACGATATATCGAAGGGAAAATAGGCCCGTAATGTACGTTCGTATATAATACGTGATAAACTAGAATGAAATGAATCCGACACTGCGTGAATTGTGGTGTGTTGGGTGGTAAATTGAAAGAAATATAGCTGTTATTGAGATAAATAAAAATAATGTAGAAGACAATATTCATGGTTTGATAGCACATATCAACCAGCGATTTTTGAGCATTTTTGGAGTAAAATATATAGATGCCATTTTGCTGTCCGATGATTTTTTTTCTCAATTAAAGACAATAAAAAATAACTTTCGATCATTGGTCGCTAATGAGTAGTCGAGTATAACGTGGCGGGTCACGTGATAAGCATTCCGTCTCGTTCCAGCAGAAAAAACGCGCGCCCAACATTTTTACGCAGTTGACTTTAATCACATGAGAACGGGTCGTTTCTACGACTCGATCTAGAGTTCAACGGCTCGGCTACGGAACGATTTGTCGGCCTCTGTGTTTCCTCCCTCCTACAACACGGATCTCTTCAAAACATAGGTTGATTCCTTCCATCCACAAAAAGACCCACCACACAGCATACCCAAAGATGACACAGGCCCCGAGGGAAATTATTTTCCTCCGGGACTATTGTGTGGAGTTAATATTTAAAAAAAATCACCGTAACACATGGAACAGCGCATGTATCACGTGATCCTGTCACCACGTGTAGAAGTGTGATAAGTGACGATGTGAGATTTAAAAAATGTTTGTTTTATCGGTAAAAATATCACCGGCAGAAAAAATATATGTACTACTTTTTGTACTCCAAATATTGCTTAGGAATGGCCGGTGAAAATCTTTCGGGTACGTGCTGTTACATCTGTATGCAGAAAGTGTAAATATAAATATTTCAAAGACATGAAATAATAATGGTCGACAGCTTTGTTTTCCTTTCAATAGAATCTTTTAAGGGAATTATGAAATAATCTATCTGGACACAATGCTTATTAATTTTGTTGTTTTCTAGGGGAGAGTGTCAACGTCAATTATATTGTAAAAGCAACAACTGACCCCGAGCGCGCTACATCGGTTGGCAGCACTGATAGAGGGAGAATATCCTGCGGTTGGCCACATTGGACCGGCCGGGAAGGGTAGCAGGTGGCCTACCTGTTGCTACCCCATCTCTTCTCTCTACGCACGCTGGACACATGACACGTCGCTGACACACATTGTTATATTCTGAGAGAGTTTGTTTGTTGGAATACACAAAGTGATAAAAGTGCCCAGTCTTTTCATTTATCCTGTTATAAATTCAGAAGTGGGATACATCCAAAGTTATTGCGACAGTGACGTTTGTTTGTTTTGGTGTACGATTTACGCGCGAAATAGACGCTTTGTTATTGTTTGTGTTTTGTTTTCTTGAATAAAGTTACGATAGAGACGTTTTATTCAGGAATAACATCCACGTGCGAAATTGACGCTTTATTGTCTTGTGATTGTGTAGATACGAGAGAGAAGGCGATTTTAATTTGGAAAATCATATTCGTGCGCGGGCTAAACAGTGAAGTGACGCTATCGCCGCCATTTTGTTTTTGTTTTGTTAGCGTTTGGCGCGAACTTATAAAATGTCTCGGAGCAACAGCCGCAGCCGAAGCCCGAGCAATTCGGAAGATTCGATGGAGCCTTCGCGCGTTGTTTTCGAGAGATTACTAGAAAATAAACTTGAGGGCATGCTAGCCAAATACTTTAGGGCTAGGGAAGGGAGTTCTGGTTCCAGCCGTCAAGAGGGACAACACACTTCGTCGGCGCGAAGCGGTGGCCCCACCGTGAAAGCGGAAATAATTCCATTTTTCGATCCGGAGGATAAGACGGTCACGGCAGTGTCGTGGCTGCAGAAGATCGAGGTCCTGGGAAGAGTCCATGGATGGGACGAGTACGCAAAGGCGTGCTATATGCAGACGCGGCTACGTGGATCAGCCCGTAAATGGTACGACCACCTCGACAATTACGAGATGTCTTGGCCGGAGTGGAAGTTGTCGCTGGAGCGAGCATTTCCGCGGCATACGGAGTATGCGGATATGATGGAGGAGCTGATGCAGCGAAAAAAACAGAATAACGAAACCATGACACACTATTACCACGAGAAGCGGATGATGGTGAAGAGGTGCCGTTTGGATGACGAGGCTGCCATCTCCTTAATAATACGGGGTCTACCCGTGGAGCTTCAGCCGCATGCCAGGAGCTTCAGGTGTGCTACCCCCGAGGAGCTGTATGTGGGATTCCTGGCATCCCAGGAAAATTACCAGTCCCCCGAAGGCAGTTCATCTAACAGGAGTGACAGGGCCGCTGTGCGTACCCCATCGGCGTTGCAGTCGCATCGCTGGGGAAAGCAGGGGCGTAGGCGTGACCACCGGCATGGCGCCAAGGCAGACAAGGCTTGTTTCCGGTGTGGTAAACAAGGCCATTATGCAGCCAACTGCATGAAGAAGTCTGAGGATTGCCCGCACTGTGGCAAGAGTGGACACCTTCCTGCCAGGTGTTACAAGAGGCCAAAACCTCAGGAGAAGTCAGTTAGCCTCCTTAAGCTGGCAGGCAGGACTGATGTGTTTAACAAGGAGGTAAAGGTAAACAGGTTGATTTTCCGTGCCTATATAGACACGGGAAGCCAATCCAACATAATATCTGGAGAAGCCTCCATGCAGTTAAATTTGAAAATGGAACATTCTGGAACCATTTTAAAAGGATTTACAGGTGGGTCGGTAATGGCAAAAGGTGTGGTAGAATTTATTCTCGAGGTGGACGGTTTGAGTCTGGTCACCTCAGCACTTGTGACCGACTGTATTATGGGCAGCATTGATATTTTAATTGGACAGCCTTTTATTTCACAGATTGGAATTTCCCTAATTGTAAATGACGGACAGGCGATTTTTAGAAGTGATGTAGAAATTAACCCTGTACAAACTATTGAACTTGCAATAATTGATGACAAGTCATTCCAGGTTGTATGTGCCGGAGACGTCACAATACCACCATCAACCACAGAGGTGGTTAAGGTGAGCATTGCAGGAGCAGAGGTTGGGGAGAGCTACTCCACGGCTCCGCGCTGTTTCGAACTGGGAGCCACCACCTTCATGCTGCCAGCTACATTTTTGGGTGCCGAAGGAGGGATGAAGGTGCACAACCTCGGGCAGGAAGCCTTGAGGTGGAAGAAGGGCGAGCTCATTACTCGGGCTGTACGGAGCACTGAAGCTCCAGCAGGTCAGGCTCGTAGCCGAGGAGAAGTAAGTGACAACCTTGTTTGTTTAATGGAGACATCAGATCTGCAGGTGGGAGACATAAGCGAAGCGGAGAAGCGGGACCTACTGCAGGTGCTTCGTGAGTATGAATACTGTTTTGCTAATTCCACCAATGATCTAGGTTGCACCACTTTGGGAGAGATGTCTATTAAGACTACTACCGAACAACCGATTCATTACAAGCCATACAGGTTGGCCTTTGCAGAACGTAAGGTAGTACAAGAAAAGATTGATGATCTTTTGGCCAGTGGTATAATCCGAGAGTCGGATTCTGATTATGCTAGTCCTGTGATTCTTGTTAGAAAAAAGGACGGAGATTTTAGAATGTGCGTTGATTATAGGGCCCTTAATGCAATTTCGATTAAAGACCGGTTTCCTTTGCCGCATATTGATGACCAAGTATGTAAACTGGCAGGAAAAATCTATTTTACCAGTTTAGATTTAGCTCAAGGCTACCATCAGGTACCGATGGCGGAGGATTCCATCAGAAAAACTGCTTTTGTGACGCCAGATGGACAGTTTGAGTATTTGCGAATGAGCTATGGATTAGCTAATGCACCCTCTGTGTTTATGCGCATTATTAAGAAAGCTTTAGCGAGAATACCAGGTGATGATATTCTGGTGTTCATGGATGACATCCTGATACCATCCAGATCAGTTCCCGAAGGGATAATCAGACTTAAAACGGTATTGAGTTTGTTAGCAGAAGCTGATCTTCGAGTCAACTTGAGTAAATGTTCTTTCCTGCAAACTAAAATCACTTATTTGGGACATGAGGTGTCCGATAAAGGCATTGCACCAGGCAATATCAAAATCGATGCAGTTCAGAACTTTAGGCAACCTACTAATATTCATGAAATTAGGCAATTTATGGGATTAGCCAGCTATTTCAGAAAATTCATTAAAGGTTTTGCTACCATAGGTCGCCCGTTGACTGAGTTGACAAAGAAGGGTGTCGAGTGGAAATGGGAAGATTCCCAGATACATGCATTTGAAACCCTAAAGGAGAAGTTAGTTAGTCGCCCTGTTCTAGCCATATATGATAGAGAACTAGAGACAGAATTGCATACTGATGCCAGTAAGCTTGGGTTAGGTGGAATTCTGATGCAGAAGCAGAGCGACGGTGAAATAAAACCAGTAGCTTATTTCAGTCGTGTGACTTCAAAGGAGGAAGAATTCTATCACAGCTATGAGTTAGAGACTTTAGCTGTAGTTGAATCTGTAAAAAGGTTCCGTATCTATTTGTTTGGCATACATTTTACCGTTGTGACAGATTGTACTGCTGTAAGGGCAACACTGGTTAAGAAGGATATGATTCCTAGGATAGCTAGATGGTGGCTCACCATACAGGAATACGATATGAAGGTAGTATATCGTCCTGGTGACCGTATGAAGCATGTAGATGCTCTGAGTCGCAACCCGTCACCTCTTGAGGTGAATGTTTCAATGGTTGAAACAGATGATTGGTTACTTTCATTGCAGCTTCAGGACCAAAAGATTATATCGATTGTAGAACAGCTTAAGAGTGGCAAGGCTAATAAGGACTTGACAAACGATTTCTGCATCAGAAATGATAGATTGTACCGCAAAACGTTGGCGGGTGAACGAGTGATGGTCCCAAATAATGCTAAATGGATGTTGGTAAGGAAATATCATGATGACATTGGTCATCCAGGTTTCGAACGGTGTGAGAAGCTGATCAAGAGTGAAGTTTGGTTCCCCAAGATGACCCGTTTCATCAGGAAGTATGTGGCTGCATGCATAAATTGTGCATTTGCTAAGGGCCAATACGGGAAAAAGGAAGGTAAGCTCAATGCTATTCCGAAGCCCGACAGATCGATGCACACTCTGCATATAGATCACCTTGGACCATTTTCTAAAAGCAAGACAGGTAATAGTTATTTACTTGTGGCTACAGATGCTTTCTCCAAGTTTGTGTTTGCTTTTCCGTCAAGAACACTAAATTCGGTGGAGACAATTAGAAAGTTGAATGAAATGTTCAGTACATTTGGGGTACCTACTAGAGTTATCTCCGATAGAGGTTTGGCTTTTAATAGCAGAAGGTTTAAGCAATTTTCTGTAGAAAAGCAGTTCAAACACATCTTGACCGCAGTTGCTACTCCCCGTGCAAATGGGCAGGTTGAGAGGACCAACAGGACATTGCTGGAGGCGATGCGTGCTATGGATGCAGATCCTAACTTATGGGATGTAGGATTACCTGAGATTATCTGGGGTGTTAATAATACCATCAATGCCAGTACTAAATTTACCCCATTTCAGTTAATGTTTGGTCACAAGAACAGTGTTCTTGCTGACACGCTAGAGGATGCCAGTGTTGAGCATCTCTCCACGGAGGCGCAGGTAGCTGAGTGTCGTGAGGCGGCTCAGCGTAATATGGCAGTGGCTGCTGAAAGAATGAAGGCGCAGTACGACAAAAGGCGAAAGGTAGCACGCAAGTATGGAAAAGGAGACCTTGTCTTGTGGAAAGAAGGTGTGGTTCGAGGAGGAGCAGGGATCAATCACAAAACTGACCCCCTCTATAGTGGACCGTACAAGGTAACTAAAGTATTTCCGCTTATTGACCGCTATGAGATTAGCAGTGTCAAGGGTATGCGTGGCTACAAGAAGTTCACCGCCATGGTTGCCGCTGATGCGTTGAGGCCCTACAAAGGAGCACCTGGAGACTCTGACGAGTCTGACAGCCAGGATAGTGAGGTAGGTCGAGATGATCTATTGGATTTGTTGGAGAGCTGAGTCTCACCATATCGGCACGTTGCATGATTGATTGTTGATTAATCTTGTTGACTGTGCATAGTGACTTGTGTGTCACTAGGGTAGTCATTTGACTATGTATTGCAGTTTGGTGGATTACATACTGGTTTCAGCCTTTGAAATTATCTGTGTTTGTGCATTCTAGTGTTGTGTTGGATTTGTTCAGTAGAAACGATCCGAATAATTGGGTACGCTCAGTAGAAGCTATCCGGGATTTGTTCAGTAGAAACAATCCGAATAATTGGGTATGCTCAGTAGAAGCTATCCGGGATTCGTTCAGTAGAAACGATCCGAATAATTGGGTACGCTCAGTAGAAGCTATCCGGGATTTGTTCAGTAGAAACAATCCGAATAATTGGGTATGCTCAGTAGAAGCTATCCGGGATTCGTTCAGTAGAAACGATCCGAATAATTGGGTACGCTCAGTAGAAGCTATCCGGGATTCGTTCAGTAGAAACGATCCGAATAATTGGGTACGCTCAGTAGAAGCTATCCGGGATTTGTTCAGTAGAAACAATCTGAATAATTGGGTATGCTCAGTAGAAGCTATCCGGGATTCGTTCAGTAGAAACGATCCGAATAATGGATATGCCCAGTAGAAGCTATCTGGGATAGTTCAGTAGAAACTATCCATGTGGTTGAATATGCTCGGCAGAAGCTATTCGTTTGTGGGTACATCCTAGAGGTGTATGAGATGTCCGGTAGAGACTATCCGTACATTTTAAATTTGTCTTTGTGATAAATTAAAATGTTATTTTGAAGATACTGTGCAGACAGGCATGGTCACTTATTTGATATAATGCTTATAACTAATATGTTTTTATTTTTATTTTTGTGAGGTCACAATGGAGAGTCAGGATGGTCGAGTGTAAAAGCAACAACTGACCCCGAGCGCGCTACATCGGTTGGCAGCACTGATAGAGGGAGAATATCCTGCGGTTGGCCACATTGGACCGGCCGGGAAGGGTAGCAGGTGGCCTACCTGTTGCTACCCCATCTCTTCTCTCTACGCACGCTGGACACATGACACGTCGCTGACACACATTGTTATATTCTGAGAGAGTTTGTTTGTTGGAATACACAAAGTGATAAAAGTGCCCAGTCTTTTCATTTATCCTGTTATAATATATTGATATATAAATATGAACATTGCATTTTAAAAAGCCATTAAAACTGTTTGATATGTTTTGTGTGATGGTGGCATTTGAATTAAGGGCGTTAACGATGATATGAGTGGTTGTTTTAAAAACAAAAAATGTGTCTTTAAAACATAACCAATAGAAACGGTACCGATTGTTCAAATAGCATTTTTTAATAGCGACTCTCAAACGATAATATAAAAAAAAAAAATGGAAAAGATTCGGTAGCATCTAGGTATTGAACCCAGGACCTCAGCCTCGTCGGGACTTTGCCTACCACTGATCTAATTCTACCGTATGCCCTTCAGTCATACCTAACTGGTCACATTTTGATTAAGAACTATTAACATTGTCTTCTTTCCGATGCCATCTTTATGTTTGATTGCGATACATTTTTTTTCTATTTGGCCAACTCAAAGCTTTACAAAAGAAGGTAAAGTGTTTGGTTCAATTCTATATATCGTCGAAATAGATCAGAGAGCTTTGTTCAAAAGTAGAAGTGTCATTATCGAAGATTGATAAACACTCGTGTGGAAATAATAGTGAGATGGATATCTGCTGAATAAATCAGCAACTGACGCTTCTCGCCTGACGTCTTCGTTCTTAAATCTCCGCAGCACTCAGTGGCACCAGCATCATCAAACTCGAATAAGATATCTGGATCATAAAATCTCCCGGAGGCAAGGTAAACGCTGGCGGGTATTTACGGTGAAGGGTGCATAGCTTCCATCCGATGGCGTTCGAGATAAGGCAAGAGGAGCGAGAGATTTGCAAGCCAAGAGAAGCGAGAGATTTGCGAGCTAAGAGAGGATGATGAAGGACCAGGGAAGCAGAAACAGATACGGGGCTTAAAGCTACGGATCATACGTGACGGTTTCATGAGCTGCTGCCTCAGATACCAGGAGCGCATATCACCTAGCAGGTAACAGAACACCGAGAGGTAATCATTTAGATTGAGAAGACGAGCAACGGGCAGGCCCCGAGGAATAATTTAGCTTGTGGGCAAACTAAGTAACGAGCTCGAGGGTCCGCTGCGAGCATTGCAAAATGTATCACAGCGGTGATGACAGACGAATCGTTATTTATATGTTCGGAAGATTATACCAGGTACAATCTATGTTTTAATTACCGAAGACAATTCGATTCCATTTAATAAACAGTACATAGTGTAGGTTACTATATCAGTATGACTTAAATTAAGCGGTTTATGTCAAACGTACAGCATGCAATTATTTTCATCGATTAATTTCATTCGTATTGCAGGAATCTAAATCATTTCGGGGGAGTTACGAGAGGGGGGAAATTTACAATAATTTACAACCTACAATAACTCAAGTTGTAGAACCCATTACACGTGCAATGATATTCGATTGACTTCAATTCGAAAAACACAATAATTCAAAAGCATAAATTGAAAGTTATAAAGTTCACAGAACAGACCGTAAATAGGTTCATTTAGATTGCTCGCCGCTGCATGGACCGCCGATTAACCTTTCAATTCAATATCCATCTAAAGAAATCAGCGAGGTCCTGAAACAATGGACGGAGTTCAACACATTACTTTCGTTCTGCTGGGCGCACAGGCCATTGAATTGATGGCTAGCAGTAAATAACTTCAACCACCATAACAAAAGTAGACAATCAACCGTCTCTAGGAGGTTTCAGGCGGAAACAATGATCCGGTTCATTCGCGAAGTGCAAGCCTCTTTAATATGCGTGCCACTGACAACTTCCCAATGTACATACAGAGGTAGTACAAAGAGAGAGAAATCCTTTCTGATGCGTTCCGTGCATATATAAATCTAATTTTAATTGGTTCTCGGCATCAACATTAGGCAGCATTTTCAGTGTAAGTCCACGGAAAGACCAGAGTTTCCCAAACGTAGTTTCCCAGTTTTCCGTTATACGTTATTTTTTTATTAAAAATAACATTGACAATGGTGCAGAAAATGCAACCCAATTAATAAACGACCACAAAAACATAAATTGTCGAGAGTTAGGTATTTTTTAGAAAGCACCGTGTGAAAAGAGAATGAAAATGTTATGTTAAAAATAACTTGTTTTAACTACGAATAATTATTGTTTAAAAAACCAACATGTTTCGTTAGCAATGCTTAATCAGGGTTAACATAAAACTAAACCCTAATGAAGTAAGCATTGCTTACGAAACATGTTCGTTTTTTAACCAAAAAAGTGACTAAAATTAAGTATTCCATTAATTTTACGAGTCCTTAAACAAAGCACGTTGAAAAACATCTTTACCACTGCCTAAATTTTTCGACATATATTTTTGCTGACAATTGCTTTTCAGTCCTACTAAATTTCCCTTGCAGCCTTTCACTGCCTCCCTTGCCCCCAGGATCACACCATCTCACACGGGGCGAAACCACCCACTTTGAAAACCGCTGAAATAGACCAAGGCACGGCTCATTCATTAGAAGGCATCCCATCAATCGGATGCTGCGCGGAGCATCTTGGTGTCCCATGGCAGAGATCAAAGTCGACCGCGGCAATAATGGCAGCAGCACATAGCGGTAGGGAATCTCAATCGTTAGCCCCGAGAGTAGTACGCGTATTGATGAATGATCGGAATAGATGAAATAATTAATCTACCATCGCCGGGAGAAGATATGGTGAAGGAATCCGATCGAGCCGGCGAATAACAGCAGCGAACATCCAACACAAATTACCTACCGAGATACAATTACTTCAAGTGTGCGACGTGCGCTGCATCGGGGACGAACTTCGTCACATCTCATCCGTCGCTCGTCGGTCGTCCACTTCGTGCAAATGGGAAACAATCGCTCCAGTACGTTTACTTGAAAATCCACGAGAAATTCATAATAATATCAGATATGCCACGGCTAGGGTTTGCGATCCCGCATCCGGCAATCCGGCGGGATTTCAGCAATATATAATCCCGTGGGATTTGCGGAATTCAAAACAATATTTAATTTATTAGAAAAACATGCTGTTTGTAATTATCGAAAATATTCATGAAACCCGTGTTCATGAGATTTCAGCAATATTTGAGGTGTGGAAAAGCAAAGGCAGCAATCTCCATTTCGGCCAGATTGCTATGTTTGCTTTTGAAATGACTTGGAGATTGCTGTCTTTGCTTTTGCGTACAATATTATATACAAATATTGCATGTAATATACTTGTATACAGTGTTTGTAGGTAATATTGTACGTAAAAGCAAAGACATCAATCTCCATGCCATTTGAAAAGCAAACATAGCAATCCGGTCGAAATGGAGATTGCTGCCTTTGCTTTTACACACCTCATTTGATCCTGCGAATTAGCGGTATTTTTATCTGTGAAATTCGCGGCATTGAAAACAGTAGGTAGTAAATTTACACGAAACACACGCTGTTTACGTAATTACCGAAATATTCATGGATTTCAGCTTAATTAGAAAACTTGCCTAAATCTACTAAAAGACTACTACATCTGTTATTTTTAAATCTGTTTTTCATAAATCGAGAGTTTTTCTCAGTTATATGTTAATATTTATAATGATTCATTATTTACTTACTTATGTGATTTTATATAATAATTGAGCTAGAATTCCATCTCCAAACACGAGAGCTTTTTCGATGATGAGGAACGCATTTTTTTCTTTTATAATACTGAAACATCTAAAAATTAAATATTTATAAAAAAATACAAATATGTATTACATAAATAAAAAAAATGTAAATAAGCGGTGCTCAATCTTTGACACTGAAAGAGGAACTGAATTTGATGTTAGGAAGAACGGATAGAGCCGCATCTCAAGCTCACAAAATTTTTCCTCTGGTGGGCTTTTGACAATAGATGTCCTTTTACGTACGAAACTCTCCAAAGTTCATGTTTTTTACAACCTTATTTTTATAACTAGTTTTAACATCCTTCAACAGATGTCGTTATGATAGAGAGTTATATACAGTTTTGAGGTGTGTAAACGGATGTCAGTTTAAGTAGTAGGTACCCTAGAAGAGTGGCGACTATCGTCGTTCATGATATCTGCACGAAAGGTTACGGAAATAGCCGATGATACATGATAGACAGCCGGGCTGCCTCCGCGTCAGGTTCTCTGGCTTTAGAATCACTCAGTTATCGTAACCAGTATGACGAACGTCTGGTCCAATTAATACATTATAACGTAAATAAAGTAGCTTGTAATCCAGACGAACCTCGATTTTTACTTTACTTTTCCCGAAAACATTTCAAGTAATCTCAATCGGAGGCATTGAAGAACATTTCACTTTACAGGAAATTTTGGCATTATTTCAATGTACATCTTAATAAAAATCCCCCCAATCCCGCGGGATTTGAAAAAAGTGCGGGATTTGCAAACCCTAGCCACGGCATCACCTTAACGCCATAACACGAAACGCTATGCCGATCATTCGCTACAATAATAATTGTTCAATCAGTAGGAGAAGAAAGCTCAGAATGTATATTATGTACTTACTAGTTATACTATAGTCTTTAATAATAATATATAATAAAAGCTCTCTGCCTCTGATTAGGCTCAGCTAATAGTGATGGGTATAACGGAGTTATCCACTACAAAACTATCGATTATTTGAATGAGCAACTTGTAACACCATTTGTGGTTAGATTATTGGCTGGGTTATGATACTACTATATATCGATTGTGCAGATGATTAGTCAGACATTAAATAATGTCTCATAAAATTAAACATGGTTACACCTATTAATGGCACAATTAGTTTAGCAAGTTTTAAGTCCGCGATAACCCGCTCAAAAAGAAGAAAATAGAATGATATGAAATTCATGCGAAAATTGTGAAAATGTTTAATACAACAGGACTCGTTTGTAAAGGAGCAAAAATCTCTTAGGGGATGTGTTAAGTAGCATTTAAAGAAACATTGTGCATTTTTTCATACACATAACTTGTAAAATAACAGAAACAAACGTGTAAATAATAATTTCTTCAAACTTCGCAAAATCACTTTGTGGCGTCATTTTGAATTAAATTAATTTGTATTAAACCACTAATATAATCACAATTACCTACATGTCATTACTACCCTGACGAAGAAACCATCGGTTTTGAAACATGTAGGTAATTGTGATTATATTAGTGGTTTAAACAAAGTTATTTGTTTTAATTTAATTAGTGTAAATAATAATTTTCGATTTATTTCTATCGAGGGAATTTTAAATAATTACCGTTTCGGCGTAGGGAATGTATAGATACTATCTTAAAGAATAACATTAAAAACTTCAAAAAGAGCTTAAAAACTTCAAACGTTTAAGGGAAACATGTAAGAAATCGGTATACATTGAGAGAGCCGCCTCTTAAACCAGCGACTGGTCAAAATACAAAAATGAGATCTTTAATACCACTACTTGGAGACGACTCTAAAAAAATACTTGCAATTATATCACAATAAATATTCTCTAATTTAAATGTCAAAAGGACATTATCATTTGATAGTTAGCAGTTAGTGGGCGCTTGTCAAAGGCTACAGAATCTACAACGGTAGATATAATTCCTAGATACGTTAAGCAACGTTCAGCCTGTCTTGTATTAATGAAGTAAACTCTCATTAAGCCGCGTGCGACGACAGGGAACAACGAATCAAAATTTCAACTCGGACACATCTAACGAATCGGCAACGCGAAAGTCCCCGCTCGCAATTATTCAATTAATTAAGCAAATGCCTCAACTTTGTGCTGATTGCGACTGTAATTAGGCTTTCTTGCCGGGACACTGTTCTTCAGCGATATTCAACACACTAGATGAGAACTACATAGTATGCAATGCAATGAAGGTAGGAACTAGAATTTTTTTGAAACTTGCAATATGTGACAAACAGCCATACCGGCGCAAATTGGTGCGCACGGGATCGCAGATCCTTTGACAGAGCATTTTTCCAGCAAAAATCATTACGTTTTGATTGTCGCCGTTAACTTTTATACACCAGAGGTGCTAGCATGGTCGATAGATAAGGATCGGTAGGATAATTGTCGGTAACTTCTCATCGTTCCCTAGGACAAGTGCAGATCGCAAAGGTACAAACAACAATTGATATCGAATATATTAAGGACACTTAGTCATTGTGAACCGTCACCTATTCGTTTGCGATCTGCAGTTGTCCTAGGGAATGATGAGAAGTTACCGATAATTATCCTACCGATCGTTATCGAGCGAGTATGCTAGGGCCTCAGATACGTAAAGTGAATATTCGATGAACTTATAATGTTTATTTGAAATCAAAGAACATTACCAGTGAGTGAAATATTATTTCAAAGTAAAATCTCTAAACAAAAGAAGCAAGTTGCTTCTGTAACTGGGCCCTTGCCCGGAATAATGTTGTATCCAACAAAACTATCAATGTTGCGTTATTGATGGAATAATGTTGGAAATATTATTACGCATCTTTTAAGATAGGGGTTATGGTAATGAATTTTTTTAGGCCTGTGGCAGAGCATTTTAAATGTCGGTTTGTGGAAGAATTTTGTATAAAGCAGTTTATCGAAATCACGGAGATTGGTTTAATTCGTGGGAATAAATGGAGAAAACGAACGTATTATGGCTTCAACTAGATACACTTCAACTGAAGAATGCATAAAAGTAGAATTCATCCAGAAAAAAATTGTTAAGTCTGCATTTTAGCCATTGAAACAGTTTTGTGGAATAATGCTCTATGTTGATCTCAAGACAAAATTTCGATTGTAAATACATACTACATTTTACCACGAATTCAGCACAAATTCTTGCAATAAATTCTAATTTAATAGCCCCTTTTCACGAGTTTTTCTTTAAAATGCTTAAGAATTGTATGCTTTTTTTTACATTAGCTTCACACAGGTGGAGCTAATGTAAAAAAATGCCATTTTTGAAGATGCTATGTGGAGGGTTTTTGAAGGGAAAGGAAGGAGAGGAAGTCTTGGGAAGGAAAAAGGTTTGAGGGGTGGGTAGAAATCTGGGGATAAGTATGTCCAGGAGTGAAGGACGTGTGAAGCCATCCCTCCCACTGCAGTGCATGGCGACGGGTCGAGAAGGTCCGGCTGGAGAGATCAAAAGGTCTCCCTCAACCAGTCTCTCCCGATCCGGCCTGCCATGCAGATGGTCGGCAGACGTGTCCGCCCCCAAGCCCCGGACAAACTTAACCCCTTGAACCCAGGCACCCCTACTAAGTCACCAAACGTAGCGAACCACTTGGACCTGTGGCAGAGGTGTTGGTCTTTCAATAAATGGTTCCCGGGGCGGCGGTACCCATACCTGCCTTCCAAATTGAAGAAAAAATTTAAAAAAAAATCCTTATTGTATTTTAAATATAAAATGTTATGAAACATAACCGGTTTCGTTTTTTTTTCCATTTTTCTCGAAGCAAGAATATTGTTGAATACAACATTATTCGGGGCAGGGGTCAACTGTAGGTTGGAGATTAGCAGATCATCAAGTGTCGTGGTTCATTTTATAGCTTCTTCTTGTAGGTAATTCGACATCCAGGTCCATTGTAGGTGATGATAGTGTTTATTGGTTTGTTGTCCACATGCTTAGATAAGGTACAGGGCCGGATGTGTGGTACGTTCAGTGTTATCCCGGGTCGGGGGCATTCTGTGGTTGGTAAATGGTAACACTTGCGAGTAGTTTGTAATTCCCTAGTTTCCATACCAAACCTCGTGTTTCAAACCTTTTGATAAACTTAAGCGTGTTAAATATATGTGATTAATAAAGTTATTAATTTCTTAATCACATATATATATAACACGCATAAGTAAGTTAAATACAAGGAAAAAAAGTTGGTAAAAAGTAAGTAGTAGTAAAGGTAATAAGTAGTAGGTAAAATTAAAATCTAAATATAAAGAGAAAAATATAGTATAAAGTATAAGTGGAACGAAAAAATATATGATAGCCTTGAAACAAAGTTTTTTTAGGTTAAATCATTTAGTCATAAAAAAAAAATGATAAACAGATACATCACCGGCTGTTGAGTTTGGTCGCTTGTATTGAGAAATGCAATACAAATTATAAATATAGATTCGCTTTTCATTTTTCATCCACTAATTAACTAACTAACTAACCATCAGGCAGTTTCCCCGCAGGGGGTAGGCAGAGGACGGACCGCCAAACAACTCGGTCTTGGCACACACTCCTTGCTTCATTCACACTCATACATCTTCTCATACATGCTCTTTTATTATTCCGACTCCTGACATGGTCCGACTCAAGTATCTGCTTCACTTGATCGTGCCATGTCTTCCTCAGGCGTCCACAACTTCTTCTTCCATTCACTTTTGCGTAATATATCCTCCTTACACTCCTTTCTTAATCTTACTCATTATGCTTACGTCAGCCTTGCATTCTTTGAGGATATCCAAATTTCTCACAAGATCATACATGGTTTTACCACACATATACCTCAGGGATCTCATCTCTACAGCATTCAGTCTATATTCATCCTTCCTCTGCCAGTTCCATGCTTCACTACCATACATCAGGGTAGGTACCAGCACTCCATTGTGGATTGCTAGCTTCGCTTCTTTGGACAGCTTTTTGTTGGCGCCAACCAGCATTCACCCTTCTTTCAATATCCCTATCAGCCTTTCCATCTCTCGTAAACATACTTCCCAAATACACTAACTCATCCACCTCCTCCAAGTTTTCATCCAAGTTTTGGAAAACCCTTTAAAAATAAAAACAAACACAGATGGCAGTAATTTTACCGATATCCGAACGTCATTTCCGTTTGAAAACGTTATTTCCGTCCGAAAAACACCTGAATTACCTGTTATATCGCGCCTAAAGAAGTTTTAGTTTTAAAATCTTGCACAATCTGCATCAATGGTCTGGCTGTAAGGCTGGTCCATCGGTACCCACAATGTGGCATTTGACTCCGAGATACAAGGAGAATCGGCCGCGGCGACATTCCTCGGGCATCCCGGCTAGCCAGGGCCCAGTCACTCGACAGGGGGAATGCCAAGGGTAAATATCAAATGAACTGTTTATTATCTGCGATCACACGGCGCGATTGCCGCACGGTACCACCGTATCGGGGTGAACCGTACGGCTGCGGACCACTGAGAGATAAGTTCAAATTAGAAAATATAAAAATGATTATTACTCATCTTTGATTTTACTCCACGCAGGAGGGCCAGGGATTTTTTAATTATTTTTTATTTGGCATATGTTATCTTTGGGGGTTCTGTGTGGAGGGTCTTTTAAAGGAAAATATGTAGTTCTGGGAAGGAAAATGGTATGAAGGGTGTCCAGTAGTGATGCATGTATGAATCCATCCCTCCTTTTACCCAATAAATGGTTCCCGATTAAACAATAACAAGTTCGAACAGTATTGAAAGCCCATTACGCTTCGTCAAAACAAATAATGATTTTTTCTTTAAGTGACAAACAACATATATTTAGAAATGATTTTAGATTTTCACAGCCAAAAATATTTTTGTGTTTTGTTTTTGGGGTGTTATGCCATCATCATGCTGATGGACCCTGTAACGTTGTCCGAAACTTTGGCTAAATAAGGAGGTAGCGCAACACGGCATAACACCACAAAAACATATACCTACAACTTAAATTTATGTAATCTCAAAATTCTTTTCGAAAATGTGATGGTTCGAGCAACATAGCATAGATGGCTCTAGTGCTAGTAGTTTATAAAGTTTATAGAGTTTTCCAAGAGATGTCTCTAGTTTACTATATACTAGGGTTCGCCCCTTCAGTTTCAGAACCAGAACCGGGGTGAGCTAGAAGTTAGGTGTCTATCAACAGAGAGATTTTGGGAACATAATAGAGAGCACATTGGCCTCCAGGCCGTCCTAAACACTCATTTCCAGTTATAAGAGTGTCTAGTCTAAATAAAGAACAAAGTGTTTTGTATACCTAGAAGGCGTTTATAATTTTCAAAAACTAATCACAGAAAGAATCATTAAAATTCTATATGCTTCCAGTGTTTAGTTTGTATATCACTACTACACAATTGTTTGTCTTCTTTAGGGGAGGACGACCGTCCGTGGTCGAGTGGTAAGACACTTGACTCCCATTCGGAAAGTCGCGGGTTCGAACCCGGAGTGCGCAAATACATTTTATTTGATTAATTTGTGTTATTTCACAATTAATTAATAAAAATAATATATGTTATATTTGCGGCACGTTCCAGAGTGGAAGATACTCTCAGTATCGCCCTGGTGTAAGACCACCATTCAGAATTGAAACGTTGCTTAATAATGGCTTTAGCCGTGTTTAGTCACTAGATCTGAATAGCCAGGTACTTTCCCACATTCCTCTTTCCCATCTCCTTCCCTTCCCCACTTACCTTCAGCCTCACAATATTCTCCACAATTGGGAATGCCATAGTCTCACTGGCTCCAGAAGGGAGCAGTTGGGACTCTTGTGAGGTTTCTCTATAAAAAAAAGGAACGAAGTTGGTTACTGCGAAACAAAAATATCGCGTATAATATAATAATTTTTGTATTATGCCCATAACTTATTAATTAGGAAAAAAGGGGGTTAAGCGGGGACAGTTAGGTTAGGCACCATCTTGGATATACAGTTTTCTACTCATAAAACTTACACACGAAATTCCGAAAACACAATATTTGAACATCGGCTTAGAGTGGAGGAAGATGTACCTATTACCAGATGAGACGATCGGTCAAAACAATTGAGATGATTATCTATCCTTGTTAATCTGTCAGATTTAAACACTGGAATTCTTCCTACCCACTATCTACTGCATCTCTTCTATTTCCTAATTTTTCAACATCTAAAAAAAACGGTAAAAAATGAACTAAGTAACAGTATTAATATTGCAAGTATTGAATTGCGAAGGTATTTGAAACCGACTCGTTTTCCCCTCAAGCATTATTATTTGTTTGTATACTTGACTTGCGCCTGTGTACAAGATACAGAGATCTTTATCATGGGCAGATATTTGTCTGAAGAGATTTTTATTTCAAACTCTAGATTTCTATGTATGATTATTTGTTTAGCTTGAATGTGCATACAAGATGGTCGAGATTAGAAGATTATCATACGTGAGATTGTTGGCTCTGTTTTCACTTAATCAATTAACATCACACCTGAAGATGCAATGACCATCTTCACATATTTAAAATAGGTAGATATATTATAGAGACAGAGGGAGAGAGGGGGAGGAGGGGGGGGGGCTGTTGCATTAGGATGTTGAAGTGTAAAAGTGTTTGAATGTTTCTTGCGACCAAGATCTGTAGATTTATTTTGCAACCCTCAGAAATGGTAGCTTCCATACATTGAATCATCAGACAACTTTTAAAGTAGAAATATTATATTGCTTGCTATGTTTTTGTTTTTTTTAATTACGCCTTTAACATTAATTCTTCATTAAATTTTACGAATGCAATAATAACAACAAAGGCTGTTATTTCGCTCTATGTTTTAAGGCACTTTTACTCTTTTACTTTTACTCTTTTTATACCTAAAAATATACTAAATTCTTAAATCTCCTATTAACCATAAAATTATAATAAATTTAATATTATACCCACGCTCAGGCATTTGCCTTTGTGGGATTTTTTTGTTCATACAATATTATATTTAAGTATGTTATATACCTTTTATTATTTTATGTACCATTGTATCAAAAAAAATTTCAATAAAAAACAAAAACAAAAAAAAAATAAAAAAAATGAAAAATCATGATAATGAAATTTTGGGCTGCGAAAGTTAAATACCTAGACCACTACGCTATGGAGGCCATCGTTATTAGTAAGCTAGGTGTGGAAGATAATATTCAAAACGACGCGACTTTAGCCAGAGGGTAATAATAATAATAATTGGATAATTTGTAGAGCGCCGTCTTTGTGAGAAATCACCTCAAGGGCGCTGTACATTTTATTTATAAACTGTAGTATATAATCATTATTAAAACTTCAGTTTCCGTCCTCCACTGGTTTAAGGTATCCTTAAATTGCTTCAACTCATATCGGTACCTTTCATTCCATCAATACAATTGTTTTATATATCTTTCGAAATCGCGTTAAGTCCAGTGAGCCTTGTTTAATTCGATTTTTTTGGGCGCCACTAGCCTTTCAATCATTTTAGTTTGTATTTTGCGGGGTTAGAAATAAGGAAATTTGGTTTATGTAGTGTAGAGTGAGACGACAACCAACGAGTCTTCGTGTCGTAAGCTCCAGACAATCATCCAAGTTAGAAGTTAGTCCGCAATAATAGTATTCATTAAGAGTATTATAATTTAATAACTGTTCTAGAACCAAGTAATCTACCTATCACACAAAAAAATAATAATGTTGGCGCAGCCGGTAGTCGGTGTCAGTGGCGGTTCGTGGTCTTTTTAACGGGGGGTTCAGAAATTCAAGGGAAGATATATCTAATCAAAATTTACTTACTGTTGTCACACAACTTAAATAAAGTTACTGGGAGGGGTACCTAGTTCCTACATACTATTGTTTTTAAATAACTTGACACTCTGCGACACAATAATTAGATAACCAGGAAAGTTTTAGATGAATTAAATTGTTTAATGATTTTTACAGCACTCAATGTACGTTGCTCATTATTATTATTATTATTTTTTATTTGATCGCCGTGAGCGCCGCACCGAGCTGGGTTAATATTGCTTGGTTTTGTTCGTTTCGCCGTCACAGGGATTTGTATCGGCTACGATTTTTTTGTATGGACGATTATGTGCGGATTGAATCGCGCACAAAATGGGAATAGGTATCGTATTTTTCGGTGGCGCGAGTTTTAAAGGCGGAATTTTAATGTCGAGCTATCTATAATGTGCCTATATTATTATACAACAAGTTTGTTTTATTTTCTCATCCTTTTAATGGGGGTTCACCGCACAAACGCCCTTTAGAGAAAACCGCCACTGGTCGGTGTGTAATAAAATAAATGAAGGTTCCTCAAATAGAAATGCACATTGAGATTAAAATCAAATTGAAAATGAATAAAACATGTCCAAACGAAAACAGACACAGCGCCTCACCTAATGGACGACAGATAACCTTTCAAAATAAAACATCCGCAGAAGTACAATGAGACAACTGTCACTTAGAGGATCTAGAAAGATGTAAACCAAATGTAGTAACGGACTAACACATCAGGGCACGTGCAAATATACGCCCATTATAACGGCACAGAGTCAGCGCGGCTATCGAGCTATCTAATCTAAATGTGCCCACCATAACAACACGTGTGGCAGTATTTCATTGCGGGGCCGTTTCACCTCGGGAGATGAAATCCGCCAGCGAGAGAGATGCGTGGGAGTACAACAGGCAGGAACTGTGATGGAAGAAGAAATGTTGGACACCAGGGTAACTGTTCGAGTCTAGGTTTCAATGAGGTCCTATTTTTGGTTAACTGGATATCTTATATCAGCCCAAGAGTCCCAACTCCCAACCGTCTGGAGTCAGTGATACTATGGCATTCCTAATTAGGATATCTTGTGAAGGTTCACCGTTACAGGGGCGATACTGTTTGGTGTAACATTAAATAAATTGAAGATTAAAAAAGGAGGATCCCATCCAACCATGGCATTGAGTTAAGTATTGTTGGATTTGGTCCAATAATTGTAATATCATCTTGGAATAAAAGCGAGGTTAGGTGACCAAATCGGTGGATCCAAGGCAGATTCTTCGTGGAAATTTTCTACATTATCTGCTATGTAATAAAACCCGAAATTGCTATTCTGTATTGATTTAAATGTTCCAACGAGGAGTACCAGATACACTAAGCTTCTTCATATACATAGAAGCCAACAACATGAATGCAGTTCGACTCACCAATTATTCGTGCAATCACAACATATAACCTCCACTACGAAAAATTATTACACTTTTTCATGATTCCTTGCTAAAAAACTAAACTAATTTAGCATTTTTTTTAGTGTGACACAATTTTTTTTAAAACTACCTACCCTTAATTTTTCATTAAACCTTTAAACAGCGTATAATTCTTAATTTTAAGTTACTCTTTAACCCTCTACACCAGTGGTTTTCAACCTGTGGTACGCGTACCCCTTGGGGTACGCGGAGCCAAAATTGGGGGTACGCAGTATCGTGGCTCGAATTTAGGTTTTTTTTTTTTAATTTTACATCCGAAGGAATATCCCACAATAGCAGCTGAAGCTTTAAAAATATTCACAGCGTTCACAAGCAAATATTTGTGTGAAAAGGCATTTTCTTCCTGTTCGTTCATTAAAAATAAATATCGCAATCGCCTGAATGCTGAACCAGACTTCTATGTGAAATTGAGCCAAACTTTGCAAAACTTTGCTCTGCAGAGCTAGCTCAAAGATCACATTGACTATATGTTAACATTGTTTAATTGATTGTACAAAGTGTACCAGGAAATTAGGCTTTTATTTTAACTACTTCTACGTGAGAAACTTTTTTCTACAAAATAATTTGAGGTTAAAATAATTCATCCTCTCGACTCACTTTGTTAGTTTGGAGTTGCGCACGGAAAAATTATTTTTTGTTCGTCGAAATAAAATAAAAAAAAATTAAATTTCGCGTGTAAAATACAATGATTAAAAATTCCCAAAGTCATGTTACACACTGTATAAAATTGCATTAATTGTATCTGTGTGACACAGCGCCCTTGAGGTGATTTCTCACAAAAACGGCGCTCTACAAATCATCCAATTATTATTATTGATAGTTAAATTCATGTAATAACGAGGGTATTACAAAATTATAAATGAAACATGTCTTTCATTATATGTGTACACAAGATAATTAGGGGGTACGGGGTACAATACATTTGTAGTAAGAGTCAAGGGGTACGCAGGCTCAAAAAGGTTGACAACCGCTGCTCTACACAATTTCTTCATTTTTATTATTAGTACTTATATATTCCATAGATAATATTAAGAACCGTTCTCATCCGAGGCGAAATTACTGTTATTATATGGTACCTATGTAATACGTACCATAACCATTGATAATTTAGTATGTCTTATTACTTGTATTCCAATGCACTGTTGATGTTTTAATAAACAATGGCATAAAGAAAATTCATATCTTCCACTTCCATTCGATAGAATTGTGACAGAGGAGATACCATAGAATGATTTCGAATTTAGATGAATTTTAAACGGAAAGAAAGATGAATAATTTTGCATTCCTCCATAACCAATCTGCGTTCTGCGAGCTCTATGGTCCAGGACAAGCAATGGTCGAGTGTGCCCAGAATCTGACATACAGATCTCAGTCTCCGAGGAGTTGAACCCGGAACAGCCAATAATTGACGTCCAATGATAATTTTCAGCTTCGAATTCTAAACTAACGCCCGATATGGATTGCTCTCGAAAGGTCCGCCATGACAGTCGCGTTCAAGATGTCAAATGATAAATAAAATTATGTTGATTGAAAAGATCGAGATGGATCGATTATTGTTATTGAATATTTAAGGGGTGTGGAGATGGAATCTTTTGATGTTGCCACTTTCTGACTTGATTGACGATATTTCAAAAATGTTGCTAGGACAGAATTGAAATGTAAGAAATATTAAAATGATGGGTTATAAATGTTATACAACAAATTGCAAGATGGATGCAGACGGCACGTTGAGATAAGATCTGAATCATACAGGGTTTTAAGGGACGTACTTGACTTATTTTAACTAGTGGTTTCTGTCTTTTTCTGTTGGATTAAAAAATGTAAATGAAATTTAGGTCACCGGTGACATTTTAGATGTCTTTTTTGGTTTTAAATTCAATCAATCAAAGATTCTTCCACGTGGCGTCACTGGACACTCAGCCGAGTAACCGATCAACCCCTCAACCCGCCCCTAACTTTCCAAATGCCTACGGATTTTTTACTGTTTTTTTTGAGAAAAAAATGTCACTGAAGACCAAAATTTCATTATCAATTTTTACTCCAATCAATTTACTCTAATCACTTGCCAAGTAAGTCAAATACGTACCTTAACAGCCTGTATAGGTAATGATCAAAAACTATCAGAATATAAGTGAAGGAATGTGAATTAAAATTAGTACAGGTAAAATTTTCTATGAAAGGTAAAAAAATAAAGCCCAGTTGTATCGCACAAATTCAAATGTAACTTTGCCATTCAGAGCCATTTTTTTTTTACATTTGAAAGGATCCCGTTAACGCCTATTCTAGATACATTAAGATAACAGTTATAATACATATTACTAACAACTTTTATTCGCAGCCGCTGGTCAATGGCTCTTAATGAAACACTCCTTTTTAAAGTAGGTAGGTACTTTCCGCTATTAATAATCAATTAAATTTTTTAAAAAAGGTACTAATTCCTAAGGCGCTCCGCCCACTGAGGCAACTGAAAACCAACTAAAACCGGCTTTTTCTCTGTCTTGATTGGTCAAAAAGCTTGTTTAACCATAGACGAACTACGAGACAGCTGACAGCTAGCAACTAGCAATGGCCGCCCAGGGCAATGAGCAGTGACAGTCGCAAGATGGTCGGAAGTCACCGCTTGCGTTACCATTGACAACGGGGTTTTGTGTGATTGTGTAGTGTGCGGGCCATCACATTGTCATACAAAGACAGTTGGCAGTTGAGAGTTTTCAGTTGCCTGAGTGGGCGGAGGCGCTAAAAGGAACTGATAAAAATCCTAAAGCAACTGCTTTCGAGTGATTTGCGTTGAAATCTATGAAAATTTATATATTCATTGTTCGAAATGCATCCAAAAGGGATTTTCAATAATCAGGTGCACTTCAAAAATGGAACAGGACAAACAAAAGAATACCGATACAGGTTACAGGTACGAAATGGCGGGAGAATTCCGTTTGACATTTTATTCAAATCAGAGCAGCAGCGGCTCGTTACGGGGATTGGGGATGCGGCCGGCGAGACTTCATTACCCTGTGTACTTGATACTTACTGCCGTATCGCCACACATGTGTGGATGCAGCACTTAGATGACTGTTTATCAACATCATAATGATATTTACAGTGTTAGTAGCCTGTTTTTCATACTCAGATAAAGCGAACTGTAAATGTCGGTAAAATATATGTGTGAATAAATAAGTACGTATATGTAGGTATATGTATGTATGTGTATATATGTGTGTGTACATATATACAGAGTGTAACAGGACGTACCCAGAGATTTTAACCAGCGATTCCTGAGCTTATTTGAAGTAAAAAATGTAAATGAAATTTTGGTTTCCGGTGACTTTTTCGATGACGTTTTTTTTTTTTAAATTTTTTTTTCTCAAAATCAATAACAAAAAAAATCTTCCGCATCTAGTCACTGGTCACTTAGACGAGTAACCTCCCAGCCTCTTAACCAGCTCCCAACTGTCCAACATCTACTATTTTTATGTTTTGTAGAAAAAAAAACATAAAAAATTTCGTCGGAGACCAAAATTTTATTTGCATTTTTTACTCCAAATAAGCTCAGGAATCGCTGGTTAAATTCTTTCGGGTACGTCCTGTTACACATGTTGTGTTATTATATATACGTGTATGAATATTAATATGTGTGTGAGTGTGCGGATGTAGGTATGTGTGTGCGGATGTAGGTCTGTGTGCGCGCATTTACGCGCTTATGTACATACATGTAAACATGTACAACTAGAAAAAAGAGTTATGATCTAATCGTGCATAATAGCACGTCTTATTCTTTTTCACGTTCGTTTTTCTGTTTTCTATTTTATATTTTCTATTTCCATTTTAATTTTTCCTATTTTCAACATGCATTTATTTATTCCATATGTTTACACTTACTAGACCTCATAATGTTAATATATTTCATTGGTCAACATGAAACAGGCAGTCGCCATTATAGTGATTTTAAACAGCACTCCCTGCACATATTTCATCCCCATTTACCGCGAACAGGTCTTGCATTATTTCTAGCATAAAACGGTCTGGAAATTGAGGGTATCACCGGAGACTTTAGTTGGTACAAAGTCCGCGGGATGGTCTGACGGAGCGGCTCTGACGGGCGCTGCGGCGGCGGAGTCACACCGGCATCCGTCAGACGTCGGCCAGACCATTGTTATCCGGCCTTACTTCTTCTCTATACCTCTTCTTACCGTCAGGAGTCAGGAGAGATAAAGGAGAGTAATGAGCAAAAGACAAAGTGTTGGCGGATTATTCAGATTCTTTTGGGGTTTTAAAACGATTGAGTTCTTCGGGATAAAGTGTAAGGTGTTTGTGAAGGATTGTGCAGTTCATCAACTGCCTTAGCTTTTAGGCGATATCGCTATCGACAAAAAAGTCTAGACAGAGCGTAGGATCTTAAAAACGATATATAACCAAAATTATTGGTTTCAAAAATTTGATTACGAAAACATGTTTATCAAAAAGAGAGTCTATTATCTCTCAGTCCGTAGATCGCAAGAAGCATTGGTTTTTACCTTTTATTGGCCTGCAAGGAGCAAATTTGTCGATGGCGAAATGTTTATGAAACAGCATGTTTTAATAAAATAAAATAAAACAAAAACTTCTTATGGTGCTTGAAGAGTGTGGTTTCCATTGCTTCGGCAAGATTACAACATGGTTTCGACTATGTAATATTCCTACAAATTATTACCTTAAATTTTTTTAAAATTATTTATTAACCATGATAATATTACAATACTATACATATTTTGTTTGGTATACATCACCTCACTAGGATGAGCCTGTTGCGAGGTGACAGGAATTTAAACTTGAATGTATTGGGTATTTTTAGAAACTACGATTACGGTTAAAAATGTGCGGAAGATTTAAAGTTTATATTTCTGATTCTGATTATTGACGCTCCAAGACCGCATACGGTTCCAACTGGCTGCAACGTCATTATGACGTAGACAACGTCAATGGCTTGTAAGATGGTTGTACCGACGTTGGCCAGTATGACGTCAAAAAGGCCATATTCACAAAGAAAAACAACACGTCGTTTTGGTGGCAAATCAAAAAAAGGACATTTTAAATGGTTATTGAAAAAATATTTATTAACATAAAAAATGCCTTCACTTCTTCGGTTCATTAAATGAAATATCAATCGAGAAAAGCACGCGTCGAATGTAAAAAAAAAAACATAAAACATTTTAAAGGAATTTCGCAGATCCGATGTATGTACGGATTCACCGCTTAAAAGACTCAACACACTTAATTGACAAACGTGATCAGTGTGATCACATTAACCGTAGTCACTGAAAACAGAGGCATACACGCATATTAGATACATCGCACACCTAGATAAAGAGTAACACAACTCGAAATAATCAACAATCGAGTTATTGCGATTATCGGAATCTTCGTCGAAAACTACACAAACTACAAAGACACCAGTGTAAATATCTCCACCTACATTATTATTGATGGAGATTTTTACACTGGTGTCTTTGTAGTTTGTGTAGTTTTCGACGCAGATTCCGATAGTCGCAATAACTCGATTGTTGATTATTTCGAGTTGTGCTACTCTTTATCTAGGTGTGCGACATATTGAGTTATCAAAATCACAAATTTCCAGAACCGGTATTAGACAAATAATTTCGAGTAAGTACCGATTTAAGCAAACTGTTAACATAAACACCATTATAGCCAGTTTCGAAAGGCTAATACATAAATTAAATAATAATTGTTATTGCGGGAGAAATGGTTGGGAAAGTCTCCGCGATGATTTGTTTTATGGAAGTTTCGTGTTTATAATTCCCCGAGACTGTTGCGGACACCTACCCTGCTGAATTGTGCACATTTTGTTTAAATGCCAACAGTTATTTTAACCTTTGGCAATGCAGTAATGGGATACACATTTATTAACAGGGAGGCGATTCACCTACAATTATTTTCTGCATAAATAATTTAATCAAGGGTACGTGTAATAAAATTGAAAAATCAAAATTACGTAAAAGAAGAAGAAAAATCAAAATTACGTAAGCCCATATCCGATACCCATATTTACATCTTAATTTTAAGAGGCGAATTTGGTGGATACGGGGCCACCCCGGCCACCATTTATTGGATAACCAATTCCCCTGGCATTGCGTCGCTTCAGTTCGTTTTTATCCAACAGACCAAAACGTAAATCGGGAGAAATGGCAGAAAAGCACATACATTTTGAAGGACGTAAGACAAAGTGCGTTTTGAAAACCCCTTAAATATTTTTTTTTAACGAGTATCGTATAAACAAAGGCTCTTTGAAGGCAACGCATACTTAACTCAATTTCACGAAAAATGGTATGTTGGACAAAAACGAACTAGAGCGACGATTGGTCGCCACAAGTGGTTCGCTACGTTTGGTAACTTAGCAGGGGTATCCGGGTTGAAGAGGAGAGGTTTGTCTAAGTATTGGTGGCGGGTGCGTTTGCCCACCTACTGCGTGGTAGGCCGGATCGGGAGACCTTTTGATCTCGGGAGGAAACGATGGGAGGGATGGATTCACAAGTCCGTCACTCCTGGACACATTAACCTCCAGATTCCACCCATCCCTCATACCTTTTTTCTTCCCAGAACTTCCTCTCCTACCTTTCATTTAAAAGACCTTCCACACAGCATCCACGATGATATCCCCTAAAAAAATGGTGTATTTTGTCAGAGGCTAAAAATATTCCCGCTTTGCAATAAAATCCAAATAAATGGAACATTTGTTAACGTATTCGAAAACTAAAAACTGTTTTCGAAAGGTGATGAAATAGGCTTTCAAATTTCTACATTAAAAATTACTACGTATTTTTTTAAATATAAAATATTTTTGCGAAAACTTTAAAAAAATTTAAAAAAATGGCTCACTTTACTTTTTTTTGTAACTAAAATTACTGATAATGAAAAAAATAAAACACATACTTATTTTATTAGATAAATGAATTATAAACTTTACTGTCACCTCACTTTTTTCGTTTCATGAAAAAAAAAATCTTAAAAAATTCACAAAGTTCCATAATTTTTTTTCAAATTGCTATCGGAAACTTTGGTTTCAGAAAGGTGTAAATTTTAATTTTTTTGTGGTTTTCTTTTAGATTTGAATATATAGTTTGTTGTATTCTCTTTCCAATACCGTTTAGATCACATTTCTGACTATGATAGTAAGGGAAAAACAACGATTTCTGTGAGACCTATGTGAGCTGGGACAAATATGGTCTCCTGTGATTAAACGGGATATAGGCCCTGAGGGATTTTTTTCCTCGGGGCCTCCCGTGTGTTGCTAATGTAAAAAAAGCATTTCAGTAATTTTAACAATTGTGACGTTTTACCTCCAGCGAATTCATATTTCAGAATCACCACTCAAGAACGGTTCACACTAAGGATTTACAATTATCACTATAAGCTGGAGATCACAATAAATCCAACATTAGTATTTCCGCAGCCATAAGTCTCCGCCATTGAAAATATTATTTAAATAACTGACGGATTATCCTCGTGCCGACAGTATTACGCCAGATGTCAGATTTAGCGGCTGATTTTAATAATCGATTCCTTTATCTGCCGGGTAATTAATTAATCGAGGAATTTTAATGTTGTTGGTTAATTCCGGCTTATCGTCGAGCTGTTAGCAATGAGAGGGATTTAACGTTGTTCTGCAGAATGAAGCTAATAAAGCACTAAAGCTAAAAAAAACTTTGGTTCCAGTGACATTTTTAATGTTTTCTTTCAATTAAAAATAGGTAGGTCTGTTTACAGTTGGGGTGGGGTTTACTCGGCAGAGTGACTAGTGGCGACATGTTGAAGAATTTTTTGTTTGTTTGATTTTGAAGAAGAAAAAAAAATTTAAAAAAAAAGGACACAAAAACATTATCATTTACAATTATTTAAAATAATGTCAGGAATCACGTAAGTCCAGTACGTCGCTTAAGAGGATACCCGGCGGTGATTTTTCCATACAAACGTATTCCCTATTTATCTCTCTGGATTTTAACCCTAGAGAAAATATTGTTTTTGCATAAAATAGATATCAACTACTAGCGTGTCGGTACTTTTTGTTTTTTTTTGATAAGTTACTTTTTATAGAAGTTATGACCTTCCAAAAATCAATAAAATTGACTGGTTTAAACGCCGTCAAAAGATGTTCAGTATACAAACCAGACAATGTTTTTTTAAAAAAAGCAAAACGTACAGACATAGAATAGTTTTTTCTTATGTAGTTGGTAAAAAAAAAAATGAAAATCAGTCCACTTTTGGAGGAGAAAAGTGGGGAATACAAAACCTCCATTTTAGTTAGGTGTCAGTGCATTGTCCCTTTCGCTCAATATCCGGTGGAGTAAGAGCAACAGTGACAGCAATATTTTAGTAAAATCTATTTCTGCACCACCGGGTATCATCTTAACACCCTGTATATACATAAACATTTTAACATAATATGGCTATCTTTTGCAATTTGTACATGTTTAAAACCACACACAATTTAACATAGGTACTATTTTTCTGGTTGGGTTCCATGACTTTTCGTAGGTAAGAACTAATAATTTAAAAAAATAAATAGGTAAAATATTTTCTTTAAAAGTCCTCAAACTATGTATCAATAATTACACAACAAGAAAAAAGATCACAAACAACAAGAAAAAAATACAGTAAATTTTGCATAAGATCCAAGTCACAAGTTTGCACAAGTCCTAATGTATTTTTTAATTAATTGTAAGTAAATGGACATGAAAAACAAGTCATTCCATAAATTTAATTCCGAATTATTGCTAACCTAAACGAGTACAAAAAACACTTAAACGCTGAAAAAAACATGTTTCATCACAAAAAAATATGCCATCACACTTGGAAAAATGTTTTAAAAAATTTATATATATTATTGCAATTTATCATAAAACTGGTTCACCGTACATATAGTAGTCCAAGAGAGAGGTTGTATGTGATGTCTTAATTCTAGTATTTTCTGTCTTATTACTTTTATAGTACGACTTCTCTGTGAGACTACTTTTACTAATGTTGAAAAGGGAGTACATCAGCGCACACCTTAAATTTGAATAGATGTTATCTAAGAGATTACCTCAAATAGCCACCACCTAAAATAAATAGACACAAATTCTTAATGCAAGTAAATCAACTAGCTTACCCCCATTCTTGAAAGCCTTGACAGCATGAGGCACTCCGACCCAGGGTCCGGGGAGGTCCAGAAATACAGCATCCACTTTACCGTTGATCTCGTCTCCGAACCCTGACAGACACACATCACGGTGCTGTGCCTACAGGAATAAGATCATTATGTAATGTTACTCAATATTACCCCATTTCTTTCATATTATAATTTAACTAACGCAGACCCCTAAAAAATTCGAATAAGGGGATTCCAAAGGATAGTAGCATCAAACCAAAGAATATTCTAACAATAGGATTGG
This sequence comes from Limnephilus auricula, assembly GCA_951813805.1. Lineage (NCBI taxonomy): Eukaryota > Metazoa > Arthropoda > Insecta > Trichoptera > Limnephilidae > Limnephilus > Limnephilus auricula. The sequence goes on from OX638400.1 coordinate 31,362,150, forward strand.
AGGGAATTCCAAAGAATATTAGACATTAAAACAAAGAATTTTCTAACAATATGATAGATTGGAGGGGATTCCAAAAAATATCAGAACCAAAGAATATTCTAACAATACGATAGAATGGAGGGAATTCTGAAGAATATTGGTGGTCAAACCAAAGAATATTCTAATAATAGATATAATATATTTTTTCCATTCCAAACATTATATAAAAAAAGAAAAGGCCTCCTTTAGCATATGCAGTATTATGTTAACTATATAACTATATTATATTAAGTAGCAGTATATTTTTAATGTAGAACTGAGATTGTGTTGTAAATCAAACAAAAAATAAATAAAATGATGAACCTACGGTCACAAAATCACCCAGGCCGTGGCGCTTGAACTCCTCGTTAGCCAGAACTGTCCTGTTCTCGTGGAAGTCAAATGTGTACAGGTGTCCTGAGGGTTTCAGGGCTCTGATGAAGCCGTGGGACAGGGACCCACTTCCAGTTCCTGCGTTCAATAATAAATAAATAAAATATATTTACAGAATTTATTTTATTTATTTAAACGCCATTAAGGTTTTTAAAATAAAGTGAACATGGGTTAGTTTACAGTGGTATAATAGAAATATCTTAAAAATAACATCAAGTACCTTGTAGTTTTATTTGCAATTATAGGAATTGGCTATTGTGTGGAGTAGTTTGGTATCGGGTTTATTGTTACTTTCAAAATTATATTTGTTTGAAATGGCACTGTAAGTATTTAGAGCTAGGCTGTGTTGAAGCAGGGCTGTCAGTTAGAGATTTATAATAATTAATAATTTATAAAAAATATATCAATTATTACAAAAAATAATAATTTTTAAAAAGATTGCATTTATTAGCTAACACTTTTCTGTCTGATAGTTTAAAAATTTGAAGCAAGTAGTTTAGAATCTGCAGTAAAATATAAATTAGAACCCATACAGAAGAATGGTATCATGCCTAAAAATGATTGTTATGATTGAGGTATGTTATTATACTATGAAAGAAAATCTCTGTTTGATGGAGGCCGTTAAAAAAATGAGCAATCAGCCATACTTTTGGAAAACTAAAGCTTTTGCATATATGTAAGCATAGTTATACAGAATTATGTAATCGCTTCAAAGAACTAACGTATTATTATTGTTATTATATTAAAAAAACAAATGCCGACCGATTCAGATGTGCATGCAGCATTCCGGCTTAAAATTGTGAGTCGGTGTATATCTCAATATGAACATAACAAAATAGTGGTACATGATCATACTCATAACACAAGAATGACTGCAAACGATGGACTTAATCTGACCTAAAAATTTACAAACTTGTTACCCAAATTAATAATAAAAAATTGTAATCTAAAATTCGGAAGAAGATTTAATTGTAGCAATCTTTTACTTTGTTTTTTTTTTTATACAATTCGACTTCTTTCTGATTCCAAATTAATTTTTGTGGTTTTTTCTTTAAATGTTTTATGTCTATGATTAAAATAATAATGTACCGATCTTAAGGGTAAAAATTTAAGTTGTTAAAGAACCCGCTGATAAATTGCTATCTAGCAGTTTATCGGGACTTTATTGTTATATAATATTAAAAAAAAACTAAATTAAATCGTTCCACATAAATGTCACTCAAGTTACTATTTCTCATGCTGCCGACACTAACTGTGAATGTATGTCCTTTTCTTGTAGATCAAGACTCTCACAGATGAAACAGAAATACCATTAAAATTAAAAATAATTTAGTATAATAGTACTGGACTAAAATAAAACGTTTACCAGCTTCCACCACGATGCTCCCCGGGCAAATCTCTAGCTGGAAGAGTATCATGCTGATGTCGGGGGGTATAGATGATCTGTGTCCTGTGGGGGAGGGTGATGGTCCACAGCTCCGGAGTGGGCTGAAGGGTGTGGGCCCAACCCTTCGACAGCTCCACCTAAGAAACAATACAAGAAAAAAAAATGATCAATTTTACTATTACGGCTCTATTCCTAACCTAACCTAATCCAACACTTTGATAACTCTAATTGGAAAATAATAAATAAATAATCTTTAAT